>CAIGQV010016547.1:17784055-17828713 GCA_903798115.1 Danio jaintianensis | reverse complement strand
GGTGCCTGGATGCAGTGCAAGTCATAAACCCCTTCCTCTCCATGTGAACGTATGGGACTTGAGTAGAAGTAATAATAAAAAAAAACTTTCAGTAAGATTTTTTGAAAGATGTTTTTTTTTTAGGAGTGATAGCAGTATGATAACAACTACGAGCAGATTGTCGAAACTTCTAGAGGAGATCTAGAAGATATAACCTACTATTAATTTTCAATGTCTTTGATTGACAAAGTTAACTGTACTTGTTGACCTAGAGGATCTGATTAATTTTTTTTTTTCAGTAACATTATGTGGCCTTTACAAGACAACTAGTAAATGTTGGTATAATAATGGAAAACATTCCTAACGTTAAGAGGTGATCACTATCTGGCAGTTACTAATTCTTTTTATGACAATTGTAACAAGGTTCAAATCTCATGGTTCAAGGGAAGGAGGAGGCAGGAAACAAATGGTCAAGCACTTTAATAAAGCAAATAAACAAAACAAACAGGCGGTGACAGCCTCATGTATAACTGCAGCCAAACAGAGTGCAAAAACAAACATAAATTGTCCCAGGCCTGGTCCTCTCTCCTCTTTCGCTGGCGTTACTCCTGTTATCTTTCTGGAGCTCCTCTCTTTGGGACTCGAGACTGGTGTGATGCACAGGTGACACTCGTTATCACATGCGCCACTGGCCTTGCACCACTTTCAAAGATTTCTGCCCCTTTCCAATTGCTTTAGCATTAAAATTGTCATTAGAGGGACAAAACTAATGATAGCCTAATCTAATTGAGTCTGTAATGTTAAATCAATTCAAGTTTGCTTACAACTGTATTTTCAGGCTCGCTCATGCCTAGTTTTATTCCGCACCCGACCGCTTTCACTATTTATCCATTCTTTGTTCAATGACTGTCTGTTTAGATAAGTTTTCTTCCCAACCCGACTGTTCCCACTAAATTTAAATCTTGTTTACACAATCTCACGTTTACATTTTCACTAGACACTAAAAGAGAGGGGAAAGAAGAGATCGATAACAATAAAAAATGTTGATTGTGTCATTTCACAACCAAAAATTCCATGTTCCAAAATTAAAATTCCAAGTTCTTCGTCCTTCATGGACAGTGCATCCACACATTTACATTTGAAACAATGAACTTGAGTGCGCAAAAGATGTGATGTATGAACAGCCTTTATGACTTTCTTCTTTGAGCGAGAATAAAATTGATTGCAACTTGCCATACACCATGCCTACCAAGTAAAAGTACTGTTGGTAATATAAAGACAATCTTGATCAGGGTGACCCATACCGAATCGTACTGTACTGCACTGCTCGGTCGAAATAAAGCATTATTCATGCACAAGATTGCACAACAAGTCCTGCAGAATTATGTGAATCGTTCAGCCCAGTATTGTGCAGTGTGTTCAAGGTTGAGATGTCTTTTATTGGGTGACAGAGTGGGGATATTTATCTTTGCAGAGGCTGGTTCTCTATCCATGTTTGGTTGTGTTTTCTCGCTGCAGCACAGAGGTGTGTGCGGGATCTTGGAGATAAACCATAGAACTTGGGTCAACTTACAGTCTGATGAATCATTCTGCTCTTGCTGAGCTGCATGATCAGCTTGGTTGATCCACAATAGACAAACTGTCAGTCACATTTTTGCATTGTATTCCTGTCTTGGCTGCAGTTAAACAAGGGTTTTGTGTGCATGTAAATAAATTAGTTAATTTACAACCTATTCTTAGCTGATTAAACCACAGCTTCCATATTGATTTCTTTTTTCTTGATGTATATCAATGTGCCCCATGCCATATTTCTCTCTCAGTGGTTGTCCTTTCTCTTCAAAGTTCTGCTGATATCCAGCTCCTGAGGGGACTGGACTCAAACTGTCACTGATCCTGCTGTCGCTGGGCAGATGTCTTCACTACCAGCAGACAGGATGAGAGTATAGCACAGGAATGAAATTCATTTCACAGAAAGGTCTCCCTTGAGTGCTGTCCCCGTCTGTCTTTGGTTTTCTTCTGAAATGATTTCTCATCATTAGCTGTTGATCAATTCTTTCAAACAAATGTAAAATGCAGTTCTTCTCAGACTTCTTACAATCTTGATTGTTTTCATTCAGTACGTTTACATGGACAACAATACTCCAATTTTAATACGATTAAGACAATACTCTGAATAAGAGTATAACGTGGAATATTTCTTTTTTTTTTGTCGCATTATTGAAATGCAGTACAGACATGTAAGCACTTTAATCAAACTATTACCATCGTGTAGGACTTTTCACTGGACAGGATAGTCCAGACTAAGTTTGTCACAAGGGCATGAATGAAGTGTTGCTGAATGAAAGTGTAACTGCTGAACTGCAGTTGAAGTAAAAAAATTACATGAAACAATTCCTTTGAATGCAATTCCTTTGAATGCAAAACAATTTATGAATGTGTAAAAGTCTGGCGAATTAAAACGTTGGATTTGGCACCATCACCTTTTATTTAGACTTATTTTATTTGTTATTTCTCAATTGAAATGGGTTTTTTACTACCTTCAATTGAGGTAATTTTCCATGAAAATAGCATTTGACGCCTATGAACCATTGCACACTTTTGTTTATAATTTTTAGTTAGTCTGGGCAATGCAGCAACTGACCAATCAGACTCAAGCATTTTAGAGAATCGTGGATTAAATTAGTTCTACCTTGTTAACATTATAATATGGGATCATACAAATCTCTCATAATAAGCTTAACCATTGTCATTAGCTGTTTGAGAGAACACAAATGAAGCTTTCAGAGGGTCGATTGCTCCCCTAATGTCAAACTGAGTGTTTTTTTTTTTTTTTTTGTGTATGTGAGAGAGGGGAGTGTTAAATTCTCAGAACAGGTGTCGTTTCATGCCTAACAGCTTTCAGCCATGGCTTGGGTCATAGTTTAAGCAAAGACAACCCTAACCACTGGTTGGATGACTGAATATAGTACCCTCATCTTTCCTTTGGGGAACACACAACAGGCATCTGTCATACACAAGTTGCATCAGTTGCTGCTCTGCATAATCCTTTTGCCTACAAATCTCTCCTCTATATCTTAGCACTGCAGTTCTGCTGCTACAACACTCTGGGCTATGTCAGAGGGCAAGAGCATGTCAAATCGTGACCATGCTGAGAACGGGGTTTTTGTTGTTTGCATGTGTAAAAGCACATCGTATTCCCATTGGAAATATGTGGGTGTCCACTATTGAATCTTAAAAAAAAAAACGTTGAATGTCAAGTGCAGTAGTTGTGTTATTTAGAGTTAATTTGTCCAGATCTGGTGTAAGAAGTTTGTGTGCTGGTGGGTGTGTGTTTGCTTGCTTGATGGCACATAGTCAAAACAGTTTTAACTGCTTTTGTCAGTCTTTTGTATTAAATCTGTATTATTCCATTTATTTGCCATGAGCTTGTGTTAGTCTGGTTACACCCTGCCCCTTGTTAAAAAAAACATTATGAAATTCAAATTTCAACAACCCAAACTTCATTTTTTTTGATTAATGCAGATATGTCATAATAGTGGAAAAAATTCTTTGATGCTACTAGTTATATTTCAACTTATTGTCTAATTCAAGCTTTATGTCTTGCAGACACGGAGTGTGAGTCATGGCCCAGTGCTTGGGCTTTGAGCAGTGAGACTCATATTTGAGCGATTTAAAGGCTCAGTTCCACCCCAATCTCACTTCTCTGTCTGCAAGTTTCCATCTTTATTCAGCAGCTAGCAGTAAAAGATAAAAATAACAATGGGATAAACAGGGGGAAAAAGACTAGATTGACTGACCTATCTTTCATAGAGTAAAGTATGAGCAGGTGGATTGGAGATCACCCCCTCCTCTCTTTCAAGGTGACCTGGTTTCCTCATCTGATTAAATTCATGCTGAATGGCAGACGAATGATCCGGTTAGTTTGGCTTTGTGCGTGAAGCTAAGAATCAGATAATAAAAACTGGTTGTTTCGTTCCGTTTGCTCATTTCCTTTAAGAATGGAACATTGCAGAGTCTGTTTTGTATGTACTTTGGTACAGGGGGGGGGGAACCATTAAAGGAATTCTTTTTTATTTTATAATTTTTTTTACAGGGATATTTTTGTGCTGCTTTGATCTGTTGTCCTCACAGTCTTTCTCTCTCCTCTCAGGGTGGAAATCACTTTGACCAGTATGAGGAAGGTCAGTTGGAGTTGGAACAGGCCTCTTTAGACAAGCCCATAGAATCGGTAAGACCGCACACATCACTTTGGTACTGTTGGCTAGAATAGCTGCTTCCTGTTGTGTGAGAGTGTGGATGATTGGTCCAGTCAGGGATAGTCAAACCACCTCTGTAGTCAACCCACCCCTACCTCCTTTAAAGATTTAGAGAAATTGCCTCCTTTTCTGTAAAAGAGCAAGTCCATACTCACTTTCTGGAGGCCAACATAAACCCATTCCCTGGTTTCCACTTCAGTGAACACATCTGATGTCATCACCTGTGTGAATATATTATGAAGACACAGGTGACGCAGATCTATTGGATTGTACCAATCACTGTGATCAGCTTGCTGTTTAAATGTTGTTGTTTTTTTGATCACAGATGTGTGTGAGGATGGGTGTGCTTGTGTGAATGTTAGATGGTATTCCAAAATGAAGAATTTTATTATGATATTTACTTGAAATGTGAAGTGGATGACACATTGTGGAAAAGGTAAAACTTAGAAAGACACATGCATTATTAAACATATATGATAAATAATACAGCATTTTGCCAACAAAAAAACATTTTGATCCGTTTCGCCAGTGGTATGAATAATATCGGGATTGACTGTACAAGCTTACAAATAAGTTAAATTAACTAAAAAACATATGCATATTTAAGATGACACTACACTTTTTGTTTTATACTGTGCCAGATTATGTGATTGATGCTTATTCTACACGTCTTGTGAACATCAAACATGTCAGACTGTGCTTCCTGACCAGTCATCACTAGACATCCAGAAAGCAGAGCTAGTGTTTGTGTTGTGGAAATCAGAGTGCAGACAAACAATGGATTTGAAGTGCTGTGCTAAGTTCTGGCTGTTGTCATTGCTAGAAAACATAAAGCCACAAATCTTTCTAACATTGCAAGAATCCTTGTTTGGAATATATATGTCCCAGAATATATATATTCCGGAATATATATCCCAGACATTGTATAAGATAAAATGCATCTTGATGCCCATTGTCATTTTCGAATCACCACAAAAGAACATTACACTAGTTACATTACTTTAATCAAAAGTGACCCTCTAAACATTCAGAATGTTAAAAAAATATTTTAACATTGATTATAATAAGAAGTCTTTCTTGCAGCAAATTAGCACATTTATGATGGATCATGAGACTGCTTTGTTTCTTTAATTCCCAAGCAGGGTTTTGACATAGACAACCAATTCAAACTACATGCTGCATAGGCTTTGAAGGTATGGTGCTGAACTGTAATCAGCCACTTTTTTCAGTCGTGACTTGCAAATGAAGTCCCCAAAGCATGTAAAGCAAAAAAAAAAAAAGAAAGAAAAGCTGCCCTTCAGAAAATGTGCGTCAACACTCAAAGCTCGACTCTAATACTAAAGGACAGTAGTCTATGCACACAGACATTCAGTGTTTCAATTAAAGCATTCCGGCAATATATTAACTCTGAGTCAGACTTGACATACTCAGAGGCAGACCTCTTATACGCAGACACGCCACCAATTCAATTACACAACTGGTCTGTGTGTCTGCTCCATTTGATTTAAGTTAGGCTGACCTGATTTAGATATGAACCACTCAGTGTGTCGTCCACCCCACATAGCAAAAAGCTAGAGGGAGAGTGTGTGCGGTTTGACTGAGAGAGTGTGTGTATGAGCACAGTAGTGCCCAGTCTCTTGTGTGTGTGTTTTTGTGTTAGTGTTTGTGTAGGACAGTTAATTTCAGATATTTTCAGTATTGTACACAACTTGGGGTGTTCGACATTTCTCTCCTGCAGCGAATTGGCCCCAATTAGCTAAGCAGCTCTGACCCGGTTTGTATCTGCACGCTCTGCTCTCCTCCTCCTGTCTCTTTAGGGGCTCCTTGTAACGCTTTCTCACTCTCTTTCTGTCTCTCACCTCCTCTGTCTCTCTCTGTCTGTCTGTCTCCCTCTCCCTCTCTCTCTCGCTCTCTTGCTCTCTCTCTCTCTCACTATGTTTCTGTCTCTCTCATCACTCTGTCCCTCTTTCTGTCTCTCCAACACAGTGATTCGGTGTACAGTACCCTCTGTCATTATGTGCTGGCATGGTGCTTGTGCAACTGGGACTGCATTTTTCGCTGACTAGGCATGTAGATAATATCGCAGGCAGCTCTCGTCTCTGTCTCTCTTGTCTTGTTCCTCTGGTTCGCTCAATATTTCTGAGGCTTGCATGCCTGATGCCTCTCCTGCTCTTCTCCAAGTTGTCCTCTCTGCTCCAGTTACACTACTGAGGAATATTTTTACGGATAAAAATGTAGATTTTCAAATATATTTTTAGTTGACTTGTATCTCTTTTTTTTTCATCTGCTTAATGGAAACCACCAGTTTGTATTCATAGGACTATTGTATGTGCAATTATTTATATAATTGTTTTTTATTAATTTAGATTTACATAGATATAGAAAGAAGAATGAGTGCCATGGGCCATCAGACTGATGAAAAGATTAAAGTAAACTTTATTGTTGAGTGTCACATTGGACATATTAAAAAAATTCTATCACATATATTTACCATGTTATTAGATTTAGGACTGTAAGTATAACTTTACCAAGATTTTTCAGGTGGGTCTTATGGTCAGTTTCATTATTGTTTGGAGCAGTGCCCATCCCAGAGCGTGTGTCAGAAGGACATGACAGAGAGCAGGAGAGGTGGCCTGGCTGCCTGCCTGAACCAAATGATTCCAGCTCCTGCACTATTGTCTATGGAGGGGTGTGGAGAGCTGAGTCGCCACACACAGTGTTTGTGGAAAGCAGAGACGCTACATACTGCAGGAAACGATGGCTATCACTGTCAGTTCATTTTCAGGTTTATAGAGTGCATAATGTTTAGACAAACACACAACAAACAAACAAGCTTTCATTTATTTGCCCTCCCTTTTTCTGTTTTAGATCTAGTGTGTCAGGGCTATTTTTCACCAAACACCAGGAGTGTATTTATATCACAGAACTCTTAGCAGCTGGTCCGGGTGGACGGTGATAGCCATCGCTGCATGTATGTGTGTGCGCGTTCTGGGTTTGAGCACTGTGTTTGTCATGCTCTGGTTTCCCATGCCCCTCTTCTGCCAATCATTGTGTGTGATCTGTAGGCAGCTAGAGGTCTGTGGTAAACAGGATCTTCTCTTATTTTCCTCATATGCTTTCATCTACTCATCCCCTCTTTTTTTTTCTTGCTCTCTTAACACCTTTGTTTGTCTGTTTGCATGTTAAGTCAGTAGCATTAGTTTTTCCACACACACTCCCCTTCATCTTAATATGTACCCCAACCTTCATCTTCTTTTCTCCCTTCCCCAACCCAAGGAGATGTGCACTGGGCAGTGACCGAGTCAATTCTCTTGGTATGTAACTGACTTCTAGATGTTTCACTTCAGCTAGTTTAGAATGCACCATGAATGATACATGGAGACAGTGAGAAATACTGTTGCCAGTCTTGAGTTACACTGCAAGAGATGGCTGTTTTCATCAAATTTGTTTGTTAACACACACAGAGGCATTCATGACTATCTTAATTGTTAGTTTGTCAATGGGCAGGTTTTATTAAAACATGACTTGCCAGTGTTTTGTAATTCCTCAACATTGAATATTTACTTCAGTCACTGCTTGTTACACAGTGACTAGTGCAAGATTATGACTTTGCTTTAGTTATTTGTAACTATAACGGTATGAATAAATTACCTCTAAGTCTAAATACTGACTGTGTAAACATATCCCATGAGTGTTTATGATTCTATATCTCCCTGGGTCCACTATGTATCAATTAACAAGCCAGGAACTAGCACATGCATTCTTCAAAAGACTCACTTCACACAGTGTAGCTTTGCTACCACACGCGCGCACACACACACACACACACACGCACACACATATTCTCTTAATGAAGCTCTCGATGACCTTCTGTCTGAAAGGTAAACCCAGGAATTTTCTGATGAAAAGGTTAAGATTTGCCATTTTGAGAAGTCTGACCTGTAGACTTTTTTTGGTCATGACACAAATACTCCAAGCAGCCACACTGTTTCAACAGCCATTTAATAGTGCTATTTATTTGTAGCATGCATTTAAGCTAAGATTTGAAAACTCATTGTGTGCCCAACAGTCTATTTAAAGCATACAGTGATGCTGCAAAGGAGTTGTTTGTTAAAAGTATTTACAAAAGTACTTAATTGACATTTTAAACCAAATTTTTAAAAAAAATGTATTTTTTTTTTTTTTTTGTTGCTGTCTAAGGCAGTGAGATTCAGACATTTTTAAGTGTGGTTATATGTACAAACTAATTTAGGGTCTTTTTTCATTAGAAAAAGAAGTGTTCTTTAAAAATCCCCACTGTTGTGCTCCATTTGGTTCTAAGAAATATCCACCTTCAGGTGGTAAGGAAGGGAATGTGTTGGATTTCTCTCTTTCCTCTTCCATAACCACATTGGGAAAACACCAGCTGTTCTGGTCCCCAAACAAACAAGCTTGGGTATCCTGTCACTCCACTTTAATTTGGTCACACTCTCCCGCTCCTATCTCTCTCTGACTTGTTGATTGTCTTGGGTCTCGACTCTCAACTGACCTTTTGGCGCAGGAACAAGAATAGTTTTATTATCAGCTGATACTGACCTGTTTTGTTATGAACATGAATTTTGGTTAACTGGATCACGGGTAGATGAGGGATAAACTTTTCAACCACTTTGTTGATTTCTTAGATGACCCTGTCGGAATACATATAGGCTTTTTCTGATCTTCATAAATCCTTGGAATCCTTGGGGCCAACGACCAGACTTTTTTGGCCAGCCTAATACCTCGTCCAAAGCAGGCTAACTGGGGCGTTGAGATGGAGTGAAAGCAAAGGCAGAGCATGCCCGACTCAGGAAAAGAGGGTCTGTGGCAAGATGCAATCATGCATGAATGAATGTAAAGTACACACAAAAAAGACAGAACAGACTGTACTGGTTATTTGAAGATACCAGGGCTCTCCTGAGCATAAAATAAGTTGTTACTGACCATAGGAAGCTACAGGCTAAAGAACAATAGTACAAGTCAGAGAAAAGTTAAAGTTATGGGCACTGTTTATAGACATTAATATTCACAATGGTTAGAGCAGTCCTCACAGAAAATATTTCCCTTGGTTTGATATTATGGATGGTGTGCTGGGTGATCGCCCCTTTGTTATATTTTCGTGATATTTAAATTGGGGGTGAATTTAGAGTGGGGTTTCTGCAAGCTATTGACCCTATAATGAAAACGTAACTTTGGGACTATTGGCCCAGCCTGATAAAATTGCAGGCCCACACTGGCTACTGTGGACTTTTTAGAATTAGGACTGGTAAGAGAACTTCATGCTTTTTAAACATTTTGCATTCAATCCAATCTTACAATGTCAAACAGCAGTTTAAATTCCATCTTGCTTGTATGCTTTAACAACATGTAATGTTTAAGAATTAGGTCATTGGCCTTTAGTGTGTTTTAATGCATTTGAGCAATTACACTATGAAAGCAATCAGATTTAATTGAGAAAAAAATAAAATCTTAATACCAGGTGTACCAAGGCCTCTGTTTTGAACATACCCAATGGTCCCTTAAGTCCAGGACACACCAAGCCGACGCCAAACAAGTAGGGCTAACAAAACCCAACTATGTTTTTGCCTCGTGTCTGAACCAAAAGGCTGCCTGTGAACACTCCAAAACAGACAGAAGCCCACCTGCATGAGAGGACCTGTCTTTCCGCACACGTGGATGGCAGTAGTCTGTTTTCTCATTCTATAAAGGGAAACTGGAACTTCCATTGTGCACATGCAAAGCGTAAACAAAGAAGCATTTAGTACCATTTTCACAGTATTTGTGCAAATATGTCGGATAATCTAATAATACATATTTGAGAAATGTATCAAAATTACAGCCAGCTCCATGTTTTTTTCTTGACCTAATTCACTAGTTTACTTGATTACTCAATTCAGATTTTGATTTGTTGATTTGATCATAATTGGCTGAAAAAACTGTTCTACATGTTTAAATGGGCCAGTCTGACTTGATAAGAGGCGATGTGTGCAACACACCAAACCAACTAGCTGGACTGATGCTGAACTACAGCCCAATGAAGCCCAACGGCCGACCGTTAGCTTGGTGTGTCCCGGCCATTAGACATCAGTTCATAATGCAGTTACATATTACATTTAAGTTGTTTCTTACCAGCATAAAAGAAAAGTCCTTAAAGAAATTAGGTAAATCTAATGTGCAGATACTTTTGTAGACTTTATATTTTGAATGCACAGAGGGATTAGAAACGAAGAAATAGAGTTGTTTATTTTGAAGTAATGCTGCTGTAAATTTCCCTTTTTTTTTGGTAGTAAATTTAAGTCAGATTTTACTATGAACTCATTCTCCTAGACTCAATTTCAAGTCACTCTTAACGAAGCTGTCGCGAACATGTAATAAAGCCCTACTTGCACTGCAAATGCACCCGCTGCCCTGCACATCTCTGTCCTGTTTTAATTTAATTTCACCTCCTTCTTCCTCTCTCACTCCCTGCCCTTTCTATGTTGATAACATCACTCTCGATCTATCTTTTCTTGTGGGAGTGTATCTGTTTGGACAATATAACATTCCTTATGTTTTAATCATTTATATGAATTAACTGCCAGTTAGTGGATGTGTAGATGTGTGAATTCACTGTGGTAATGTAGTGGATCAAAGAGACAGTGTGACCAGTAGAAAGCTGTAGAGATTGGCCAGTTTTCTTCAGTTTTGTGACGTTTGACTGTTTTTTTGACAGCCCAGGGTTTAAAAGCCAGGTTTGTATGGACATGTTTTCACTCCACTTGCACTGCTGTTGGATTCTTCAGCGTTGTTGCTCTTCATCTGTCTGTTTTATTTTAGTGCATTCATCTGTTTGTCCCCACAAAACCCACCCGCCTTCCATGTCTGCCTGACTCTCCATTCACAGGGTAGGTGATTGGCCCTGAGCCACTTTTGACTGATTCTGATTGGCTCACGTTGAAGAATTAGACTAAACAACGACAGCTCTCTTTCTCAAGTTCAGGTTCTCTTGATCTAATGGTCTCTCGTTTGAGAAAGAGGAGTTGACAATTGCTATATAAATTGCTCTGCTTGGCAGGAAGAGGTAATGTGAGGTCAGCACAACACGTGCCCTGTGTAGATGCTCCTCCAGTCCACAGAGTGATGAAATGCTGTGTGTTGTTAGCAGAGGATGCTGCAGAGCCACTGCATTGCAGGCCTTTTGGGCTGGGCTTACTGCTGGCGCATCTGCACTGCTGATAAACGGAAGATCCTGGGACTTGCGCTCTTTTGGTCCTGCGGTCTTTCCTCACATCTCTACACAATGAGCTCACGTGTTTTATAGTGAATCCTTTTCTACCATTAACATTTCTTTAGAGCTACACACAAGCTGCAAATGGACTCATGGCGCTTTTGATGTGATCTCCATGGCGTCCTCTGCTAACTATAAATACAGAAAAGGAAATGATCGTTACCCTACGGTCTTGTTCCCTTTTTCATCCCTGTAATTTGAACGGAAGAACATGCACAGAAGTGTTTGGATGTCCAGGGGCCCAAAGGGGATTTTGTACAAGATGAGCATTAGTGCAGCTCCCCATGCACTAACCATCTGGAGAAAACTTTTTTTTATTTTTTTTTTTATCACTTCACATGCAAAGACACAGGTATTAATGAAATCTCTGAGCGGAGATATAAGGGATCTGTAGATATTATTCTATATGGATTTAATCCCAAAGTTAATTTTGTAATAATTTGTATTAACGAAATGAAACCAAATTTCCTTGTTTAGGTATGATGACTAACATACAGAACAGATTTTTTATTATGGATTTTTGTACTTTTTGACACAATAATTAATGAATAGATTTTTTCTAACAAAAATATTTCTAGTTGTTTTGATATACAGAGTAAGAGCCATTCACACCAAGCATGATTAAATATTAAATAAATAATGAATCATTAAATATAACGATGAAGACTGTTTGAAAAATTGTAGTGCATGTAAAAAAAAATCTGAACACTGCTATAACTATAATGATGTAGAGACACAATACCATAAACAAAACAATTTTCTCATCTAATAAACAATAAAACACTGACAGCTAGTCAGAATCCATTGAAATATAAAGATATACAGATGACATTGTGGAGAAGCTCACTGCTTGATGATAAGCTCTCTTTTCTTTTTAAAGATGATGACTTGATCTTGAAAACAATTGGTTGGACTATGGAACGGAATGACATAAATTTACATGGAAGCTATGCAAATTGGCTAGCAAAGTCAGGCTAGCAAATTGAAGTATAAAAATTAACTTACCTCAGGTGTCCAGTATAGTGAACAGACCTTTACCTTTAAAAGTTATCCTAAATTGTTACATTTAAGTTATTTTTTGTAATGATTTTTCTACATCAAAATATTACTTCTTTTAACCACATAAAGCATTATTGAGCACATAAATAAATTAAGCCTTGTTGAAAATATTACTGAACCATAACTGTGGAATGGTATGCATTTTATCAATGCAAGTTCATAATAAAAGCTAATTCATGCACACTTTTCCTGTGGATGCTGTTCTTTTCCGTTTAGTGTACTGAAATCTAATATCAGTGAAACCCATAATAATTTTTTTTGATTGACCCAACACTGTTAAATAGAAAATGTTTTTGTCAGTAAAAATATAGATCAGACTAATTATTCTACAATCTAATTTTCTTACTTTATAACCTTTAAGCAAGTTAGGTACATCTCAGGAGGCCTGTTGCAATAACCCATTAAATAAATGTTGAAAAAAACCCTGATCAAATCCCAATTGCTGTCTTAACAGAAGGAAAATAAATATGTAGCTGTTTGAACTAGAACTATTTTTAAAAAGCCTTGTGGTTCTCTAATGACAGACTGTAAGAACAATGGCTTCAAATTTATCAAATGTGTATTTACAGCTGTCATTCAAGCATTCACCTTCCAAATTGCCCAAACTGTTTTGTGGGAGTGGCAAATAATTGGCAAGGATAGTGGAAAGCGGGTGTGTCTTGTGGGGGGTGACCACTTTCTCCTTACTCATGATGCTCTAACCTAGTCCTTGCTTCTCACACACCACTTATGGCTGCTCCATCTTACGCTCACCCATGTAGGTTGGGACATCTGTTTATATGACATTGTGCATCCCCACTGTATGCTCAGCCTCATCTCAAACAACATCCTGAGCTCTCTGCTGCCCTCTCTCTCCCTGTATATGCTTACTACTCTTCAACACAACTAACACCGCCGTCTCTTTTTGTTAAAATGCTTTAACAAAAAGCTGCATGATGGTTAATGGGTTTGGTTTTTTTCTTTTGTATATTATGCTATTTATTTGTGGTGTGTGTGTATTTTATTTGTCTCAGTGCACACTTTTAATTATCGATATGTTTTTTCCTTTATGCTTGGACATGATTTATCATGAACTTAAGCTCAGTTTTTAAAAATATATACTTGCACATATTTTCAAGGCTTTTTTGTTCTATTTTTTTTTTAATGACTCATCAGATCAATATTTTAAATGCGAACACGCTCTCACACATGCATATCTGGCCTCTTAATGGTAAACCGAGGCCTCCATCTCTGTCTCTCCACATTTATTTTTTTCGCTCCATAAATCTGTCAATCTACCTCTCTCACTGTCTCAATCTCCTCCCTTTGCTGTCGTTACAGCTACATATTGTATGTTTTTGTTTTTATTTTCGTGGTGGCTCTGTTGTCATGATAATGAACTCACAAAAAGCTTGTGAAAGTTTTTGGTTTTTTGTGTATGCAAGCTCTATGTCTGTGCTGTTCTTTCCCCCTTTAGCTGTTTGTGTATTAATATCCCTTCCTGACATGGTTTATATATGTATTTGTGTGTCATGATACGTATATAACCGTATGATCCTCCCTCCTTCCTTTTAAGACTGAAAGTGAATTGGTAGACTCAGATGTCTCTTTATACTAGTTGTTCTATTAAGGAACACTCCTTTAAAGAAATAGATTATATATTAGACTATAAACATTTAACTTCAAGGTGGATTCAAATACTTCTGCACAGCAATCCCCAACTAGACTGTAAGGGTTTCAAAGGTGTCTTATTACAGAGCCCAGTGACTTTTCCTCTTGTTCTTTCTATCTATCTCCCTCTTTTCTTCCACCCTCTCTCTCCCTTCCGCTCCCAATCTGACAAGGAGTTTAAAGGTGTAGCAGAGGTTTCTAATGTTGATGATAGTGAGTGAAGCTGTTTTGACAGTTGTCTGGCTACCACGTGTTCTTGTGACTGAGTGTGTGTGTGTGTGAGGAAAGCACTTCTTATTATTGGAATATTGTGGTCTTTCTTTCCTCTCTTCCTTACATCAGGATAACATTGGGCACCGGCTCCTTCAGAAACATGGCTGGAAGTTGGGTCAAGGCCTGGGCAAAACCATGCAGGGTAAGCAAGCACTCTTCTCTGTCAAACTTAACCTCTGTCAATCTTTCTCTCTAATGATATCCACCCGAAAGGTATCAATGCCCTGTGGTTTGATCAGGTGTAAAAATGTTTTCTTTCTTTGTTCATTTCTCTCCCTGTCTCTATTGTTCCAGCACACCTATTTTGTTTTTCTCAGTTTGTACTTACAAAAGTGTGAGGAATGATATAGTTTATACTGTATTGTTGATGTATACACTGAATACAGGGCGAGGTGGATAGGAAGGAGTTGGTACACTGGCATCAGATAAGCACTGAGCGCACTAGCTTTCCTGTGTAGTGTGGTCTAGAGTAAATGTAGACCAGAGATGTATTTTAGACCAGAGAAAATTTTCAGTAATTTTGTGGTTAAGTACTGCAGCGCATAAAAAAAAAAGAGGTATTGATTGCTTTACACACCCAGGTTGGGCCATGTTTAACTTCATTTCAGTGTTAAAAACCTGATCTGAATAACGGTGGACTACTTTTGATACTTTGTGTCTAACTGGTTATTTAATATTTATAATAAAACGTATGCAATAGGCACATAGGTGTATGCACTATGTATGTAATCCATGCTTTACTGAGGCAGAAGCTAACACAAAGTTTGTAAAAATAAAAACACTTATTCATGTTACACATTTTAACTGCTAGAATGCCATTCCCCAAAAATGTTTTTCTTGCAATTCTGTATACTAGTGTTAAGCGGTTTCACTCAAGCAATCATATATCTTTCCTCACAGTTGCAGATGCAGTTATCACATACAGCAGTTTAATAAGTTAATGTTTAGGTATGCACTGAAATGAAAATTCTGGGCTGATTTTAAATTTTTTTTGGATGCACTTGGACAAAAACTGAAAATGTTTTGGAATCATTTTTATTTTTTTAAATACAATTATTTTGTAGGGCTTTTTAAATTTAACTGTAAATGAATTATTATTAATACAAAGCGTAATATTGAGCTATTTCGAACGTTGACCACGGTGTGTGCAAATGTTTTAAAATTGTAAACATGGAAAAGATTTTGTAGATCACCTATTTAAAACTGCACACTGACAAACTACCCTGTCATTTTAACTATAGCTTTGTAGGCGAGAAATTGATAAGATGGTAAGTTCAGCAACTTAATTGTTTCGTTGTTCAACAGATTAGCCATTTTAATGAATCTGTACATTTAACTTGCATTTAAATGGAAATTATAATTTGTGATAGAGTTGGCAGTTTTGTGGTCAGTGTTCTGACATATAGTGTGGTTGTGCTTTGACCAACTTGAGGTTGAGTCCCAGTCCTGTTTTCTCCTTGTCTCCCATTTTACTCCCTGTCAGTCGATACTGTTCTATCACAGTAAAAAGGGTGAAAAAGTTGATCTATATAGTTTTCTTTAAAATAATACTAATAACAGTATAATGGCATCAGAACATGTCTGGCACTGGCTTGGTTAAAAGTCAATATTAAAAGCTACATTTGTTTGTTCTAACCAAGTGGTCGATGTAGGGCGGAGGACTAGTCTGCTTAATTTCTCATGCACATCTCAGATATAGACACACCCTTACACTCATGCAATGGAACCCAGGAACAAATAAAAATGGTCAAATCAGATAAAAACATCCAGTTCAATTCAAGTTTAGTTGTATAGCGCTTTTCACAACAATTATTGTTTTTCCATTTAAAACTGTACACCGGCATACTACCATATCATATCGAAATACTACTGTGATTTTAACCATATCTTTGTAGGGGAGACATTTATTTGAGTTCAGCAAGTTAATTGATTCATTGTTCAACTGTTGTTTGTAGTGCAATTTTCTTTTCTTTTTTAAAGGAAGACAACTCTTTAGTTTATTTCTCCCTCCCTCTGTCCTCTCCCAGCTCCCCCTTTACTTCCTCTGCATTTGAATTGTGGCCTGCAGAATGCCAGAGATGTTGTCTTGATGCAGTGGTTGTTCAGTCTGCGTGTGTGTGTGAGGGAGTAAAATAACATGCATATTCCTTCTTGAAGATCACCACTGTGTCTCTCATTGTTCAAAGGGGAGGGTTGAGATGGACAGAGCGTTAGATTTCATGTTGACTTTTCTTAAGCAAATTTGTCTTGTTACGTTTTGGGACCAAAAAAAAAATCTATGATTAAGAAAAACAATTGCTTAGAAGAGAGTGTTCTTTTTTTAGAGGCAGAGGACAGAGTATATGTTTTAATTTGCCCTCAGGTCAGACAGTAAAGTTAGCTTCATAGACTGCTCTGTTGTTGGTCATTGCCTCATGCTGATGCAAACATTGGCAAACTGGAGTCTATGTAGAAATTGATCCGTGGTTTCAAAAAACATATCTCATTATCCCACCAGGATGCATGTGTGCTGCAGTCATTTTGAAAAGCCTACAGGTAGCACATCACACACTGAAGAATGCTAGTATGCGTCATCCTCTTCAGTTCATTTCTGCTATAGTAAGCGCAGGACAAAATATAGCAAATTATAGCCTGTAAGAATGTTTTGATTTCTGAGCACATTTCAACAGGAGGACAGATTTGAGATGTTCAGGCTCTAGATGTGTTTCTTTTGTTCTTTCCCTTTATTTCTCACTACAACTTGGGAGTGTGTGGGAGGAAATGTTTGTTTGCACAGAAACATGAAATGCAATGAAAACCCCCTCATGTTTCAGTAAATTGATCTTCCCACATGTAAATCAGTACGCACTGTTCTCAACATGAACTGAAAAGTAAACCCAGCTGCCTTTCTGACACGCTGCCTTGTTATGATGACTTTAAAATCAGTTTAGCTGAAAGGTTTTGATAGAAAGTAAAATTGGTGTAACCGAAATCAATGATAGGAATATGATATACACGCTATTTGGGCTTCTATTGAATGTAAAAAGTGAATGATTGTTTTAGCTAACATTTAAGGTCATTCGACCGATCAAGCGAGTATGAGAGTCTTTCTCTAGAGACTGGTTTTATTGCGTGCGTTTGCACACTCACTCTCTCTCTCACGACCACTGCCCTGTAGCTGTTACGATAGCTATGCTGTTGAAATGCTGAACTCAGCATTATGTAGAAGCCCAAGATCTTAATTCAGTACTTGGTGTGCATAAATGGAAAAGTCATCATATGTTTTTATTCCTTCCAGTGGCTGATTTCCTTAACACCCAAACTAGGTGATTATATTCAAGATGGTAAACAAGCACTGCAGTCCTATTTTCATAGTTTTCCTTTTTAAAATATAATATGAAATTAGATAATAATTACCTGCTGATATAGACCGCTAATATGCCTCAGCCTTACGGTTTTTCTTTTTCAAAAGCAAGTCTTACTTACCTTTGAACAGTAGCTTGAATTCTGTTAGAATGTTGATCAATTAGCACTTAACAAGACTAACATTTTTAGCATTTAACTTTTTGAATCAGATGCACTGTTAAAATCTCTCCTTTGTTTTACCCTCATATTCACAAGTCATGGTAAAAAGAGGTTATTTGCCCATAAGGCTTAATGGAACAATAAAACCACAATAGCAGGATTATGTTCACTGTATTGCTTAAAATTCTACTGCTACCACTACTTCCAACGAAGATGGTGCTTCCCTAAGTGGTGACAGCAGAAAGCTCTTTTTGACCTTTGCTGTAGTGCCTCACATTCTATTGGCTGCTTTCTTAGAACTGGCAGTGCTGAGAACTCAGAGGAAGTAGCCATAGCCAGAGGTTGCCATAGCCAGAGGTTGTCATCCCAGCCAAGTGAAGTGTGTGACAGATTAGGAATGTTTCCAGTACTCACTGGCATCACCCATATGTTTTGCTGCTTGGAAAGACATTCACAAGATCAGAGATTTGTCCTTTCTTGGTTGTCATTCTTTTATCGTACTGTTTGTGTTTAACACAAAGAGCAGACAGGGAGTCTGTTACATTTGTTTTCAGTGAGAGAGATTTTCCAGATCAGATCCTGGAGCTTCAGGAAGTTGATTAGTTCCATCTTCCATGCAGTGGAGTGAAGGGCCAGAGTGAGAGCTTGTGGAAAGTGTGGCACCAGATTACACACACATCGCTTTTGCCAAATGTCAAGCTATCTAAACCAACAGACTGGCAAATTTGTGTTTTGACCCAGTCAAGTTGTCATGTTTGGAACTCTTATGGCTCACTTCCTCTGAGCGGTACAGTTCGGTACAATGTGGTATGCATTTATGTACGTTTCCACTGTCAAAAGTACCAACATAGCAAACCATACCACTTTTCTATCACAGTAGTGCAGTACCAGTGGCTTCATTGAGCGAAAACGCCATCAATCTCAACTTTCTGCCATAAACTAAGTAAGGGTTACTGTTGGCAGTGCAAATGCAAGGCTGATCAGGGTGACCCATACCAAACTGTACTGTACTGTACAGCTCAGTGGAAATGAGGCATTTGAAAGAACACACATTACACACACCAACCAATACACAAACAAAAATGTCTGTTCACGTATTTTGGTGCTCATGCCATGGTGTTTAAAACTTTTGGTCCTTTTCCTTTCCTCTCTAACTTTTGGACAGAGCCTTGATACTGAGTGTGCATTTACTGAAATGTCTCCCCAATGCTTTGAGTTTCCATTGTATTGACTCTGTTTTTTTACTCTTCTTTCTTTTTTGTTTACTCTTGTTTTTTTTAGGTAAGGTTTGTAGGACCT
Source organism: Danio jaintianensis (assembly GCA_903798115.1). Classification (NCBI taxonomy): domain Eukaryota; kingdom Metazoa; phylum Chordata; class Actinopteri; order Cypriniformes; family Danionidae; genus Danio; species Danio jaintianensis. The sequence continues at coordinate 17,809,411 of CAIGQV010016547.1, read as the reverse complement.
CCCCAACTGTATGTTTGTGTGTATGTTTGAGTAAGTGTGCGTGTGTGTGTGGATGTTTTTTTTCTTGAAATAATACATAATAACTCTCCCCCTTTTACAGTGTAGCCTAACGGCTTCTCTTAGTTCTTCTCTATACGCTTACAATCACTAAACGCTCTCTGCTCAAAATACCAGTGCAACGATTTGAAACTCATACCAAAATGGAATCAGTAAACATTTTGTAGAATTTATCCATTTTTCCCCTCCTGATTGTGTTCAGAATTCACCCATGTTAGAATAGTACTTGTATATATTAGTTTAATGTATGTTTGGCTGCAATGGGGGTGTTTTGATTGGCTGTGAACATGAGATGGGGGCCCTCTGATTGGCTGTAAACATGATTCTGCCTCTTTTCCATGATTCCCCTGAATGGCTTGCCAGAATGAGCCTCAATCTCCTGCCCATTCTCCCCCTCCTTCCGCCTTCGATCGGTCTATCTGCTTGCGTCCACTTTTGTGAAGTGAATGTACACATGTGGTACATGTGGGAGTGGAAATTGTATGTGTTGAGAGTGTGTGTATGTGTCACCAAACGAGGGGTTGGGGCTCAGGTGTTTTAGCTTGCAGGGAGAAGTCTTCACACCATCCCACCTGCATCCCACTTTTTCTCGTATAAATGTACTTGTTAAAGTCTCACCTGACCTGACCCATCTCCTTCCCCCTCTCCTGCAGAGCATGCTGGCTGAAGAGACCCAGACTTGTGAAGCTGAGTTTTAAGCAACACATGAGAATTCAAATCATATTGGAATTGATTCTAGATTAATGGCAAAATGAAAACATCTGTAAAAGAGATCTAGTTCTCCAAATAGGCAGGTGTCCTGCTGTCAGACAAGAACGATGCGCTGCTAAAAGCTCACTCACCACGTATGCTTCTCATAGCTTGTGCAGCTACATAATGAAGTATGCATACGACGGTCTCTCTGTATCAGAAACACATTCACGCGGAGACTTGGACCCGCATGGGGGATTGGAGAAAGGGGGGAAATGGGGAGGAGGGTGCTTCTTTTTTTAATAAGTGATGATTGGTAAATTTCTGTTGAAAGACAATCAACCAAGAGAGGGGAAATGAGAGAGCGGACAACTTTAGAACTGTTTTTCAGATTTTAATTTAATTGAAAACATATTTGAAGTGTTAAATTAGTAACTCTGTCTCCTCTTTGCTTTGTTGTGGAGGAATCCACAAGCATGAAATTATAGTACCACAAATAAGCAGAAATAAGGAGAGCAGAAGTGTCAAGGATGGTGAGAGGGCACCCCTGTAATCACCCATGGCCATTGGTAGTGGGTACACCAAAGCCCCTGCCCCCAAACCCAACCCCTAACCCTTTACCCCTGAACGCTCTCTTTGTGCCTCAATCTTCCTGCTTAACCAATTGGTGTTTCTTTTTTGCAGCATTATGATCCTGGCCATGTTGTGCTGATGGTAAACTTAGTGGTAAATGTTATTTTTACCCCTGATTGAATTGGTTATTTTATTTTGATTTATGCTTTCATTTTTTTCCGTTTGATTTTACTTCCCCCATTTCTTGTTTTGATATGACTCATCATCAGAGCACCAGTGTTTAATAGGCTTAAACTGTCTCTACCTCTCTTTGTATTAGTCTTCATTCTGCTGCCCGTCTCTTAGTGTTTCAATATGCACTATTCTAGAACACTCATTCTGTTTGTTTTCAGTTTTTTGGGGGATATTTAGATTCACTTCCCCTTTTTTGTTGCATTGCACACGTTTTGTCCAGTCTTGTTATGTTTTTTTTTTTTTCTTCACTGGAATGCATAATGCTAGTCTTTACCTCACATTGTTCCCAAAAACTGATTGTTGAGAAGGGAAAGGATTGAGTTCGTTGTCCTGAGGTGCCTGATTTTGGGATCCCCCCTACCTTTTTTAGAACCTTTTTCCCCTCTAACCTAATTAGTTAACTAATAATAATTATTAGAAAAACGTGCAAGTTTTCAAATATATATGGCAGAATGTTACAAGATGTTTTAACCAGTTACTTAAATATTGTTTAGTTAAACTATTCAAATGAGGTATTACTTATTACATACAGTTTCTATGTTAAATCAAGAAACTCTCTTGTGCACCCTGGTGGTAGTATAAATCACTCTTTCTTGCAAGCTGTGGTGGGGGCTGGAATCCTGTCAGGCCCTTATCGTTCCACACATGCACTTTTATCACTTCATTACTGGAACAATTATACCACTGGGCTGAAGCTTCAATCTTTCTCTGCCACAAATTAGACATCCTTAAGTTTCTAAAACGTAATGGGCCTATTCTGCTAGAGGGCTAGGATTTAATGTGTTATGTGTCATAACTCAAACAGCTTTCTTCACATTGCTGAATCCTTAATTCCTTTTAATTTTGAGAAATGTGGAAAGTGTTTTATTTTTCTTTTGGTAACTTAGCAGGTTATAAATAGTCATAAATAGTTATAAATAGCGATACTTATGTTTTTACTTGGTTTTTGGAAGTGGGCCATTTATTTGACTTACATTGATGACATGACAATGTAATTTAATGCATAAAATATTAAAGTATTGGTGGATAATTATATATATATATACACACATAACAAAAAAATCTGTAAAATTCCAAGCCCTTTACTGTGCTATGACATTTTTTTTTGGCCTTTTGTCATCATTACATCAGCCCAAGGGTATGAACTGATCCTCCTTTTAAAATTTGAATGACTCCCCCAAAAAACTGAGAAAAAAAGACTGACAGAAAAAGAAACTGAAATCCAAAGGATTGATTGGACTTTGATTGACCGTGACCATGGTGCTAGCCTGTGCAGCCGCAATTAGTATGACTCCATTTCTTGTGCCTTTTCTCCTTTATTTGAGTCCCCCCACCCTTTCCTGTCTCTGTGTCTGTATGTTTGCCACCCCACCCCATCCCCACACTCTCCCAGGTAAGTACATCCTTTCCCCAACCCTGCACTGTCAACATGGCAACCTCTGGCCTTTCACGCCACTCCGCTGCTGTAGCTCAGTGCTTGTGTCCTTATTCTTTCTGTTCTCTGTCTTTTCTCTCACTCCCTGTGTCTCTTTCTTTTTTCTCACTCTCTCTCTCTCTCTCAGCTTCGTTTGGCTGGTTATGAGTGGATTAAGCAATTATGTGTCAATCTTCAGTGTAGTTTTGATTGTTTTTTTTTTTCTTTTGTTTCATTCTGATTTGTGTTCATTTTTTCTGATGTTACTTTTCCTCTGATCTAGGTCTTTTCACAGCTTTTGTATATAAAACTAGTAAAGCAAAGTACTATTTCACATAAACCTGAAATAATACTTAATAGGTCATGAACGTTTATTCGCATCCAGGTGTGGCCTGCAGACAGGTAGGCAAATCAGTTGATGTGTGGTTCAGAAAGGGTTTAAATCATGATTAATGTATTATATAGGAAAGACAGACTGGTATTCAGTGTTGTCGCAGTGCTGTGAAAAGATGCTGTGAATGCTGATATCTCCTCCCTCTCTGAGGTACTCCCTCAAGCAACCCAAATATGCTCCCCTGCAATCTGAGTTAAGAGCATGAGTTGGACAGATCACAGTGCACACTGAATTGAGAAGTAGACATAGTTAAAAAGAGAGGGAGGGTGATAGCAGAAAAGTAAGAAGGGGAGGGATAAGATTACCTTAAACAGGACACTGTAGGGACACTGCAGCAAATTCAGTGAAATTTCAGTCCAACCTTCCCCATTTTGTTTTCTGTCCCTTGCTTCTTTCAGTAGAAACATATTATAGTTGTTCTGTGCATTCAGTTAATACAAACTAAATTGGCAGCCAACAATTAAAAACTAGCCTTAGTTACAAACATATTTCAGCACCTGGAATGGCCTTTTAGGGGTGAGCTGCACATGAAGCTGTGAGAATGGCTAGAGTTTGGTTCACTGTAGCTTTCTGGTCTCTTGCACTTGAAGGCAGTCTCTCTAACCCAGCACCCTGTGCTCTAAGCAGGCTGTCCCGCCCCGAGTTTTCTCTTATAGTGAACGATAGTCTAACTTCTGTCCTATTTCTCTCTCTTCCTCTCCCCCAACCTCATAGGACGAACTGACCCTGTGCCCATCGTGCTTAAATATGACGTCATGGGAATGGGGCGAATGGAAATGGAGGTGAGAAGACTGTTTTGTGCTATCTTTACTTGAAAATGTGAATAAGTATTAATGTTTGACCCTTAAATCTGTGTGCATAGCTGGACTATGCAGAAGATGCCACAGAGAAGCGTCGAGTGTTGGAAGTGGAAAAAGAAGACACTGAGGAACTGCGTCAAAAATACAAGGTGAGAACCAATGATAGAAAAATGACTGCCTAAACATTTTGCTGTCAATTCTCTTTACATAATTTCTCTTTCCCTCCAGTCTTACTCCGTTGCCTCTTTTGTTGTAGAATCTTATCTAGGTAAATTCTGTTAACGTTTGAGATCGATTTGTCACAGTCCCTACCCTTGGACAGATACAAAGCCTCTCTTGTTCCACTGCAAACTAACCACATAAGCATGTTAATATGCATTTCTTCTTTACACAAATCTGATAACTTTATTGGCAAACTATCCTATATGTATAGTACATAGTAATTTAATAAATGCAAATAAATTGCCTAAGCAATCAGTTTCTATACCCGTCTTTATCAATCATTAGTGCTTCGATATTTTTTCTATTTTGCAGGATTTTGCAGAGAAAGAAAAAGCCATTGCTAAAGCTTTAGAGGACCTAAGGGCCAACTTCTACTGTGAACTGTGTGATAAGCAATACCAGAAGCATCAGGAGTTTGACAATCACATCAACTCCTACGATCATGCACACAAGCAGGTATGAAAGGTTCACATAGGCATAGCGGCACTGAACAACATTCAGAAATTATGTGATGATACTGCATATGATGTCATTAAGTTCATATTCTTTGTCTAATTCTACAGAGACTGAAGGAGCTAAAGCAGAGAGAGTTTGCTCGGAATGTGTCTTCTCGTTCTAGAAAGGATGGTAGGAAACAGGAGAAGATGCTACGGCGGCTTCATGAATTGGCTGAACAGAGGAAACAGCAAGATCAGTAAGTACAATGCTGAGACTTCTGTTTTCCCTGCAAGCATCATCAGTTGTAACACAAGGTCTCATTTTGTTTTTGTTTTTTTATTTTGCAGTGTTCCTGGCAGTGGTCCCATGTTTAAAACCACCACAGTGGCAGTAGATGGAGAAAAGGGTGAAGACTCAATGGATGGTGTACCTATGACAGTGGATACCACCAGCACAGATTCTTTTGAAGAAAAGTCAATGTGTGGTGTTGGTGGTCAAGGTTCCCCTAGATCAGGTCCTACTATTAGCTTTGGTTTTAATAAAACTAGCTCTTCTCCAACTCCTTCTGGAGGCTCACAAGCTCCCAAAGTCAGTGTCTCATTCTCTTTTGCCAAAAAAGCCCCAGTAAAGCTTGAAACAGCTGCGGCTGTCTTTGCAGACCATGCTGAAGAGACAGTAGAAGGTGAAGAAGGACAGGAAGAGGGAGGAGAAAATACTGGAGGAGAGGATGTAGAAATGGCATCTACCATTGATATTCCTCAAGCAGTTGGCATTGGCAGTGGTGGAGGGGGAGGTGGGGGTGTTGGTGTTGGTGTGGGTGGGGGTGGGGGTGGGGGGGGGGGTGAGGGTGAGGGTGAGGGTGAGGGTGATGAAGAGCAGTCACAACCAGACGATGGAGGAACCCTGGCCTCTACTTTAAACAAGCTAAAGATGATGATGAAAACGGAAGAAGGTTACTCTGGACAAGAGCCACAGTATTATCATTATGTACCTCCTGCACATTGTCGAGTCAAGCCCCATTTTCAGTTTCTGCTTTTCATGAAGGCTTCTGACCAGTGCAATGATAATGAGGAGAAGGAGGATGGAGCGAAAGATGAGAAAACAGCAGCAGGCAATGAAGGAGAGCAAAAACATATTGAAGTAAGCATCGGCACATCTGAAAAACATACTGAGAATGAACCTACACAGGCTCAAAACACTAATTCCTCTCCTGCATCAGTTAAAGAAAAGACAGAGGAAGAATCAGTTAGTATATCTACAGGACACGGTGATACTATTGAAGTTGTAAGCTTGCCCCAACCAGCTGACAGCAAGCAAGTGATGTCCCAACCTCCAGATACAGGTCCCCGCATGCCAACTGGGCCTTTCTTTCCTGTGTTAAGTAAAGATGAAAGCACCACCCTGCAATGGCCTTCCGAGTTGTTGGAGTTTACTAAGGCCCAGCCATCCCTCTCCTACAGTTGTAATCCGCTTTACTTTGACTTCAAGCTTTCAAGAAACAAAGGAAACTGGGCAGGCAAAAATAGCAAACCTACCAAGCCAGTTAGCACTGAAGAACAAGAGGTGTCTAAGCCTGAAAAAACAGACAGCACTCCTGAAACTAGTGGAGAGGCTTGTACTACTAAAACAGTTGCAGGACCCAGTACTTCTCAAAAAGAACAATCATCATTGAAAGTCGAGGGTGCTGAGAGCGGGAACAATGAGCAAAAATTACAAAGTAATGAAGATGTGTCTGCAGGGTCTAAGAAAAAGAAAAAGAAGAAACACAAAAAGTCAGGCAAGCATTCTAAACGCAAAGAGAAAGGAGCAGTGGAGGGCGAGTTAGTAAATGAGACACCAGTTGGAAAAACCAAAAAAAAGAAGAAGCATAAAAGAAAGAAAAGCAAAAATAAACCTCGTGCCACTGAAGAAGTTGAACCAGAGGAAGGTGGCAATAAGGACAAAGAGAAAGCCAAGGATGACAAAGATGCAGTAGTCACTGCTCAGTCATCTTGTGTAAGCGCAACTAATGAAGGAGGAAAGAGAAAGCGGTCCCACAAAATGTCTGGAGTTGTGCAAAGCAGTGCAGGAAAGCCCAGCTCTACAGAGGAGCACAATGGTACTAAGCGTCTTAAATCTGACACCAACACACCTGCTGCCTCATGCTCTGCTTCAGCCCAAAAGAGTTTAGGGGGAGGTCAACCTCCAAGTAGCGACAGCGAGGAGGATGGAGGATCATCCTCTCAACGCTCTCGACCACCTCAACGTCGCTCCACACCAACACGTGAGCAGCGCAGACACCGTAGTGAGGATTCTGGACGTTCACGTAGTAGGTCATCCCATCGAGGAGACCACAACCATAGACGCCACAGAGGTCAAAAGTCACACAGCCGATCTTACTCTACTAGCTCTGAGCGTTCCTCAGCAGGGAGCAGTGCTTACAGTCGCCGTAGCCATAGCTATTCAGACAGTTACAGTGACTACAGTGAAGGACGTCACCACAGATCAAGAAGGCCTTCCTCAGACTCAGACTATGACAGGCGTGATGGTGGCCGATCTCACAGGAGACGTTACTCATCTTCTTCAGAGGATGACTCACGTTCGCGATCACGGTCACGTAGCCGCAGAAAACACCATCGACGGAGACACCAAAGGAGCAGTAGCCGCAGCTCCAGTCGTAGTAGTTGGAGTAGCAGTGCTCGTTCTTACAGACGCAGTAGCTACAGTCACAGTCGTAGCTCTGCTAGTCGTTCGTCTAGCTCTACCAAGGGCTCTCCACATCGGCATGGTCACAGTCGTCAATCTAACAGCTCAACACAGCGGCGGGATTTCAATCGGTCACGAATTTACCGTTCCCAGTCTCCAAGATCCTCTTCCCGCACACAAAACCGAAACAGCAACTCTTCATCAACACAAGGAACAAGAGGTGGTGGTGGAGCTTCTTCAAAGGAGGGAGGAGGTGCTGCAGAACATCGAAATTCATTCACAGCTCGACAACTCTTGGAGAGAATCCAATCTAGAAAAGGAGGGGATGAATCTGGTGCAGGCACTAAGACGGGCATCAAGATCAAGGATCCTCCACAGGGATACTTTGGCCCCAAACTCCCCCCTGCCCTTGGAAACAAAAGTTTGTTGCCCCTTTTTGGCAAGCTCCAAGCAGGAAAAAAGCCACCATTACTTCCATTTACACGTTCATCTGATGGTGAAAAGTCTGAGCGGGGCAAAATTTCTGATAGTAATGAAGTAATCCTGGTAGAACCTATTCGTGAATTTCCTCCCCCTCCTCCACCACCTCAGCCACCAGTTCAACAACAAAAGCAGCAACTGGAGGAGGCTGTATCATGTGCAGCAGTGCCTGAGAAGACCAGACATCCATCCTCAGACCCTCCAGTTCTTCATGAGTCTCAACCACAATATGAGCAGGATCCAGCATTGATGATGTCACAATACCAAGGTGAGAGACAAGACCCCAATAATCACATGTTGGATGGGCATCTAATGGGACCTGATATAGGTCAACAACCTACTATGCATGCCTACCCTGGTTACCCTGCCACTATGGAGGATGGGGACATGGGCATGGAAGCTGAAGAGGATGGTCTTGCACCTTTAGAAAGTCAACCAATCACCTTCACTCCAGAGGAAATGGAGAAATACAGCAAGTTGCAGCAAGCAGCCCAACAGCACATTCAACAGCAACTGTTGGCCAAGCAAGTGAAGAGCTTCCCATCAGCTGCAGCAGCAGCAGCTAACTTGGCAGCAGCAGTTAATCTTGCTCCTGCCCCACCACCACCACCATCTGCACTGCAGCAAATCCACATCCAGCAACCCACAGTTTCTGCAGCTTCTGCTACCTCTATAACTACAGTGCAACACGCCATCTTACAGCACCATGCTGCTGCCATGGGCATCCATCCTCATACTGCACATCATCCACACCCTGCCCATGCCCAGTTAGCCCAGGTTCACCACATACCTCAACATCACCTAACCCCTATCTCCTTGTCGCCATTGGGCCATTCTTTGGGCCATTCACTTGGTCACTCTTTAGGACACACTGGCCTGATTCCAGCCCACCACACTGCCTTCCTTTCAGGCCAACCCATTCATATTATACCAGCCTCTGCACTCCATCACACCCCTCTTGCTCTGCATCATGTTCCCCATGCTGCGCTCTACCCAACCCTCTTTGCCCCCCGGCCAGCCAGTGCTGCAGCAGCAGCAGCTCTACAGCTACATCCTCTTCTTCATCCTATCTTCTCAGGGCAAGACCTTCAGCACCCTCCAAATCATGGCTCCTGAACATCCAGATTTGTCAATGTAGGAAAGGCTGAAGAAATTTAGCTACTGGGTGGCCCGGTCTGGTGATCCACAATGTTCGACTGTCCTTTACATCCTCTACCTTAGGGTGACCTAAACAGGACTGTTCAGGATTGTTTGAACTGAAGACAGAGTGTAATCTTGGCTGTCTTTTGAGATTGTAATGTAATTAAATTGTATGGACAGGAGCTAGGTTGGGGTATGTGACATTGTTTATATATATTCACACAAAGCATATGATCTTCAAGAGTTGGTTTGTAGGCCAAGACTTGGATCCTACAAGTAGAGAACCACTGGTATATTGTTTCTTTTTCTATGGTTTGTCATTATAATTATTATTATTTGTCTGATGTGCTTCTTATATCCAGAAGCTTGCAGACTGAAGCCATAATCAGGATCTTTGTTGTGGGCTTTTGGCGTGCTTGGATACAGTTGATATGAAAAGTCATTTTTGGAGACTTGTTTTTCTGTGTATCAAGCCTTTGTGAAAGTTGAAAGGTTTATGAATTAACTCATTGTATGAATATGCAAAGATACTCAAGACTGCTATTCAAGAACCAGGTTATGATAAACTGACTTATGGTTTGCTGAAGGATTATTAAAATATTTGGTCATTTCAGCTCATTCCAATTCTCAAGTCATCGTATCATACTCTGAGCAAAAGGTAACAAAAATGAACAAGATTATTACAATAAAAAGCCATACTCAGCACTCAACTGTGTTAAGCTATTTTTGCTGGTTGGTTGTAAATTAGTATAAATGATCTGAAAATAGTAAATGGAAGAGACATCGCACATTGATGTCAAGTTTTTATAATGTCACAGGCTGTCAAAACTGCATAAGTTACATTTTGGGATTTGAAAATTCCCATCCCTTGATATTGAAATTGTGAAATCTTGCACTGAAAAATAAATGTACAGTGAGATGCTGTTTTTGCATCTTGTAACAACTGTATGATTGTAGAATTCTGCAATAATTTGTTTTCTATTTGATTTTAAATTATTTTTATTTTTTGGATAATGTTTTCTTTCTGTACAATTAGTTAAATGTAAATAAAGGTAACGTAGTGAAACTATGTAAAATAAAGGTTTGTAACACCTGCTAATAAAAATAATGAAATGGGGGGAAGTGTATGTAAAAATGATCAGGGTTGGTACTTTAGTGGACTTGAGTGTCTATGGAATGTGCAGAAACCACAGAATGTGGCAGAACTTCTGGTGATGTACTGTAAATGGCAGCAGTGACATGAGCTTTTTTTAAATTCCTCGATGCATCAGCAAATAAAACTTTGACTTGTAATTCTGGTGTACACGCTTGGTTTTATTTAATAGGAGACACATCCCATAGTCCTCTGTGCCTAATTTATAAACTACGCTCTTAATAGCCTACTATTCATCGAAATTCAAAATAATGTATCCAGTTGCTCTTGCACAGCTGTATTGTATTCGAACACAAGGTGGCACTGTTGGTACTCCTTTAGAATCTGTTCAATGGTAGGGTCATTTTGAAAGGTTTTCACCGGGAATCAAAGAACTAAAACAGTCTTTTAGACTGAAGAGATTAGATTTCTTCTAATTGAAATGCAACACTTTAAGTTGACAGTTAATTATTATTATATTGCTTACAAAAGATAAAATTACAGATTTAGGATTTTCTGCAAAAACCACTCATGCAACCTAAGCTGCTGCAACTGGCCTTTGTCTATTCATATGTTGCAAGTCATTGGCTACCAATCAAAACTATACATAAAAGCAAAACAAAATAAACACCTTTGGCTGTGAAACAAAAAATGAAAGCGACAGTTCACCCCAAAATGAAAATGTACTCATTTACTCATCTTCAATGTTTCCAAAATGTGTTATTTTTCTCAATATAACACAAAAGAAGATATTTTGAAGAATGTTGCAAACCAGTAGCTATCGATGTAGCATTCTTTTTTTACTATCATAGATCTCAATGGCTACTGTCTTCCTACATTCTTCAAAATATCTTTTGCATTCAACAGAAGAAATAAAATGAAACCGATTTTTGAAAAGTGGAAGGTGAGAAAACGGTGACCAGTCTACTAGCCCTTTATGCTACCTATTTTCTAACTATCCCATCAACAGTTAATTATTGTCTAATATTTCTAAATGTTGGCAGTCAGTTTGTTATAGGTTTGCTTGTATGTATAAGTGGTTTATGTAAATATTGTCTCCTCTATCAGCTCAATAGTAATAAAAAAAAGCACATGATTTTCAAACACCGGTATGATGTACGAGTGCAACAGGAGGACATTGCAGAGGCTTCTGGTGTCCTGAGCATGTGTGAATGTGCACGCACAGAGCGTCAAGATCCATGCAGCAGATGTCCAATAAGACGTCTCATTTCCTGTTTGCCAGAGGCTGTGGCTCCTGCTTGGATGCAGTCAAACACACTTGCAGTTCAACAACATCAAACAAGTGAGTTTGACATTTGAGGGCAGCTGGAAATATGTGTGAGTGTTTGACTTTATTGCACAGCACTTCCAAGAAATTTGTATGTACAGCTTAGAAAAGAGTCATGAACAACACCCTACAAAAAAACAAACATTTTTGGTTTGCTGTCCAGAAGGTGGCGATGAAGAGCCAAATGTCAAACCAATTCTCTAGTCTAACCATTGTCCTTTTTTTAATATTACATTTTTAGTGACTATTAGCTCTGCTGCTCTTCTAGCAGCAGCCACATTGAGTGATACTTTAACATAAGCAGAGACTAGTATGGTTTCAGAGAGCAGACACAAATCTGAGAGTCCGAGAGCTTAGAGGAAAGTTATGAAAGGATTCAACGTCTTTTTAAAGACAGATGCTAAAGATTTGTGTTGATGAAACTGGCAGTTTACCTGCAAAGAGGCAGTGATTTCCTTCAACCTGTACATTTTTTTTCTTCACAGATTTGATGCACGTGCCACGACAACCGGAATGATCCAACTGACGCCATCAAGAAACAGAAACAGCTAAAAACTGGAAAAGTTCAGCTAAGGTATTTAACCACCAGAAACATGACCACGCAAGTAGCCAGCATTCCAGCCATCATGATGAATTTGTCCTGTGACGCTCTCTTCTCAATCAAACGCATGACCGTGTTCGACAAACCCAACATGTTTGCCACATCCAACATCTTTTTATGTGTGCCCTAAAAAGGAGAGAGAGAGAGAAAGTAGGAGATGTTACAAAGAAAAAACGTGTTCCTATTTTCAAAAACTGTGAGGAACGGATTCATTGACAGGAATATCTGAGGTACATATCATTTCCCCAAAAGTCTCTCACGCGCTGTGATAATCAGAGAAGCTTCAGGAAGAGCTCACACTCCTCCCTGGAAACACACAGTCAGTGTCTAAATGTGCAGGCATGACCTTAGACCACTGCAGTTATTGATAACTGTGACTAAAAGGTTGACATTCATTGAAATAATCTTTATTTACGCCAGTGCTTTCCAACCTGGGGTCCCAACAAAGGGGCGGGGGCAGAGAAGCTGATATACTTTGAGGTCAAATAAAGATGTATAAAATCTTACACTAATAATTGGATATAAAAATGCGTTAAATTAGTGATTTCCAACCTGGGATCCACACTAGAGCGATTTGAGAAATCGATTTTTCAAAAATGCATCGCTATTCTCTCTTAAAATAATTTAGCTTAATTTTTAACACTCAAATGCGCTCATGTGTTCGTGAGTATTGTTATTTGGCTTTTATGTCATGAGATTATTTTAAACGGCTCACTATGAACAATTGTAATTCACTTAAAACATTACTTTCCTTTGAAACTTTATTAATTATTATTTTAGGTTTAAGTGGTGAAATTGGAGATGAGCAGAGTAGGGCTGTTCGTTAAGCATACAGCGCCATCTACTGTTAAGTGTTAAGTGATTCAAAAGATTCAAATAACGATGCATTTTTCGAAAATCTCAGAATTGTTTCAAGAGCGATTTCTCAAGATTTTCCAGCTCAACTCTTTTCCACGACCTGCCATAGTTAAAGGGGACACAGACGAGGACATGCTTTGAGGTTAAATTAAGAAATAAAAAATGTTTGACCAACGTAAGGCAATTAAATAAAGTAAACAATTAAATAAAAATGGAACTGACACTAGTCTATTTTGTCAATGTATGTAGGGAATATAAAAAGAGCCGCTGCTTTACAGTGTTTTTAAAAGAGTTTTGCCCATTCATTTACATGTCATCAATGTTTTGGCGGACTAAAAATGCTATCTTTTGAAAGCAGGTTTCAAAGTTATACGTTTTTGAGAATTGTACCATTTTCACCTATGCGCATGACGTGTATGGGCATGTTGCATCATGGGAAAATGATGTCATAGGCATGTGCGAGTTCTTGACAACCAAAACAGCAATAGTGAACAGCAGGACTGTTTGTGTTTCTTTACAAATTGACACTGCCCTCTACATGTCTGGAATGCATAATACAACACTTTGTTGTATTGTTTTGACAGCGTTGTCATTTCTACAGTATACGAGTAGTATATGCAGTATATAAAAAATGCTATACAAATGCACATTTTCTCATTTGACAAACACAAACATCTAGTGTTCTGTATGTTCTGCTTGCTTGACATTATAAAAGTCACTTTGGGATGCACTTTGGATGAGATGTCTGTGAAAAATATTTTAATATTTTTTTAAATCCAAGAACTAATAGAAAAGTTAAACTTAATTACTAAAATGTTAAATAAAACTAACATGAGCACTAATAATATTAAAATATGATCAAGTTTAACACCTACTATTGAGTGCATAAATTATTCACTGTTATTTATTTTTTTTAAATAACCAATAGATGCGTTTTAGCGGATCTTGTATACATGTTATTTTCATTATCATTATCATTAAACCCTATTATATCAGCCATCAGCTCTTTTATCAACAATCAGTCAAGCACTATTTGAACTGTTTAGAAACACCCTGATAAGAAGATGAAAAAAATCCCCCTCCTTCCCGGTCTAGGCTGAAACACGCCCTGTATTCTGCGTCTCTCACACACACCTTAAGTGTGCTCCTCTGGTCTCTCAGGCCGTTCAGGATGCTGGAGCCCGAACCCAGCAGATCATCCATTCCTCTGTGAGCGTTCTGTAGACTGCTGTTGAACTGCAGAGTCTCATCGATAGGGATGGAGGTGTCTGCGTCCTACATTTAAAGCACACAGCACTATTAAAGTCTTGCCTTTTTGTGTGTTTGGAGACTGATGAATGAAAGAGTGTGTGTGGTCTATACTGACGTTTGTTGTGAAGCTTCGGCTCAAGAGCTCCTCTCGTTCTCTTTCCTGAGCCTCGCGAGCGTAGCGTCTGTGCTGGAAGTTCCTCAAGGCCGTCTGAAGATGCTGCACATCGTACTTTAACTGATCAACACGCCTGCACAAAGAAAAACACACTGAATTTCTTTCAGAAAAACCCTGAGGGCTTGTCAGCTGATGCAACACTTGTGAAGGACCTGTTCATTTATATATGGAGAAGTTTGAAGTTGTTGTTTTTTGCTGAAACTGGGGTATTACTGCACCATAAAAACTATAAAATGCATTACGTTTCATCTTTTTGTATGTATTTATTTGATAATTGATATTTGATGTGGGCGGCATGGTGGCTCAGTGGTTAGCAATGTCGCCTCACAGCAAGAAGGATGCTGTTTCGAGTACCGGCTTGGTCAGTTGGCATTTCTGGAGTTTGCATGTTCTCCTCATGTTCACGTGGTTTCCTCCTGGTCCTCTGGTTTCCCCCACAGTCCAAAGACATGCAGTATAGGTGAATTGGATTAACTAAATTTGCCGTAGTGTATGAATGCATGTGTGAAATTGAGAGTGTATGTGCGTTTCCCAGTACTGGGTTGCGGCTGGAAGGGCATCCGCTGTGTAAAACATATGCCAGAATAGTTGGTGGTTCATTCCACTGTGGCAACTCCTGATAAATCAGGGACTAAGCCAAATGACTGATATTTGATGTGGGTAATCCTTTCAAAAACACTTTTAATCTAAAACATTTACAAAAAAACATAAGTAAATAAAGTTGTATCTCTCCCTATCTATATAATATTGCTAAAATCTTTTTTAAATTAAAGATTAAAATTGTCATTTTAAATAATAATTTAAACAATCACTAAATCTCAAAAAATATTTTCTGTAATTATTTTTACTTAAAGGTTTTAACAAATGTCTGTACTTCTAAAATATAATTACAAAAAATAATTAAATTATTTTTGTAAAAATCACTTTGCTAAATACGTTTTCTGTAATAATTTTTATTTACATTTATTATGGCAGTCTGCCGATGTCTTGATACCTCTTTAAACAAATATATTTTTCCAACCCTTTTGCACATGTTTTTTTCTTCCTGTTTTAAGCATAAAAATATTTTGATATTTTCAGAAAACAAGCGTAATATCTTAAATCATTTTGCTTCTCAAACAAATGCATTTTAATTTATGAATGTTTGAAGAGGACACAAACCCGGGATGTGAGCAGATAATGTCATTTCTGTGTTTGAGGTCACTGACACACACAGGAAGTGTGTGTTCGTTCAGAAATTCAGTGTTTTGCGAGTGAGTAACAGGTGTGTTGGCCTCAGGTGTGTTTGTGCAATGTTTTAGCCAGGCTTTGCCACACACGGTAGGAATGCTGGTGATGACGTGACTGTAGAGGGAATGTTTTCTCTAGATCTCACCGCCACAGGGTATTAGTCTTCATTTGGCAGATGCTTTCTTATTCAAAGCTACTTACATTATGCATTTACTACAGGGACAATCCTGCCAGAGCAACTGTGTGCCTTTTTAAAGTCGGCATGAAATCAAAATTAACTCTTCTAATTTTTATATGTACATAGTAGTGCTGTTGAATGCCTTTCGGATGGTGATATCAGTGCGTATTCCTGCTTTTGTGCATTCGTCAATCTTTCTCCATTTTTGTAGAATCGCGCATCTTCCAATGATCTAATTGGTTCCCAAAAGAACAAAATCATGCACCGCCCTACGTTTCTTTTCTCATTTCAGGTCCATTTCAATTGGATCTCTCACGATATGGGGAAAAAGGACAATTTTAACCGACGTTTAGGTGGAAATGATTGCATAGAGGACTCAATTTCCGATCTTTGAACCTACAACGTTTAGGTAGACTTCTATCTAATACTCCAATAGTCCAGCTTCCACATAACTGGACTGCTGTACGTGTGGTTAATGATTACCAATCAAAATAGATTCTGATTTAATCTTTTGAGTTTTGACAGAAAGGATATTTTGCTGAAATTGGCTGTTCTCTGAGAAAGCTGAAGATTGGGTCTTTGGATTATTAATAAAGCCAGGAAGGGATTGATTATTTTTTGGGGGGGTTTGTTACTCACAGTTTGGCATTTTGGCGGCGGTTTGGTGGCTCTTTACTGGCAAGAATCTCCAGTCGCTCAAGCTGATTAAAGATCTGATCAATTCTGGCTTGAAGCTCATTCTCGAGTACTGCAGTAAAACACAAACATCAGAAAATATTAGTAAACACATATCAATCAAAGTACATGATGAAATACTTCACATACACTACTATACATACAGGTTTGGGGTCTATTAAACTTTTTACTACTTTAATATGGTTTCAAATTAGGTTTCCTGTGATGTCAATACTCAATTTTCGGTACCTCCAGTCTTCAGTGTCACATGATCCTTCTAATAATCTAAATCATTCTAATATGATTATCTGCTGCTCAGGAAACAGCTATTGTTGAGATTTGTGGGTAAATAGAATGTTTAAAAGAGCAGCATTTATTTGAAATTAAAATCTTTTGTAGCATTAACTTTACAACAAATTAATTCATGCTGGTTCCGAACCAAACTGTGAAACAATATGTAATATGTCTAATAATTAGTATGAAAAAATGAAATAAACATGAATGAAATTAACCACTGATGATCTGAATCTGAAAGTGTTTATGCAAGTAAAATTGGGTTCTTTTTGGAAGCATGGGAATTATTTGGGAGCATGTATGTTGTTTTGATGTTTCACAAATCTGGGCTGTTTTTGATTGATCATGAGTAATATATTCAAAGGAATTAAGTTGCATTAATTACAGAAGAAATAATAATTCACAAAAACGCATTCTGAATGCATTGTTAGTGCCAATCGAGTGTAAGCTGATGGCAAATGTACTGTACATGAAAAAATAGGAGTAATTATTACATTTTATTAATGTATTATATATATATATATATATATATATATATATATATATATATAGCATAATAATATTCATTACATTTGCACTACTTTGCATGATGTGAAAATAACTAAACAGTCAGAGTGGGAATCGCGCAGTAACATGCAGATCCACTGATTGGTAATGAGCGCAGCTTCCTTGGAGAGAAGCGCAGAATGGTGGGAAAGTTTTATCACTCAGGCAGTCTGCCCTGAACCCCCACCCCCACCCCCACCCACCGAGACAATGCAATCTCACAGTCGCTCTCACACAGGCAGACATGCGCGCACATTACGCATCCTTCCCGCCTATGACATCTCACATGATGTCATCATTATGGGTCGGCGACGGCTATCTTCTTCAGACTCACCAACGAGCCACAACACCACCTCAAAACCACACATACACAACAAACCACACCACCCTCCTCTGTCCAGCATCCACCGCTCCTCCCTGTCCTTCCTGCACTGGTACCAGCCTGGTTCTCTATACAGCAATCAGCTGGCCAGTGGCACCGTGATGACTGCTAAATGTTGATTGGTTGGCCTAGTTTGTGTGTGGTTTAACATAAAGGTGATCTAATCACACGTGGAAAACACTGGGGTCCAAATGTATTTCCGATATGATCACTGAAACCACATTTAGATGGTTGTGGGAAACACACATAACTACATAATTTTTGGGGTTAATTTTAAAGAGCACACTGGTGTAATTAAGGCCTAGAATATTTGCTCACTGATCTGGATTGGTTACGTGTGGCGTTATTAAAAGTGAGTGCTTGAGTATTATGTGTTTTCTCTGATCTTTTGAAAGAAAATAAAGATATGAATTCATGTGGAGATTAAA
Source organism: Danio jaintianensis (assembly GCA_903798115.1). Taxonomy (NCBI): domain Eukaryota; kingdom Metazoa; phylum Chordata; class Actinopteri; order Cypriniformes; family Danionidae; genus Danio; species Danio jaintianensis. The sequence continues at coordinate 17,791,246 of CAIGQV010016547.1, read as the reverse complement.
TATCAACAAAACAAGGGCAATGCCACATAAACAACTAATTTCTCAGAGCACCGCCAGCAAACATCTCATCTTGTAATTACATTAATTATGATGATACATGACAGGAAATACTTGGTTGTACTTAAGTTTATTGCCATATCAGTATCACAGGCCGTCATGGAAGATCTAGATTCAACATTAAACAAACAATATAATAAATACAAACTTATTTTTTCTATTGAACTTGGAGAAAAACAAATATTTTATATATACATATTAACTATAAAAGATTCTTTAAATGCACTTGTAAAATAACATTTCTGTCCATCATAAAAAAGATGCCCGGTTTCTCTCAGTAAAAAAACAAAATAGGGAAGATCAAAACTGCATACTCATTGGCAACTTGTACACTTGCTTCTTAGTCAAATATCTGCTAATCACACTGCAGCAAATCAGTGCCTTTAGACGAAGTTCTGCTGAAGTTCAAACTGAGCATCAAAATTCGGGAAAAAAGGGGATTTTATTGACTCAAATGCTGCAAGTTGTTGCTGATCTACTGGGATTGTCACACACAACCATCCCTAGGGTTTATAGAGAATTATCCGAAAAATAAATAAAATAAGAGCAGAATTATCCAGTAAGCAGTGGTTTTGTGAGCAAAAATGCCTGATTTATGCCAGAGGAGGAGTATAAGTGCAACAGTGACCCAAATAATCACTTGTTACAACCACCGAGGTCTGCAGAAAAATTGCACAAAATTGCACCTTGAACCAAATGAGCTACAGAAGCAGCAGAAGAGCAAATTGGTTATTCTTCTGTCAGCTAACAAAAGGAAACGGAGGACATAAATTGGTCAATAGAGGACTAAAAAAAGGCTGATGGTCTAATGAGTCTCAATTTCTGCTCATTCAGGTGGTAGGAATTCGTAGTGACAACATTCATCCTGCCTTGTATCAATGGTTCAGGCTGCTGGTGGTGGTGTAAAGGTGTGAGAGATACTTTCTTGATACACCTTGGGTCCCTTAATGCCAAATGAGCATTGTTTAAATGCAACCGTCTACTTGATATTGCTTCTGACCACGTTGATCTCATTATGACAGCATCGAACACTTCTTGTAATCACTAATTCCAGCAGGACAACATGCCAAGTCACAAAGCTCAAATGATCTCAAACTGGTTTCTTGAATATGACAAGAAGTTCATTCTTTTCAAACATCTTTAGGTGTTTTTTTTGCCCAATAAACATCCATGAGTCAGGTTTTATTTGTATAGCACATTTCACAAGGCTAAAACAATTAGTACGTTAATGTTTATAATATCTTCATGCCACATTCAGCAGATTAGAGATGGGTAGTAATAGTTTACTTTTTGCAACCTAACACACAATCAATCAGTTGATAATTGATCTATATTAGATAAACTGAATATACTGTACATTTGCAATAGATGTGATTTTTTTTTTAACTACAGGGTAATTTCAACTATTTTAAACAATTTGGCATTCCTTCATTTCTGTTTCCCAATAATATAATACACTAACAATAAATATTATATGGTTGTTTAAGGGGTTTGGTGAAAAAAAAAAAAACCCTGAGTGGCATGAGGAGGCAGCTTTGAGGTAATATTCATATTCATACAACAAACTGGCCATATCTGATCATAATTTTAAGTGTTTGTCCTATTTTTATCCTTAAGTCTCTGTGGGACTGAGGATTTTCAAGCTATTGTAAGTGTAAACACAGAGACTTACAGTGGACTGACTGTCGGTCTGTTGTTTCCAGTCGTCCCATCTGAGACTGAACCTCCTGAATTTGTCTGGAAGTTAAAGACACGGATAGTTGAGAATAGACAGAGTGTTCATTATAATGTACATTATGACTTCAGATATATATATATGTGACCCACTAATTCAAAGGACGTCTCTGCTGTTAAGACTGCTGATAAAATTACACACGATTTAGTTTGATTACACAGTAAGTAAACGAAGCAGCTGACAAACCATAATAAGCTATTATATCTGCTAAAAATCATTACTAGTCTTACACATGAAGAAAACAGGAAGCAATTTGTATATTTGAAAGATGCTGTCAGTTCAAATCAGCTTATGACATTTCCAAGCGAAAAAAGAGAGATAAAAGAGCATTTTCTCTGTGACATGTTAAATCCAACTAAGGAAAACGTTCAACGTTTAGCATTTTAACGTTAGCACTGAATAGTTCTGATTACTGCTAAAGCCAATCATCATCATCATCATCATCATCATCAAACTCACTTATTTGTTTGATGGTAAAGCGTCTCCATCTTCGGTGACGGTCAGAGACACCGGCAAAAACAAAAACAGTTTTAAAAAGCTTAAATCGAAAGTTATGCAATGTTTTATTGCTTCCGTTTCGTTTGGTTTCACATATCGCTGTCAAGAATACACGTCACCGGAAAAAAGGACCTCTTTTAGACGCCTTCCCAGCCGCCTGACTAAAAACCAAACCCAACGCTAGACGAGAGAACAGCGCCAGCAATCTAAAGTGGCGAGGTATAAACGACTTCTTTGTAAACTAATTATTTGATAATTGACATAACAATCAGACGAATCAAATTTTATTTAGAACTTTTCAAGTTACTTTCAAATTTTTATTTTATTCTCGTTTAAGAATGAAAAAAACGTTTGAATGAAAGACCAAAACATTAGCGCTCTCTCTCTCTCTCTCTCTCTCTCTCTCTCTCTCTCTCTCTCTCTCTCTCTCTCTCAATTCAATTCAATTTCAAGGTACTTTATTGGCATGATTGTGAGAACTTACAATATTGCCAAAGCATAAACATAAACAACATACAGTAACATTCAATAACAAACATTAAGGTCAAATTAAACTAAAGGTGCTGGATCATAAAATACAAAATATAAGAGACCTATAAGATATTTACAATATAAGTTATAAAGTAAACATTTGTAATATAAACTTTTAAAGTATATACATTTACATTTTAAATGGTGTCAGATGAAGATAAAAGTGTTATAGTTTGTTTCTAAAGGTGTGTAACTGATAAATGAATTTGGCAGCAGCTGATGGATGTTTATCTTCACCCAATAAAATCTTCATCTGATCTGATTCTGAAGAGCTGTTAAACTCTGGTATGAGTTTAGACATTTTGTTCAAATGTTTCTCTCTAAACTCTTTATATTTATCACAGTACAGAAGAAAGTGTGTCTCCGTCTCAATGTCACCTCTGTCACAATGAACACAGATTCGTTCTTGTTTTGGAAGCCATGTTTGTCTGTGTCTGCCTTTCTCTATTTCCAGACTGTGATCACTGAGTCTGTATTTGGTGAGTGTTTTACATCTCTAACGTTGTAAAGATATTCTGAAAGATTATATTCTCTGTTTAAAGAACGATAACATTCTAGTTTACTTTGGGTTTTACTCACGTTATCCCAATGATCTAAATATGAGTTTTGATTAGTTTTAATGATTTGATTAATTATGATTTGTTGTTTTTCAGTGGTGTTGTTCTGAAGTTTAAGAGACATCTGACAGATTGAATTGGTTTTAAGTCTCATTTCTTGGGTTTTAAGGGCTTCATGTTGAAGTGTGTTTGGAGGACTTGAATTTAAGTGTGTCCAGAATTTAAGAAAGCGTTTTTGGATATGTATTAATAGTGGGTATCTGCCTAATTCGGCCCTGCACGCATTAGTAGGTGTTCTTCTCTGAACTCTTAAAATGTTTCTACAGAATTCAGCATGCAGAGATTCTATTGGATGTTTGTCCCATTTGGTGTAATCTGTTAGACAATCTGGAGCCCAAACCTCACAACCATATAAAGCTATGGGTAAAATAACACTATCAAATATTTTACACCAGACTTTTACAGGAATATCTGATTGTTTAAGTTTACCTTTGATGGCATAGAACGCTCGTCTCGCTTTCTCTTTTAGTGAATTCACTGCTAAATTAAAACTTCCCGATGCGCTGATTTGTAGACCAAGATAATCGTAGTGTAGAGTGTGTTCTAAGACAGTGTTTCCAAGAGTAAACGTGTATCTGTAATCCTGTAATCTTGCTTTTTTCTGGAAAATCATGATTTTAGTTTTTTTGATATTAACTTTTAAAGCCCAATTTTGACAGTACTTTTCTAGCAGGTCCAGATGTTGCTGTAAACCTTGTGGAGTATCTGATAATAGCAGTAGATCATCTGCATATAGAAGAGCTTTTATTTCAGAGTTATTTAGTGTAAGACCGGGTGTGTCGGATTGTTCCAGTAACGTTGCTAACTCGTTAATATATAAGTTAAACAAGGTTGGACTCAAGTTATAGCCCTGTCTCACTCCACGACCTTGACCGAAGAATTCAGTTCTTTTATCGCCAATTTTAACTCCGCATCTGTTTTTGGTGTACATAGATTTAATGATGTCATAGGCTTTTCCTCCTATTCCTGATTCTAGTGTTTTATAATATAGGCCGTCGTGCCATATTGAGTCGAACGCTTTTTGAAAGTCTACGAAGCATGCGTAAATTTTACCTTTATTTTTATTACGAACGTGTTGGTTAATTAGTGTCTGAAGTGTAAAAATATGGTCGGTGGTGCGGTGGTTTGGTAGAAATCCAATCTGACTTTTACTTAAGACGCTGTGCTTGGTCAGGTAAGTTTGAGTCCGGGTATTTAGAATAAAACAGAAAGTTTTTCCTAGATTACTGTTTACGCAGATGCCTCGGTAGTTACTGGGGTCAAATTTGTCTCCACTTTTGTATAGTGGATGTATTAAACCTGTAGTCCAGGTTTCAGGAAAGTGTCCGGTTTGTAGTATCAGATTAAAGAGTTTTAATAAGGCGTCCTGCATTGCTGTGGAACTATGTTTCAACATTTCTGTTCTGATATTGTCTAGACCACAGGCCTTTTTGGGTTTTAGTTTGTTTAGTGCTTCTTTTAGTTCTTCTGGTCTAACCGGGTAGTCTAAAGGGTTTTGATTATTTTTGATTGTTGATTCCAATTGGTTGAGTTTGTTTTGTATATTTTTCTGGTCAGGTGTAAGGCTATCTGAAGATATTTCACTGAATAGGTTTTTAAAATAGTCTTTCCACAATTCGCCGTTTTGTATCGGTATGTCTGGTTTTTGTTGTTTATTTAAGCTATTCCATTTTTCCCAGAATTGGTTACTATTAATTGAGTTTTCAATTATATTGAGAGTATTGTTGAGGTGTTGTTGTTTTTTGTAGTGCATTGTATTTTTATAATCTCGGAGTGCTTGACAATAGTTTTGTCTGATTTCTGGTTTGTGTGGATCTCTATGCTTTTGGTTGGAAAGTTGTCGTACTATCTGTCTTTTTATTTTACATTCTTTATCAAACCAGATTTCATCATCAGATTTGCGTTTAGCTTTTTTGTTTGTGTGAATTAAGTTTGCTTTAATTGCACATCTTTCATAAATGTGATTAATTTGTTCTACTGCTGTATTTACGTCTGTTATATTTGTCGTAAAAGGTGTTGTTTGGAATCTAGAAACGATAGCATTAATAAATTCGGATTCAGAATTTGGTGACCAATTGAATGGTTTGTTTAGGTTAATCAAATTACAAGGTTTTTGGTTATTTCTATCAGATTGTTGTATTTTCTTTATGAATAGATTAATTTGACAGTGGTCTGATAAGGATGATTGGGGTCTGACTGTAAATGCTTGTATAGATGAGGGATCTAAATCTGTAACGGCATAATCGACGACGCTCGCGCCAAGAGTTGAGCAGTATGTGAATCGACCTAAAGAGTCACCTCGGATCCTACCGTTAAGCATATATAAACCCAAACCTCGACAGAGACACACTAACTCCTTACCGTTTTTGTTGACAGTATTGTCAGGATTGTTACGTGTTGTGGTGGTGGGGGTGAGACGTGTGTTGGCCTTCAGAATATGGTTATTTCCATGAGTGTCTATAATGTCCGGTTCTCTCTCTCTCTCTCTCTCTCTCAATTCAATAATTGCTTTATTGGCATGACAAATGTTACAAATGTATTGCCAAAGCATTTATAAAGTTTACATTAAAAAAATAATAAATAAAATAAAATAAAAGAACATATATATATTTACAAAAAAAAGTAAATACAGTAATAGTAGCAGTAAAAAAAAAAAAAAAAAAAAAAAAAAATATATATATATATATATATATATATATATATACATATACATATAATAATTAAATAAATAATATATCATATTATTATTATTATTCAATATATCATATTATTATTCAATATATCATATTATTCAATATATCATATTCACTTATATCATATTATATATATATATATATATATATAAAATGGATCAGAATACACTGTACATTTAACGATCAACATTTTAGAATAAAACAGTAATAAAAACAAAAATAATCAGTATATTTACAATGACTCATTTATAATAATCTAGATGTGTGTGTGTGTGTGTGTGTGTGTGTGTGCGTGTGCGTGTGCGTGTGTTTGCAAGCGCATCACTGATGTTTTTATTGGTCTCCTCTCTCTTTTTGTGACATGCATTAATGTATTGTGCCGCTAGAAGGACACAGTCAGTTTTTTCCCCTAGTAAATATTGCAGTTGTGTTGTATTGTCTGACTCAGTGAATTGAGGGTAAATGCTCTGGAGTTTGGGGTAGAATGTTTCTCTGATGTGCTGATAGTTTGTGCAGCGGGTGAGGAAGTGTTCCTCCGTCTCTACCTCTGCCTGGGCACAGTGTGGGCAGATGCGGCTCTCTCTGGGTTGCCAGTTCTGTCTGTATCGGCCCGTCTCTACAGTCAGACTGTGAGCACTCAGCCTGTATTTGGTCAGTGTTGCTCTTAATTTACTGTCCTTTACTGCACTCAGATATGTTGCTGTCGTATAATCTCTATTTAAGTCTAAATAACATTGAAGTTTACTTTGTTTCCCTGCTGCTTCATTCCAGTAAATCAGATACTCTCCTTTTCGTGCATTTATCATTTGATTGGCTTTAGTTCTGTGGATGTGCTCTCTCTCTCTCTCTCTCTCTCTCTCTCTCTCTCTCTCTCTCTCTCTCTCTCTCTCTCTCTCTCTCTCTCTCTCTCTCTCTCTCTCTCTCTCTCTCTCTATTTAATTCAATTCAATAATTGCCTTATTGGCATGACAAATGTTACAAATGTACTGCCAAAGCATTTATAAAGTTTACATAAAAAAGAACATACACATATAATAAAAACACAGTAAATAGTAGTAGT
>CAIGQV010016547.1:17763480-17783655 GCA_903798115.1 Danio jaintianensis | reverse complement strand
TATATTCATTCATTCATTTTCTTTTTTTGGCTTAGCCCCTTTATTAATCTGGGGTCACCACGGTGGAATGAACCACCAACTTATCCAGCATATGTTTTACGCAGCGGATGCCCTTCCAGCTGCAACCCATCACTGGGAAACACCCATACACTCCCATTCACACACATACACTACGGACAATTTAGCTTATTTAATTCATCTATACCGAATGTCTTTGGACTTGTGGGGGAAACCGGAGCACCCGGAGGAAACCCACGCGAACACGGGGAGAACATGCAAACTCCACACAGAAATGCCAACTGACCCAGCCGAGGCTCGAACCAAAGACCTTCTTGCTGTGAGGCGACAGCGCAACCCACTGCGCCACCGCACCGCCCTATACATACATATTTATATATATATATATACAATTAAATAAAAACAAATAATATATCATATTGTTCAATATATATTATTCAATACATCATATTATTCACATATATCAATAAAAAATAATAGTAGATCAGAATACACTGTACATTTAACAATCAACATTTTAGGATAAAAATGCGTGCGTGCGTGCGTGCGTGTGTGTGTGTGTGTGTGTGGGTTTGCAAGCGCATCACTGATGTTTTTATTGGTCTCCTCTCTCTTTTTGTGACAGGCATTAATGTATTGTGCCGCTAGAAGGATACAGTCAGTTTTTTCCCCTAGTAAATATTGAAGTTGTGTTGTATTGTCTAACTCAGGGTAAATGCTCTGGAGTTTGGAGTAGAATGTAGAATGCTGATAGTTTGTGCAGCGGGTGAGTGTTGCTCTTAATTTACTGTCCTTTACTGCACTCAGATATGTTGCTGTCGTATAATCTCTGATTCTCTCTCCCTTTCTCTCAATTCAATTCAATTCAATTCAATTCAATTCAATTCAATAATTGCTTTATTGGCATGACAAATGTTACAAATGTATTGCCAGAGCATTTATAAAGTTTACATTAAAAAAAATAAAAGAACATACACATATTTACAAAAAAAACAAACAGTAAACACAGTAAATAGTAGTAGTAATAGTAGCAGTAAAAAAAAGAAAGAAAAAAAAGATATATACATATAATAATTAAATAAATAATATATCATATTATTATTATTATTCAATATATCATATTATTCAATATATCATATTCATTTATATCATATTATTAATATATATATATATATATATATATATATATATATATATCAGAATACTATATACTATAATAGATCAGAATACACTGTACATTACCCTCTCTCTCTCTCTCTCTCTTTTATGAAAAAATGAAAAATGAAAAATCTTTTCAACATGTATTCATATGTGAATAAGTAACTGGATAAGAATGTCTGAGGTATGAGTTTATGCTAAACATCTTAGAATTTTGTTGTGTTATGTTAACCACAGACCTTAAGTCATTAATTGAAAATCCTCCTTATAAAACCCATAGAAACACTTTGAAGGAAATGTTTTTGAAGGAACCAGATGAATTGCTGTTCTTGTTTCCTTGCACTATATACAATATTTAGGCTACTTATCCACTATGAACTCAACCGTCTTGTGTATGAACTTTTATCTTAAGTTTCCTGTATGAAATATCCACCTATCTGATCTAGACAGTGTACTCATTTTTTCCCAGTTACATAAATGCAGCATCCAGGTAAAGTAAAGTATGCATGAACCGGAAGTTGCTGAGACTTTTATTACAGAATGTTGATGTACTTCCATCCGAAACTGATTATTGAATAGGGGACAGGGCTTTTTTTGTGCATCATTCCCTCATAGCAAACTTAAGATAAGAGGGGTGTGTTTACGAGTATTGCTATTAATTCACTATGAGAGACATTAAATTGATGTTGACAGAGAAGGACCACTACGGTAAAGTCTAGATAGGATACAGCTGCGGATACGCACATCAATATAGCATAATTTTTGTGACACTGTATAACAATAATTAATATTTTGACAGTACAGGCACGGTTGGGTTTAGGGTATGGGTAGGGGTAGACATTAAAAAAAATCTATTTATTGGGTAATTTAATAAATAATGTAAATAATACTTGGTACAACTACTGTTTTTACATTACTGTGATGGTTGGGTTTAGGGTTGGGGTGTGGGTAGATGTTAATAAAATACAATTAATGGGAAATTTAATAAATAATATAAATAATTATTGTTAACTTCTGGCCGCAACCGTATCTGATCTAGCAACAACCGACCACGACTCTAAATGTGGAAGCAAATGGTCAGATTTGATTTACAATTTTGTTCAGTGTATTAGCTTGCACAGATAAAATAATCACCTAGAGAACAACAGTGTGGGCTAGCAAAATAAACATTAGAAACATTTTGATCACGCACAGACTTTAAAGTGCACTTTTTCTTTTTGTAATTGACTGTGTGAACACATAATTGACATTATTTGTATTTAAAAATAGAATAGAGTTGTGCATGAGTACTTAATCTTTTGTGGCATTTATATTGTTTTTGTTGCTAGTGTAATCCTGTGTTTCAGCCCAGGCTCACAATAAAACCTAGCTATTTTATAAATTGTCAGAAAAGTGGCTAATTCTTTCAGATTCCTACGATTTCATTTGTATGCAAACATACCATTTTTAAAAGGAGTCATGCACCCAAACGCCAGCCCTGAGCAGATTTTACTAAAATGTACAAATGAGATCATACAAATACAAATTAGCCACTATATCATTTATGAATTGCTGGGAAATTGCTTTGGTCTCTCAAATATGAATCAGTGAGCGGGGCTAAAGAGGCAATGACGTAGAATTAGACATTCATCCTATCTTCTACAGAGGGAGTCTTCTGTTGCATCGTGTCATAGTGAGACAAAATATGAAATTTGGTTTTAGTAAAAGCTACTTTTGGATGAGGAATTTTTGAGTTCTGATTCTGACACACTCTAAAAATGACTCAAATCTGAGTAAAATGTGGACAAAGTGTTGGGTTATTTATTTGTGTGTGCTGATTATATTTTAATTCTATTTCTAACACTTTATTTCAACATCTCATGTGGTAGCAGAAAATAGACACACAGCATAACAAACTGGTTGATAACAAGTTCTGGTAACTGATTCTATGGTATTGGTATGTGGTACCATATTATGGTATGTGGTATTTTTACCACAAAATGTGGCCCCTGTACAAAATATATAGCATTGTATTTTTTAAACTACTGTGTTAACTTTTTTTAAAGAACTTCATGTTTAGATTAGCTCGTGAACGTCAATTAGCTGCCAGCTTTATTCTTAAACAATGTGAATGAGGCTATTTTTCCCTTATGATCTCTAAATTCAGAAATCTGTTCCATAAACCCTGTTAAATGACAGCTATTAATGTACCCTCAATCCCATTCATCATTACTGTGAAACATGAATCATGCAGCAATTGTAGCTTTATGAAAGCAAAATACCACTGCTCTTATGGTATGGTTCCAGCTTGAGGCCTGGGGGAAGGTGTGTCGACTTTCATCCCTTGATGGAGCATCAGTGACAGGAAGAACATAATGACAAAAGCTCTTGGGGCTAGATTTTGTCAACTCCTTTCGCTCGTCTCAGCTTTGTCTAATTATGCTGGTTTCCGCAGCCCTGTATCAGAACACACTAGTCAGATCTGGTGCCTCCCATGCCCGGAGACACAGACACAAAAATAATGATATCAAAATTTCCACAAGAGAGACAGACAGACGAGGTGTTTGTTTGTTGACCTGTTCATCACAGTTTGAAGCCAACGAGTGGAGAAAAGTGACGTTGATTTTGCTTCATTGGTTTTTGCTTTGCCTGTGGTTAAACCTCAACAATGTCATCATCAAATTCTTCAGAGATTGTCTCTGTCTGTGAGTGTGGGAAAGAATTAGACAATAGTTTATACATTATACATATATTATGATATTTTTTTCAGGTACATGCTTTATACCTATTCTTTAAACTGTTCCTGTTGTATTGGGTTTTTATATACCAGACATACATATTAGATCAAGCTCATTAACAAGGTTTTATTAGAGTACTGGCTTGTCATTTTTAGGTAAATTATATTTTATCATTTACAAAGATTGTGGCTGTTAAATAATTTGTACTTTTCACATTTTTTCATACACGAAAAAATGGCAGTGAATTTTTTTGGTGCATTCTGACAGTGCTCATAAATGTTGTTGCTGTACAATCCAAAAATTACTTTTGCTGCTTGTTCAATCTACTTATATAATATGAGTTGATTCAACACATTTCTTAATTTCTTTGGGGACAACTTAATTGTTTTATGTTAAAACCACTTAAATCTGTAAAAAAGATTAAGTTAACAATCATTTTATGTTGGGACCCAGCATTTTTTACAGTGTAGTTACTTTTTAAATGTACTTTTATGTAACCTTTGTAGTTATTGAAAAGTTAAAAAAATATAAAATATAAAAGTAAATAGGGCTGCACGGTGGTGCAGTGGGTATCACGTTTGCCTCACAACAAGAAGATAGCTGATTCTAGCTCCGGCTGGGTCAGTTGCCGTTTCTCTGTGGAGTTTGCATGTTCTCCCCGTGTTCGCGTGGGTTTCCTCCGGGTGCTCCGGTTTCCCCCACAAGTCCAAAGACATGCGGTATAAGTGAATTGGGTAGGCTAAATTGTCCATAGCGTATGTGTGTGTATGGATGTTTCCCAGTGATGGGTTGCAGCTGGAAGGGCATCCGCTGCGTAAAACATATGCTGGATAAGTTGGCGGTTCATTCCGCTGTGGCGACCCCAGATTAATAAAGGGACTAAGCCGAAAAGAAAATGAATTAATGAATAAAAATAAATATGGATCAAAGACAAAATGGCTTTTTCAAGCTGCAAAACAACAAAAGCGTAATGCAGCATTATTTTCCCCCATACATTAGAATATATCGTGACACCCGCTAAATTGTCATTGGTAACACTTTACAATAAGGTTGTATTAGTTAATGTTAGTTAATGCATTTACTAAAATGAACAAACAATGAACAATACATTTATTACAGTATTTGTTCATGTTAGTTAACGATATATAATGAAAATACAGTTGTTCATTGTTAGTTCATGTTAACTCAGGATGCATTAACTAATGCTAACAAGCATGAATTTGGATTTTAATAATGCATTAGTAAATGTTGAACTGTCATTAATAAATGCTGTACAGGTATTGTTCATTATTAGTTAATGTTAGTAAATACATTTACTAATAAAACCTTATTGTAAAGTGTGACCTTTTCATTCAGTTTAAGGTTATGTGCCAAAAAATCTTATTTTTTAGGATCACATTGCAGCCCCAAAATACAAATTATTTATTATTTTTAAAACTTTGCAATCTACTTGGTTTAAAATATAATTTAGTGTGATCACTTATTATTTTATTAAAGTACAGGTATTATTAAGTATGTTATGTTTATTGTTACATAAATATATGTTATGCTATATGATGATTGAATATTATTTCACCTGTATTTCACAATTCTTTGCAAATGTTACTTGAAAATCTAATGCCAAAATTAGACATCTCATTCAAAATAAACCAAAATGAAATAAAATGCAAGATTTATGGGAAACATTTAGATTAATTGAAAACATTTTCACAATTTATGAATAAATAAAAACATAAATGCCATAACAGGGCTATGAAAATATTCTAAATAGTAAGAATGACCCAGTGATTCTTCTTTCTCTTTAAAAGTTTTTTACATTAAAAATAAAAGAACATACATATATAATAAAAAAAGATATATACATATAATAATTTAATAAAAATATAAATAATATATCACATTATTATACAATATATGATATTATTATTCAATATTCATTCATTTTCTTTTCGACTTAGTCCCTTTATTAATCCGGGGTCGCCACAACTTATCCAGCATATGTTTTACGCAGTGGATGCCCTTCCAGCTGCAACCCATCACTGGGAAACATCCATATACACCCATTCACACACATACACCATGGACAATTCACCTGTACCGCATGTCTTTGGACTGTGGGGGAAACCGGAGCACCTGGAGGAAACATGCAAACTCCACACAGAAATGCCAACTGACCCAACCGAGGCTTGAACCAGCGACCTTCTTGCTGTGAGGCGATCGTGCTACGCCACCGTGACGCCACCGTGACGCCATTATTCAATATATCATATATTATTCAATATATCATATTATTCATATATATTAATAAAAAAAAAAAATAGATCAGAATACACTGTACATTTAACAATCAACATTTTAAAACAGTAATAAAGAACAAAAATAATTAGTATTATATCTCTCTCTCTCTCTCTCTCTTTCTCTCTCTCTCTCTCTCTCTCTCTCTCTCTCTCTCTCTCTCTCTCTCTCTCTCTCACTCACTCAATTCAATTCAATTCAAAAGAGCTTTACTGGCATGACTTGTCAAGTATTGCTAAAGCATTGCTGATTATATAAACAATGAATAAAATAATAAAGTGTTCATAAAATACATATATTCTCACATACACACACAATTAGAAATGTAATAAATAATAAAAAGACTAATATTCATTCATTCATTTTCTTTTCTGCTTAGTCCCTTTATTAATCTGGGGTCGCCACAGCGGAATGAACCGCCAACTTATCCAGCATATGTTTTACACAGCGGATGCCCTTCCAGCTGCAACCCATCACTGGGAAACATCCATGCACACTCATTCACACACAAACACTATGGACAATTTAGCCTACCCAATTCACCTATACCACATGTTTTTGGACTTGTGGGGGAAACCGGAGCACCCGGAGGAAACCCACGCGAACACGGGAAGAACATGCAAACTCCACACAGAAACGCCAACTGACCCAGCCGAGGCTCGAACCAGCGACCTTCTTGCTGTGAGGCGAACGTGCTACCCACTGCGCCACCGTGACGCCAAAAGACTAATATAATTATTAAAAAAGATAATGAAAGAAATATATATATATAATACTACTACCAATTAATAAATCAAATACAGTACACGTGTACATTTATTCAGATGGTTTGTAATACTCTCTGTGTTTGACAGGCTAATACATACTTTGCTGCTGTACTGTTAATAGCAGACTGGAGCAGACTCTCTCTCTCTCTCTTTATCTGTTACTCAAGAAGATCACGGCAGTTACCTGTTTTGACTGGTGTTGATGTTTACCCCCCCAAACCATTAGTGTGGTGGGTGAGACTGGCAGCTCTGAATGGAGGCCGAATAGTGGTTGATGTCTGTCTCTTCAGGCTACCTTTCTGAAACAGTGCCCCTTTCTTAACTCCCGTCTCTCTCCATCCATCCAGCTCGCCCCCAGCACTATCTCTCTTCATGCTCCTTCTTGCTCTTTGTGCACTCCATCCTTACTGTCATAACAGCTCCCGAGGCCAAGCGGGATATTCAGGAAAATAGAGAGAGGGAGGGAGACGAGCAGACAGCAAGTCTTGAGAAATGGAGGTCTGGGACGATTATTCTGGGAAGAGGAAGTAGATGGAGAGCAATGTAGCTGGTTGATGTTTTCCATCATATTTTCAGAGGTTAGACGTGTCAAAGCCATCTGTCCTGCAGCGACAGAGCCTCGTTCAACCTTCTTCCATCACACACCTACACACACGCACACGCACACACACACACACACACACACACACACACACACACACACACACACACACACACACACACACACACACACACACACACACACACACCTGTGAACCAGAGGCAGGGGGTTTCGTCAGGTGTCTGATTTGTTAAATGCCCCTGATGACCTGTTGTGTTATGAAATTCATGCAAATGCTTAAAGGGGAAATATTATGAAAATCTGCCTTTTTTACTTTTTTAATGAAAAACGCATCTCAGATAATCCGACAAGAAAAGGAAAACTCAGTTAACGTTGTTTTGGTAATCCTTTTTGTGAAGTAATCTGAAAAAAACAAACAAACAAAAAACCAAGAAGCTTAGCTATCGCTTCCCTTTTTGATGTAGGAAGAGAATCATAATATTACCGCCCCTTAATCTGCTTGTTCCCATCTATGGTGCCACCATTTTGGCATTATATGTGAAGTATATATTGACAATCAGGGGGTCAACTTTTTTGGTAATGTTAGCTTGTGGAATACATGCTTCAGTGAACCAAATTTATATATTTAATTCAATTACATCTAAATTATTAATCAGACTAGTTTTCAGTATTTTGAGGGATATTTTGATGTTCTCTGATCGGCTAATTCAACAGATGTGTGATTCTTAAAGACAACCTGTTTTTGATATTAAACCAAAGTTTTCATTCCTTCACCAATAAATGGATGATCATGAAATATTGCACTTAATTCACTGTTTAACTCTTATGTTCAAGCAGGTGTCTATTAAAATACAAACTATGCATCTAGGTTTACTATACTTTTAGGCTATATGTGTATATTAACACCTATTCTGTGAAGTGAAGTGTCTTGTGAACACATATGGTATCTATTGGTGCTGTAGATCTGCCGGATTTCGACAGCTGAATGAATATTTTTTCACATAGACTTTGCTTGCTTGGCATGATTATGAGTTCACAATGGTATGAACCATTATTGTGGTGGTAATATCTATTATCTGTTATTTTAATTATTAATATGATTATTTAAAGGTGCTGTAAGTTTTTGACTCTTCTAAAGCATTAAAATACCAAAATATGTTTGCATATTTAAGAAACATGCCAAGTGAACATTCTTGTTTATCTGAAAAACAATGCTGAAGTCAGATATTCTGGTTTTAAAATGTAAGTTCCGTGGCGGAACGCTGTCTTATTATTATTTTTTTTTAACCTGCCCAATGCCGGCTTACCCAATTATAATTCAGCACCCTGTGTAGCCTTGTTGGAAAACCACATATTTCATTCATTCAGTCAGGAAGACTCTGAAAGCGTGACCGAAATGCGACCTCTGGTGGACAGTAGCAGACTCCGAAATGAGACGCAGATTCAGAGTTCCACACGAGGTGGTTATTAATAAGCAAATAATATAAATATTACTAACATAAATATTAAATGAGCAGGTTACATTGTAACAGTGTGTCCTAACAACACGCTACCTGACGAGATTTGCAGTGATAAGCAATTTGGCGGTTTGCACCAGACAAAACACGACAAATTTAAATACAGCCATTCAGAAGCACAGAATATGCACTCACTCACGAAATGGTAAGGTTTATAATCTAATTAATACATATTAAACCTCTTTAGCATTATTAAATGTACATGCTGAATCACTAATAGTGAATCACAGTTCTAAAGTTCACTTTCAAATGGTTTATTTTATTTTCAAGATCTGAGGTGAACTATCTGCTGCTGCTTTCAGTTATATGGCAATAAATGTCATGTAAAATGGCATTCAAACTCACATTATTAGCATTTAACACTAAATAAAGCACATGAGGTGCACCTGAGGTGATAAGTTTATCCTGTTATTCATCTGTGAGAAATAGATAAGTATATCAATTCAAGGTGTTGGTTAGGACAGAAAGGACTTTCAACACGAAAAATATTCCTTCTATCGCGTGCCGTTGGTTTTATTTAGAACACAGTTTAAATCAGGCTTTAGGCTTGATAGTCTTGCTGTTGGTCGTCAATCTGGCAACCTGCGCTTGCATTTGTTTTGATCCAGGAATGCAATACCTAGTTCAACCACTGGGTGTCAAACTTACATACTGCACCTTTAAGATACAGATCAGAACAAACTATTTCTCACCAGTTAAAGGGTGACACCCCATACATCTTTTTTTGACGGCCTTCGTTTAGATGACTACAGCACAGTACAGAGTACAGGTTTTTTATGCATCCAATTTGACCTCCTACAAAGATTTGGACTGTCAGCATCATGCCTTCACATCTCTCACACACTTTTCTGGATCTCAAGATACTGAGCTTGTAGATCTGTAAAGAGTACAGAAACAAACAAACATAGAGAAGTCCCTAAAATCACAAATTGGCACAGAAAATGTGAGGAAAAAAAACATACAGTAATTAAATAGCTCACATATACTGTTTTAACTTCTACATAAAAACAGACAGGTGGTTGTCATGGTGGCTCAGTGGTTAGCACTGTCGCCTCACAGCACGAAGGTCACTGGTTTGAGTCTCGGCTGGACCAGTTGGCAATTCTGTCTGAAGTTTGCATGTTCTTCCTGTGCTCTCGTGGGTTTCCTCCGGGTGACCTGGTTTCCCCAGAGTCCAAAGACATGCGGTAAACTAAATTGGCTGTAGTGTGTGAATATGAGAGTGTATGGGTGTTTCCCAGTACTGGGTTGAGGCTGGAAGGGCATCCGCTGCGTAAAACACATGCTGGAATAGTTGGCGATTAATTCCGCTGTGGCGACCCCTGATAAATAAGGTACTAAGCCAAAGGAGAATGAATAAATAAAAACAGACAGCACATTTAATTATCATAATATTACACGTTGCATTTTAATCTGTTTCTCTTTGTTTTAAAATGCTAACTCTAACTGTGTTGTGTGTGCAGGTGTGTTGACATAATGTGGGCACATAAACATCAAAAATTGATACATGAACATATTATGGAACACATTTTTCTTGCTGTGCAGATGGCAGACTCTCCACAGAGAGAACGCAGATGGGTTCAGTACTGATAGGCTTGGGAAAGAAAAAGCTGTAATCACATGAGATGTTTAGGTGAGCACATGTTGTGTATGCTTGTAAAAAAAAAAAAAGAGAGTGAATGTTGATGTGAGGAGCAGAGGAGTAAGGACTCCAATCTGCTGTTATCTGCAGAGCGCTTGTTCAACAGTCTGGGAAACTCTTATTTTCACTGCTAATGGAGGAGGGGTTTGAGACTTGATCTGATCACACAGGCAGCAAATGTGGCTGTTTTGTGATCGTTGGTCTTTATGTTTGATTGAAAATGGTGTTTCAGTACTTGTTAAGAAGTGTGTTGTATGATCTAAATGAATCTTTGGGGTTGAACCGTACAGGTGTTTCTTTAACACTACGCCAAGGCTCATGGGAAATCCTCCCTCACAGTTTTCCCAGACCTCAGCCACTCTGTCAGGATTGTAAGGAGACCAAACCCTGGTAATGTGTGAGCTGCAAGGCCGAACAACACTGTGCTAAAGGAACACACACATACAGCTAACGTGAAAGAAGGAGTTTGTGTGTGGACGCCTGCTGTAGTTTCTAGTCTTTGCGCTTTCTGTTGTAATCCACCAAACCTCATTTGCTTGCTATTCTGTCATTCACCTGATCTTAAAAATGAAAAGTGACAATTTGCTGTTGATTTACCCGTTCTCAAACCATCCAAGATGAAAGTGACTTTTTAAGTACAACATCAAAGATGATTTTAGCTGGAACGTGATGCATGGGGATTCATGACATCAACGTCTACTGGCATTTTAAGAGTAAAAAAAATTACAATTAAATTAATTATTTAATAAATAATACAGCATTAATATCCTTTGTTCCAGATGAAACAGTAAATTGAGGTTCTATAAAGTGAAATTACCCTTCTGTGCAAGAAACTAAACACTATTTATAATATTATGCCCTTCATTCAAAGCTTTAGCAAACAGTCATGCTTTCATGACAGTCCAGAGCTCAGGATTCCTGATGCATAATGTTGTATGAGTTTCAAACTCACACATGAGTTGCTGCTGTTTGTTTACAATAGAGAGTGATTACAATATATGCATGATGTACTGTTAATCAAAACTGCATCTACTTGAGCTTATCCTGGCTGCTGCTGCATGTATAAAAACACACATTGAAACATTATTGTGTTAAAAAAATTTTTTTTTGCAGCTGAGCTTATTGCATTTGTAGGAGGTTTCCTTTCAGATGCAACATTTATGAGAGAAGAGTATGTAAATGAAGCATTCAACACAATTTACAAGGAATTCAGGTTGTCAGTTAACACCCAAAAAGGCATGCCTTAAAAGTGCCATAGAATAAAAATCTGGAAATACATAGGCATATCTGCATTATAAGAATTCCGTACATGAAAATGACATACCGTGAGTCTCAAACACCATGGCTTCCTTGTTCTCATGTAAATTCTGTGGTGTAAAATCCCAGTGGAATAAAACTCAGACTCAAAGGGGATCATTAATATGCACCTTGCGTTTTATTGGCCACAATGCTTCCTAGTGAGTTTACAACAAATTATCTTTTGATTAAATGACAAATGTTTAGCTTGTGATATACTTACTATGTGGTACTCTTATTTTGAAAATATGACTGATGTAAAGTCTGCGCAAAATCTAAATTTACAATGTTTATTTTGCTAGTTCACATTGTTATTTTCTAAGTAAAAAAAAAATGGAGAAAAAAATGTTTGTTTTTTGTAAACTTAAAAGTCTGACTATTTGCTTCCGTGTTTGGTGGTCTTTCCCTGTTGATGTCAGTTTGACAGCTTCAGCCAGCCACAATATTCTTAACCACGGCCCTCAGTTTGCAACTAGGAAACAATGTGCAAAAATTAAGCCCGCCCCCTACTCAATATACCTTTTCAGCTGGAAAGTACATCAACATACTGAAATAAAAAGTCTCAGCAACTTCTGGTTCATGCGGATTTAGATGAAATGAAGCCATTTTGTGAAGCAGGCAGGTAGCCAAGCATTTTCACAGAGCCTCTCTCTGTTCACAGCCCATCGGAATGCAAAATGTGGGACATAAGAAGTCAAATTTATTCAGCACCTCCCCGAATTGGCTCAAGGTCCATTTAAATGTATTTTTTGTTAGTTTAATGTGTATATTGTGAAATTTGCAGTGTGTGTTTGTAATGCCTCAGACACGTGTATGTTTGTAATGAGGCAACAAAATGAGGTATACTTCTTAATTGAACTTCTTCTAAAGCCCGGCTCACACTGTGCAATTTTTAATAATGCTCCCATGTTACACTGTAAGATCTCAGCTGTCATAATCTCAGACTGAATGACACTGAAGACGCACCAAACATTGAAGAAAACTCACCCGGAGTTTAATGTCATCCATTCGTGACACTTTCACTATCCCACATTCTAAAATGATTCTTCACAGCAATAATAAACAATCTGTAATGGCAATTATGCACACAGTTTGCCTGAATAATAAAACCAGAAAGGAAAAAAAAGTTTTTGACATTTTCCCGCTGTGGTTTGAAGTTGTCATATGGATTACGTCATCAAATTCTGCAGACTTATTGGTTCTTAGATTGACGCTCGTCGCAGCTGTTGTCACACTGCAGAAAAGAGCCCGAAATCTTCAGAATGTGGCAGAACTTTATCGGTGGAAAAATCCGATCGCAGCGGCCATTAAACGTCTGTCTATGAACATGTCAAACAACAACAATAAAAGATCAAAGATTTTAGCCTAGGATTTCAGGAATCTTTTAGGATTTCCCAAAGAAGACCAAATCCTGGCTGAAATACCATAGTGTGAGCAGGGCTTTAAGTGTTTAATGTACGTTTATGCATTATGTCATAAAACTCAACTCATACTGTGATTTTTCTGAAGTGAAAGGTGTGAATAATCTTCATAGACTCATCTATTTAAGCGGGAGGTTGATATTAATTTGTGCCTGTGTTTTTGCATACGTTAAAACCACAAAATACAACTCTAAATACATCTCTGTCAGCCCCCTTTTTAAGAGTATAATTATAATGTACAATTATAATGTACAATTTTCAACATCAAAAGTCAACAGAGAGATCAACATCCCATAATGCAATTCACAACTGTAAATAAACAGAAAACACCATGTGGACCACAAAATACGGAATGAATAGATTTTTACAGTGTAGAGTACTAATTATAATCATTTTGTAGAGTAATAATTTATTATTTTTTAATAATTTAATATAATTTGTAGAGTAATAATTGTAATGTAGCCTATATTTAATCCACGACACAACTCAAGAGCAAACCAGGTTACTCTGGTGGCATAAAGATAGCTCACTTAGCTAAAATAAACCTCTCTACTAACGTTGAAATGATTGTCATTTAACAAGGAATCTGCTCAGTTTGTTAAAATAGTTTGCCTCTCTTTTCCTGTAACTTCGCTCACCTACACAATTATATTGGCAAATATAAGACATTAAAAGTTAGACCACATACAGTACCATAATTACAGACAGTTGCAGATGAAGGGATGAAGAAAGCTAAAAGAAGAGAGACGGTGGATGAAGGGATGGATGGAGAAATGCACTGAGCTTGTCGTAGCTTCAGGCACTGTGGCTTTGTGATGTGGGTTGAGCAATAACATTACTCATTTCACATTCCAAATTCTTACCCTGTGCCATCGTCCACCTAACACACACATGCACACAAACACACACAGAAACACACACATGCACATAACCTTCCAGACAATACCTTTTTATTACATTTCTTCTTATCTTTTTAAATGAAAATGGCGTTCTGTCCTTCCATAACTCGCGCTTTTTTCTTTAATATTTCATAGAGTGGTCCTCTAGGGTGCTTAGCAAAGCAAATTCATAGAAATGTGTTCTTGCTCAAGGCTAAGGAGCTAAGCATCAGTTTGTTCCAATAGGTAACACATAAACCTGTAATCAATGTAAAACTATGTTAGCCATTACAGGACATTGGCTAAGCAACAGAAAAATATTATTTATGAAAATGTACAGTAGACTTAACGTGGCCTACTTGCTGAAAGTATTGTATTTTTTTTCTTATAAAGACAAAATATAATAATAATATGACCTCCTAACAATAATTCTCTCTGTTCCATAATCTATCTACTAATGAAAATAGACACACTTGAAAACATGGTGCATTGTGTATTCCTTGCACCAAATAATATTTTTGTGCAAATGTCATCACTAGTTTTTTAATAATAAAAGATTTTTATTTAAACACATAACTGTAAATTGTAGAATTTTGAGTAATCTCTTATTACTTCAAGCTAATTCTTAATATGTTTAAAGTAGCTTTCATTCATTTATTTTCCTTCGGCTTAGTCCCTTTATTTATCAGGGGTCGCCACAGCAGAATGAACCACCAACTTATCCAGCATATGTTTTACACAGCGGATGCCCTTCCAGGTGCAACCCAGTACTGGGAAACATCCATACACACTCATCCACACTCATAAACCATGACCAAATTAGTTTATTCAATTCACCTGTACCGCAAGTCTTTGGACTGTGGGGGAAACCGGAGCACCCGAAGAAAACCCACGCAAATACGGGGAGAACATGCAAACTCCACACAGAAATGCCAACTGACCCATCTGGGGCTCGAACCAGCGACCTCCTTGCTGTATGAGGTGACAGTGCTAACCACTGAGCCACCGTGTCGCCCTAAAGTAGCTTTGGATTAAAGCATTATTCTTATAATTATTAATAAAAATAACAATAACATTTCCAAATTTGTAAATCTAAAGCATAGCAAAAAAAAAATTATTCTGTCACAATTTACTCATCCTTATTTTGTCCCAAACCTATACATCTTTCTCTATTTGTGGAACACAATACAAATATTTTGATAATTATTTTGAGAACTTCTGTTTTTATTCACAAAAAATAAATTATGTTCATCTGATCTGGCCTGTGGTGTTTGATTTTGTCATGAGTTTGAAAATGAGATTTAAAGATTTCATTTACATCTAATTCGTCCAAGAGCTAACTGGTATTTTATGCAATGTGTGTCTGTTTTCTATCTAGACAAAAGATGGCAGATAAAGTGTCCTGTCCCCAGAGGCTAACAGACCTACCTGCCTGACCTGGCTGATGAAACACACATTCGCACTATTACAGTATAACTCCCTCCAAAAAATGAGTGCTGAAATATACAACAAATTAAAAAATGAACACACTTGCATATGCAATGATGAAGATGAAAATGCACACATCAAAGGCAGCCATTAAAGAACACACACACTCTCTCCCCTGTTGCAGGCTCTCTAGGGGATGTGTGCGTGAGAAGAAGGCTGTGGATGCTGGGCTTTGGGGAAATGAAGGCTTTAGGATTCGTTATTAAACCAGCGCTGTATCATCCCTCACAGACCCCCTGCGGTTCCCCATAGCAGCTTGTCCATCTGGAAACCAAACACTTCTGTGTGAAACCAATGTCAAACGGTAATTTATTCACATTAAGTCAAGTTATTAATATTTCTGTAGCGCTTTATTATGAATGTCATTTTTGAAGGATGAGATTGACTGTAGGGCAGCTCTACCGACCCTAACTGAGCAAGCCAAAGGTGACAGTTGCAACCCAAACTCAACCAATTGACGTAAATTGTGAAACAAACATTAGCCAACTTGTCCATTATAACATAGCAGTTTGTCCATTTGCAATCCAAATGCTTCTGTGTGAAACCAGCGTCAAACTGTACCTAATAGTTCACCCAAAAATGAAAATTACCCTATAATTTACTTCAAACCATCCTCAGTGTATATGACTTTCTTCTGCACTGTAAAAAATGCAGGGTTCCACACAATTAATTCATGTTGTCCTAAGATATTATATAATGTAAAACAATTAAGTTGTCCCAAAAAAAATCTCAAGAATTGTGTTGTTTCATCTCTTTTTAAATAAGTAGTTTGAACAAGAAGCAAAAATATTTTTTTGAGTGTAACAGATGAACATAGTCGGAGTAGTTTTCAATTTTACCCTGGATCTTCCATGCTGTATAATGACGTTGGGCAGTTGCCAATTTTTATGCTTCCAAAATAGCATAAATGTATTGTAAAACTAACCAATTCTTTTCGCCCCATAGACATGCGCCCCATTAATAAACATGCGAATGCGGCAGACCAAGTTTCGCATGTCACTGCATTCCACAGTTCAAGCTTGGTGAACTCAGGCCTGCGAAATCGCATTATGTGATTGCATGAGACCAATAGAAGATCAAAACGTGATCTCTCTGTGAGGAAATGTAAAATATGGAGCAAACCCTCATTTTATCAGTGTAACATCATCATTTTTTTTTATCCCGCCCCTTTTTGCAGCACCGTACAACAGAAGTTTGCATGCTCAAACTCTATTGTGACCAGGTCTTAAGAGTAATATTGATATATAACGTGATATATAACGTTATACAGTAATGTCAAGTCAACTAGTTTTCTTTTTCATCATTGACTTCTGTGGTAAACACACTGTGTGGTAAGTGGTTACCATCTCTATTCCTGGATCTTCCACTACGAAACCATCTTAGGTCATGCGTCAAGTAATAATATTTATATATTTCATATACTCCCATTCTCAAATTTCTGTAAAACATGTATTTTGTTGTTTAAACGTCTCAATAATAATCATATTAGTTGATCTATGATGGCTGATGGGCGCTATGTTAGTCTACCCTGCAGTGCTAAGATTAGAGATTAGAGCTGCTGGATTTACAAAACATAAACTCATCAATTTCTCCCAAAATACATGAAAGTATGTATCTTTAACTGGGTGAAGTGCAAAGTAAACCTTCTATTTACCTAAAAGTGTGAAAATACATTGTCACATTGTGTAAAATGATTATCAATGCCATGTTTATAGAATTCAGGATGCATTTTACAAGCCATGCTTGTTTTGTTTTGCTAGTACATATATGTGTTCAAATGTCTACAACCCAAAACAAACATTTCCCCGAAAACACTGATAAGTTTTGATCTTTATCAAGTAATGCTCTTGTCTTTCTCTGGCTCAGGGCCAGCTATTGTAGAACAGACTTGACTTGCTGCATTGTCAAGAGTCGAGGCAGTATTGAAACAATGTTTAAGCTGTTCGCCAATCACAATGCACTGGCACAGCTAACCAATCACAACACGTTTCATTTAATGATGCGGGCCTTCATCAAACCCAGAAACAATTGAGCCATTTGTGCCAGTGTGGAGAAAAGTACTGTAATAATGTGAATTATGAGGAGAAAATAACGTGTTTTTGAGCCTCCAAGCATGATAGCATGTTCTAGTACACCCCTAAAAACAGAATCAAGACTTTGTAAATGAGCATAATAGGACCATTTTAATGAATATGTACTATAAAATGTAAAATGTAAACATGAAAGGAATATTCTAAATGGAACTGATGCAAATCATAATTTTGTCCTAATACACTGATTCAGTTCATTCAGCTGATTCATTGTTGAAGAATGTGATTCACCGTAGGCGTATTGACGTAAATTGAGTGCCACACATTTTTCATTTGTTCATCCATATGCTGCACTCACTCACTCATTATCCAGTCTGCTACCTTTCCCTCCTTGACATGCCCTAAGGGATAGAAATTCCTTTGTCAAAGCATGCATGCATCTGCCTAAAAGTAGTCAACGAGGCTTAAGTTAACTGTTTTTAGACTTTGGTTTCGTACCAAATCAGCTTTTATTGACAAAACCGACGCATGACGTTGCTGTTGTCTTGTAAACACTGGATCTCTGGGCCGTTTCACCTCCAAACTTTTTTTTTCTTCCCTCCAGGCCTTTAATAAAGGTAAGTAGTGATAAACAGTCATTAGACGAGGTCTGGGTTGAGGACCTGGGCAGACAGTGAAAGCACAGATCTGTTTGATGGAGCACAACTATTACTCTCATTACGTCTTAACAGAGAATGGGAGAGTCTTATTAGGGCTATTACCTTTACACACATCAAACACGGCGATACACACATGCTTTAATGTGCAGACAATAAAGTACTGTGTATATGCTCTTTGGTTCAGATTATGCATATTACCAGGTCATAGGTACATGAGGACTTTATTGGAGAGAATATCTGTTGAATGGTCTAAAATATGTAAGACCCTGTTTTATTTTGAAAATGCTGGAGGTGCTTTTCAGCATAGATGGGTTCAAATGCAGACTTTGAAAATGTAGGCATTTTAAATGGAGATGAGAGTAGTCTTTGAGGAAGATGATGGCATAATCACATTAGCCAAAGCATTAAATAATTGAAAGTAAATGCGGCCAGTAATGTGTAGAAATTAATGAATGATGTATTGCAATTTTGTGGAAATATTTGAAACTTTTGCAGAGCTCTACAGTCAATTGATATAAGCAGTTAAATGCACTACAACCTACAGAGAGAAAGGCAACAATATCGAAAGATTGAGGAAATATGTTTTTATTATATAAACCATACCATTAAATATGAAGTATTTTTTGGTGATGAAGGTTCCACGAAGAACTATTAATATCAGTGCACTTTTGTTTTTACTGTACTCTAAAAATGCTGGGTTGTTGTAACCCAACATTGGATCAAATATGGACAAACCCAACGTTGGGTTAATTTATTAAATTCAATTTAAATTATACTGTTATAACCCAGCAGTTGGGTTCATCCATATTTGATATTCATCCAATGCTGGGTTACAACATCCCAGCATTTTTTACAGTGTGAACAAAGGGTTCTTTATGAGGAAAACATTTTCAGTTTATTAGATACTGCTCAGACCCCCAAATACATTTATGCAGTTCGCTGACACCCATAAACACACACCCGGAAGCAGTTGGGTGTTCGGTGCCTTGCTCAAGGAAATCACCTCAGCCGTGGTATTAAAGTGGATATTCCCACCAACAATGCCTGCTGGGCTCGAATCTGCTTCCTTTGGATCCCAAGTCCAACTCTCTAACCATTATGCCACACAATGGTGCCTTCCTGACATGATTTGAACAGTTAGACACACTACCGTTGCACCACAAGGTCCTATATAATATAATATAATATAATATAATATAATATAATATAATATAATATAATATAATATAATATAATATAATATAATATAATATAATGGCGGTGCTGTGGTGCAGTGGGTAGCCTCACAGTAAGAAGGTCGCTGGTTCGAGCCTTGGCTGGGTCAGTTGGCATTTCTGTGTGGAGTTTGCATGTTCTCATGTTTGTGTGTTTGTGTCCTTAAGCAACCAAGAAACAAAAATGTGCGCACATCTAGGCTTCTCAAAGGCAGGTGCTCGATCAAAAACAAACACAGTGGCAAAAGATCAAAAGAAAATCAGCACACTGCCACTTTAGCTCTCAAAAAATGTTTTATTGCAACAATGTTTCAACCTACATCTTCATCTTCATCAGGTTAAACAAAACAATTGGAGAACTCCAGAAATAGCAGTGCAGCTCCACACATCACACCTGCAAACAATAATCACCCCAATCAACCAACAAGACAGCACAAACACACACACACACACACACACACGCACGCACACACACACACACACACACACACACACACACACACACACACACAC
>CAIGQV010016547.1:17736145-17753177 GCA_903798115.1 Danio jaintianensis | reverse complement strand
TAAAACGTAATATAATTAAAATTATGAAATGCTATATAATCAGTTTATGTTTCTTGACCTTCAGCGCCAGGCAGATAGTTGCAGCCTAGTCTAATAATAATTGAACCATATCATATTCTGTATTAAAATGTTTAGCCTAAGTATAAAAGTTAAAAACACGTAAATCTGTTTTATAATTTAGCTACAAAAGAATCACAATTTACGTATGTGCGAATACATGTAAAACACCTGGAGGGTCTTATATCTTACCTCGTTTTAAAAGACTGCCACGGCCATCCATACTACAATTCCAGCGCTCGCTGCGGAACTGGTAGCGGCACTCGAGGAGGCTGAGGCGAACAGATTCTCGCAGAGTCTCCGCCAACCCTGGTTCCCGACGGCACAGGCGCTTTTGCCGGCGCGTCAGAGTCATCTGCTCGCATTGCTTCAGGTGCGCTTTACTGTTTGGAGGCTCGTTGGCAAATGGACCGGGCAGAAAAACCAGAGGCTCGCGACCTGTAAGCCTGACGAAAACGCAATAATTACAGATTTATATTTCAGCTGGTTCATATTGATTAGTTTATGCATACAAACCACACATCCACGAATTTGTGTTAAACATTGTTATCATTATGTTATCAAATTTCTTTAAGTACAAGTCCATAGTTTAAACTTTGTTAGCTACCAATTTTGCAGTAGGTATTTGTAAAACATGTAACTTTTTCAGAATGCAGTTTTGTTGCCACATGTGCTTTGAATAATGTTTAAATAATTTGAATAGTCGTGTTTGAATAGAGAATGCACAGAACTGCACGTGCTCTTTTCCCCAGGTTTTGCACAGTCTAAGCGCCCTTGGCATTTGGAAACTGCTGTGGCGCGTAACAAACTTCAATTAGCGCTCTTAAATAAAGCCCGTTGTAGAGTGCTTTTAGGTGTTTATGCAACATCCTGTGAGCCTAAGCCAGAAAGATCTTAATGATCAGGTAGTAGAGCGAGGGAAACGACGCGGTGCCAAACCATCGAAAGACATCTGGATCCATATACACTGCACTACACTTAACAGCAATAATTTGGTCGAAAAACACATGACTATTTAATATATATATTTTTTTACAAAAATAAAAGTAAATGAAAAGATAAAAATATATAATTAACATGAAATATAGGCTAATGTGTTTACTGGTAGCTATTTTTGAGAACACACCAAAGTATTCGTATATAATCCTTAGGCTATAGGCTACATCACTTTGCAACATTCATCAAATTGCAATTTCATTCTTTATCATTTGATTATTTGAAACAGTCGACATACAATGTAGATTTTAAACATTAATGTTAAACTTTAAAACATTATGTGCGTAATTACGCACTGGCTATCCAACATCACCAAATACCCCCACCTGTTGACACATCTTAATATGATTCTATTCCAAGTCAAACATAGCAATAAGGCATTTAGAGGTTATTTCCATGAGTTACAAAATGGAGTGTATAAAAAAAATCTCTGCTGACCCGAAATAGGCTGCTGCGTGGGAGAGAAGGATGCAGAGGGCAATAAGTCGCAGCGGACAGGCAGTCCTCGGAAGCCCGGTGCACATGATGACGGGTCGGCGCTGCTCTTCATTGCGCTATCTGTCCGTGTTGAAATCCCAGCTGTGCTGGACAGTGCAACTTCTTAAAGAGGCAGAAACTTATTTCAGCCCTTGGGGAGGCGCGGTCCCGAGAGGGGTGAGGCATGCGCGCCAAACTTATTGGATCATCAGTCATTTCCTCCGCCCATTGCCAAGCAAACTACTCTTACTTCTCCACGAGCGGGCTGGCAGGTGCGCGTACCTGCTGAATGCTTCGCGTTTTCTTGTGTATCTGCTGGTTCACATCATGACTGATTCAGGCAGTTATTTTCTTTTTGTCATGGAAGACATATGTGTAATTCCTCCACCACAAATACATTAATTGGTAACTTTATTAATGTTTTGTTTTATGATTATAAAGTCTTTATGACATAGGCTATTTTATTAAAAAAGTAAATAAAAAATGAAATAGAAAGAAAAGAAAAGAAAAGAAAAGAAAAGAAAAGAAAAGAAAAGAGGTGATAAAACTGGATTTTTTTCTATGACTTCAAAAACATGACAAAATATGACTTTTAGGAGTGTCATCATCATTTGCTATTAATATTACTCTGTTTATAAAACCTAAACAGTTGAATATTTCGCTGAGTTCAGTGCATGGATAATGAGTGTCTGTTTACTCTTGTTTAATTACAACACCTTGTTTACAAACTATGGCTCCACTCTCATTTCCTCAGCATCAGTAACACACCGGCATCTTTGATGCTGTTGTCATCACTGAGCACAAGATATAATGACCTAATCATGACTAATCTTTCATCTCAGTTCCTCTCGCCTCCATCAGTGACTGACCAAATGGGCTCCACATTTCCCAATATGATGTCACCTTCTTTGTTTAAGACACCCACCTTCATGGTGCAGGTGTCAGGTGCACTTCCTGCTTGCGATGACCAATCCTAACTTTATGGAGGAGACATGTTTTGCTCCTGAATTGTGAACAATCATCTTTGCTTCATTAGTGCTGGATTGCTGGATCTATTTGTTTATTTTGTTTTGAGGTTTTTAAAATTACACAGGATCAAATTTAAGCTGATATAAAGTATCTTATGAATTATTTTTTCATTATTCATTACATTAAAAAGGATCTTGTTGACAGTAAAACCTTGAATACCAGATGTTTAGCTCTCCAACAATTTTCTTTTCAATGGCTTGTCCATTTATGTATTGTAATATAGTCTATGTTTTAGGAATATTTCTGGTCAGAATTTTAAAAAGCCCTGTATTGTAAGACCCTGCTGTTGGTACAACCTGAAAGAACTCTGTTCAACCTGAACTTTCCAATGAATGGATTTAATTTTAATAATGTAAAAGTATCCAGCTTTCATATTAAACTTTCAAATCTTCTGTGAATTGGCAATTGCTTGGTTTGTTGTATCTTTAGCACCCTCTGCTGACTGGACTGTACTTTGTCTACATACTGTATAGCTCAATGAATCAAATATATCACACCATCTGGTGGACTATTGGTTTTATGATTTGCTATTCATATTTTCATGTATTGTGCTGATTTAAGACATCCTGAAAATGCCTACATTCTCAAGAATAAAAGTTCCTATTTGGCATTGATTTTTGCATTGAAAAATGTTTACATCCATGGAACCTTTCACTCCATAAAGGATTGTTAACAGTCCTCCTGACACCTTTACTGTCTTAGTGTGTTTAAATATATTTAGATTTTGTATTGCTTGTTTTTTGTCCTTTATTTTGTTTAAACCCTATTTTATTTTATATGTTTGTTATTTTCCTCACTTATATAATACTCTAATTTGTATTCATATTTTAATTGGTTTAGCATCTTATATTCCTAATTAGTTTTAGCGAGTTTGTTTTGTGTGTGTTCTGGATATTTTTTTAGTTATTTATTAGGTATTTGTTTTTGAATGCCAATACATTTTCAATTGGCTGAATAAATGTTGACTTGGCAAGCTGAAATAATATCTGTGAATGTTTCATTCTATTTCAAGCAATGTTCATTTTGTTTCTGCAAACTATAACTTAAAACTAAGCAACTATAACTTCTTAAAAGCAATTTCAAACAGCACAATGTTTACAATTGTATTATATGTAACTACTATGTTATTTTTACTGCTTATATATAATGGGCACCTGACATATTGTAGTATCTTTGCCGCTAGAGGGGAGCCTCATGTTAATGTTAGTCGATGCACTCCTCGATGCAGCTAATGTCATATATTTAGAAAGTCATCCTCCAACACAGCCTTTAATTCATTTATCCTTTTACGTTATACTTACTCAGTCCTCTGGTAAATGCGGTTCAAAACATTAGGTTCTCATCAGGAGCATAAACGTACATTTGCTAAACATATTCAGGTCGAGTCATCTTTCATTTTGCATGTACACGCGTACCTCAGCCCTCACGCCCACGACACACCCATTGGACGACGACAATAATGGGGTGGGGCTTCGTAAATATTTTGAAGCGTGTGATTGGATGGCCCTTACGCGAGGGCGGGTTCCATGACGCCACTGTCCTCGGACTAGAGAAAGACGCCATTTTATTTTTAGCGGTGAGGAGGAGAACCGGAAAATTGTAGCGAAAACTGCACCAAAAGGTAACTGCTGCTAAAACGACACATTTTGCGTTGTCATTCTGATATACGTTACGCATAGGCATTTGTATTTCCATTTGGTTCACATGTGGCTAAAAGAAAGCGAGGCTTCGGTTATGAATTATCATTCATCAGTCAGGGAGGCTAACAGCCTAGCTAACGGATGTTTGCTTAGCTGATGTGGAACTGAACAATCCGTTCGCGCCTACCTTTCCGAATATTCAGATATTTTTACTACTCGTTTTTAAGCGTCAGTGCGTTTTTAATCGTCTACGCGAGTGGTGAAGTTAGTCAGGAGTGACCATGGTAAAACAGGTAGCAGCCTAGTAAACAGCAGAGTGATCTGGTTACCTCGCCTGCGCCCTTAGCATTTTAGCAGAATACAAGGCGTCGCTACCGACACAAGTAGAACGTTTCATTATGAACACCGAGTCCACATTCATTATGTTTAGGCTACATATTTTTGTATATTGGTATTTGCGTAGATATGGGCGATGGAGAAAATGAATAGACGATGTTATCACCCTGACTGACATTCTGAATGTGAATGGTTGTTAGGCCGTGTTTCTGACGTTTCACTTGAAATCATGCTTAACAAATAAGCTGACGTCTGTCGGTTTATCTCAAGTCTTTGCTTGAGGTGATGATTATTTAAATGTTCGTAACAGACCTTGTGTGGGTCTGAAGTGGGTTTAAAAAAAGTGATCAGGATTGAATCTGTCTTTGGCATCATGATAAAAAAAAGAAAAAACTGTATTTAAAACGGTAACTGTTTTTAAAGGAATAGTTCACCCAAAAATGAAAATTGTCATTTTCTCTCACTCTTCACTTGTTGTAAAGCTATTTGTGTTTCATACATTTGTTGATCACTAAAGCAGATACTTTGAAGAATGTTGGTAATGGTAGCATAAGAAAAAATACAACTGAAGTCAATGCCTGACAGTTACCAACATTCTTCTGAATATCTTTTGTGAACAGAAAATTATGTTTTTTTTAGGTGGACTATTCCTTTAACAATGACAAATGTTATTTAACTTCATATCTAGCCAGTGTCATACACCAGGAGGCCGCTGTAATGTGTGAATTAAATGGATTGTAATGCTAGTTCACTGTCAGTGATTCATTAAACTCCATTCAAACCCAGGTCCAGTGGGGGAAAACAGATCTCTCATGTGGGATGCTGGTATTTGTTCATGTGGTTGTACTGCTGCTGTTAGGTTGTAAAATGTTTCGTAAGTAAAGACAGCCACCCAGTCATTCTGATTATGAATGACTGACGTGTTGATTTCTAGTTAGGAAGCATTTCTCGCTATAATTGGCTTGTGTGTCTGTCGCAACATTGAAGCTGTGGATGGGATCAGATGTTGTCATGTGATTTGTCTCTAGCTTCTGTTGTGCTTTCACTTCCTAGTCTGCCTGATAAACAGGTTGTCACTATTATTTAGGCCTTTAAAGGTTTTGCATGTTTAATGAGCATTTTATCTTGCATATGGGTTAAATATCTGTCCCATGTTGGTGTTTTGAAACCTGTTTTTTAATATCCACAATCTGATAAGCATTGTAAAAGGTCATGGTTAGTAAGTTTGGCTACTGCTGTAATTTTTAAGCATGAAGTAAATTCAAAGTACTGTTGCAAGGAAGATTTTGATCTATTTCATATTGTGTTTTGTAGCCAGAATTTGCAAGGATTTTTGTCTCCTTTCAATACCTATTCTTACTATTAAAAACTAAGAGTCTCGATTTGTATGTTTGCTAACTGATACTTTATTTTCATTCTCAAATGTCTGGAATGTTGTTTGCTGCTCCTCCCTGCTGCAAAAATAAACATTTTTGTTTTTAGTGAAAGGAAAAAAAAAAAGTTAAGAGTAACATAATGTATGCTGTTCAGATGTTTGTTGTCAGAAAGATCACTTTATGTTTTGTACATATTAAACATTTATTTAGATTTAAGCATATAATCTTTTCTAAAGGATGGTGTGACTGGAAAAAATATCACATCACAGGAATACAATAAATAATTAGAAAGAATACATTATTTTATTAACAAAAAAAATAGACTAAGAAAAAAATGAGTGGTAAGGTATGTGACTCGGTTACTCTGCTACTCTGCTCTTTGACTATTAAGCGGAATATATGCCAGCAAGAATGTGGCTGTTATTTAAACTAGGGCTTAACCTTAAATGCCTTCAGTTTCAGCATGACTAGTTTAGTTTGTTGTAAACAGCGAGGAAAAAGACTCCGCAATACTCATCACATCTGATGCATGGTTTTTAAATGTTTCTGCACAGAGGGACAATGTGAGTCACAGTGAAGAAAGAGTGAAAATTCACTTAGCAGAACATAAGTTGTAATTGATAAGATGTGGTGTCTGAAATCTGTCACTAGCATCAGACATGTTTAATCACAGATTTATAGACCGATGGTTATGGTGGTATAGTTTCAAATGTTTAAGGCTTATTTTACATTGGACAGAAATTAGTGTGCAGTTATTATTACAGCTTCATTAACAAGAGCTATTTGTTTAAGTTTTTTGCTCCACTTCTTTAGTTCCCATGTATTATTTATGTGGCTTAATTCGTGGCTGACATATCTTATAGAAGATTAAAAAAAAATCTGTTTTCAAATGTGCATTTTTCGACCCATTTATTTCTATTGTTTCTACAAAATGTTCTTACCAGTTTTATCTGGAACACACTGACCATAATGCAGGCCCATCTGATCAGTGAGTCAACCTGTGGAAATCTGTGTCACAGAATGAGTCATTTTTTTGTAGCACTTCCTTCTATTTGGTGGGACATCTTCCACTGATATGACCCCTTGTGGAGGACATCGGTTAAACAAAAGGGTGGTTTTCAAATAGTTTGAGGCTTATGTGGTGTTTTTGTTCTTTTGGGACTTTGTTTCAACCCTGCTGTATCTGCATTCTGAAGCCGCACCTCGCTTCTTTTCACCCAAAGGATGCTGCTCTCACAATGTCAATAGGTGTGTTCTCGCACCATTCTTAGTACTTAACTTTGTGCCACCATCACCACCATCACAAAATGCACATTGCGTTAGACACTCTTCCCTCATATTTAATCACTTTTGTGGGAACACTCCATCTGATACATGAGTACTACTGAATTAATTTATCAATGCTATATGTAGGGTTGTCAAAAAATATTGACTTCAGTACTGAATGAAATGGTTAAACATCACTAATTTAAAAAAAATCTTGAAAAGTCTGTGTATATGTGTTTGTATTTGGTGAGCATTGAAGGGCGGTAAACTGTTGACCTTCAAGGCCAATCACAGTCACATCTGTTGTGCATGTGAACACAATGCCCAGTTAGCACTGTTTAAGAACATGCTAATCAACAGCACTCAAATGTTAGCGGAAAATGGATGTTTTTAAAAGTTCAGTACAAATCATTACAGAAGTCGACAACCCTATTTACATGGCATGTGAAATGGGTAAGCAGGTGAATGAAATGGATGTGCAAAGCAACAGTGATTTAGACTGTAATGCTTGTGTTTTGGTACAACACAGTAAAGTTTGTATAGCTTGTTTTGGGGCATCTTTTCTTATGTCCCGTATTATATTTGTGCCTGTTTGAAGTCTGGAAGTGGTTGAAAGTAGACATTTTATAGTTATATTTAGCATTGTTCACTTCTGATAAGAATTAGTTTGATGAAAATGTATGTTAATACAAGGTGTAAACAGGGCCTCAACTAACCATGTTAGTGAGAAAATGGTCTGATTGACGTTGTTTTTTTGTTAAAGCATCTGCAGTGTCCTTCTAAGTATCATTGTAATGTACAGAGAAAGAACATTTTGAGTGGTTGCATTGGAACCGCTCATTTAATACAATTTACAGCACAGTTTATTACACAAGTTAACCCCTCACTATGACAAGAAACAAATATAGTAAGTGGAAAAATTTAGATGGTTTGTTTTTCAGTGATATATTTATGTGGTTTTCTGGGGAGTCTGAAAGTATTCAGGTACAGGAATTGAACAATCAAATGCAAAATAACTCTGTTTAGTCTTTATCATATAAATATAGAAATGCAAGAAATGTTTGTTAAACTCATCCATGTTGTTATTTCTTGTGCCTGAATGCTTTAAACTCTCCTGAAATACTCACACATTCAAAGGCCTTATAACACATGCCCATGATCAACTTTTACTCTATTATGGTTAAACTCTGCAGTGACTCCACAAATCACATGTTTTTTGAACTGTGATGCCTGGTCAACTATAATCCA
Source organism: Danio jaintianensis (assembly GCA_903798115.1). Lineage (NCBI taxonomy): Eukaryota > Metazoa > Chordata > Actinopteri > Cypriniformes > Danionidae > Danio > Danio jaintianensis. The sequence continues at coordinate 17,744,752 of CAIGQV010016547.1, read as the reverse complement.
GACTCAACACTGCAGATCCTACAATGTGACTATAGCGGCTGTGCAAATTGATACTGAGCAAATGAAATGAGCATAGATACTGAAACTATATAATATGCAGAGAGTCTTCAAACATGTACCATAGCATTTAGGGACTGGAAAGGAAAGATTAACTGTCCTTGGTTTGAATAGGGTTGAGGTGGCATTATTGTCAAAAACTGTCTAGCTGATCTCTAGAATTACAGTTGGGATTAGAGTGTAACTCAATCGATGGGTACCAGGCTCTCCATCTCTCTCTCTCTCTCTCTTTGTGTCTCTGATTAATTCAGAGGGCAGGTGTCTCCTTACATGTTTGACAGGTTTCTGGTTTCCCCCTGTCCTCTTCTTTCCACTGATGGCATCTTGCATTCACCTCATCACTGAGCTTGTTGTTTATCTATGACTACATCCTCCTCATTTCTCTTTGCATGAGGAACCTGCGTTCATGGGGCTTTTACACTTAATCATTTCCTGTGTGATTGCGGATCATCTAATTTGGGTGTTTATTTCTTTAAAATAACTTTTAGTGTCGTTTAGTGTGAAATTATTTAGCAGATGCTTGTATGTCACAAGCACTTGGTGGTTTCAGGCCTCCATTTCTACCATAGATGTTTACCATCTCCTAGGGGTGTAATGATGAAAGTCAGGCTATTTTGTTTTTGCTTCAAATTTCAAAATTATTCAGAGACGTTCGAAGTCCAGAAAAGGAACAAATTTACAAGACATTTTATGTGTCTTCAGTGGTTCAAATTTCTAGAATACCTTTGTGCACTCAAAAAAAAAAAACTATTAAAAACAGCTTTGTTTGACATTGTCTTCTCCTGCATCAAGTCAGGGTGGGCATTTACTACAGACATTACGATGTATTGACAGAGTCACCAGTGCGACATACAAGCGGTGTATTGACTTGACCTGATATGCCACAGAAGACAGGCAAAGTCAGTTTTTATGGTTTTATTGGCCTCAACTGTTTTTGGAGTGCATAATTAAAGTATATTATGTTCTACAGTTGCTCAGTAGGCAATCACATGATTGGCTGTTAACAGAATTAACAAAATAAATGGGGATATGGATGACATCACATTGTCGTTGTGAAAAACAGAATTCTATATGGTGTCTTTGGCAAATGACATATTTTAAAATGTTTTTTTTAAGTGCATTGTTTCCTCTACTGGCTTCAAACATGTCCTGTCTTAAGGCATGATGGCTGAATTGCCTTCTGCATACAAACTGGAGCACACAAATGGAGAGAGGACATGGTGGTTCTCACGCTTTACACTTGTACACAGAAGAGGACATACAGCAGAATCAGTTTTTTTCAACAGAAGAAGTTTTTGCTTCTTAGCATGTGGCTGTTTGTCACAAGATGATGAGCTTTTGTTTGAGCTCAGGTTGATCATGGTGCATTAGTGTTCTGTCATTGTGCTAAGTTGTTATGTCTCAGCGTTGTATTTGAAAATGATGCTCCATGTGTTGTCATTCCCATGGTTTTTTGCACATGCTGGTGACAAGTTTTTGTAAACTAATAGCATTCAGCTGTGAGTCCTTTTGGTACCATACTGTTGTGCTAGGTACTCTTTTGAAGGGGTACCTAAAAAGTGCTACGGTTCACTATTTTGGTAACTTTGTCAGTGGAAAAGGACATAATTGGCCATAGAAGAATCACAAACAAAACACCAAAAACCAGAACAGTAATGTGACACTATATTCTGTCCTTAGCACAGTTAATGGCATTTCACTGCATAAACTACAGCCTGCAGTATCCTTTATTTTTGGCTATTGATGTCTTGTTAATTTGGTCTTTAATTTGAAATGAGGATTTTTATTGTTCTAGTCATTTAATAGTTCTATAATCAGCCTTCTTGTGTTTTGCAGATCTGCCACCATGGGGAATATGTTTGCGGGCCTCTTTAAGAATCTCTTTGGGAAGAAAGAGATGAGAATTCTGATGGTGGGCTTGGATGCTGCCGGAAAGACCACCATCCTGTACAAACTGAAACTGGGAGAAATCGTCACCACCATCCCCACTATTGGTGTGTGATCCTTGCATACTATTTTTCATTCCATGCAGAACATCTGGTTGAAGTAAAAAACAAAACAAAAAAAACATTATTCAAATTAATTGATAACCTTTACCTACCTATGCCAGTTGTACAGCATTTACAACTTTAATTGAGTTTTTAACAGACCCCTTTCCTGTCTAATCCATGTATCTTGTCTATTTCTGTGCTTTGTGTTTTATGGTAACATTCTCTGCTCTCAGGCAGCTATACTGTTATTATAGTGAGGCGCCATCAAGAGACACAAGAAGTTCATGCCCTTTCCCCCTCATTCCATCTACCCCGCTTTTTTCTGCCAGTCTTTAACTTTCCCCCTTTTCTCTTTTTGCAGGTTTTAATGTTGAGACAGTAGAGTATAAGAACATCAGCTTTACAGTGTGGGATGTGGGCGGTCAGGATAAGATCCGGCCACTTTGGAGGCACTATTTCCAGAACACACAAGGTCAGTGTCCACACACACATGCATGCAAATAAACCCAGGTAACAAGCACATACTCAGTTCCCCACTGTCTCTTTCGCAGGCCTGATTTTTGTTGTGGACAGTAATGATAGGGAGAGAGTGAATGAGGCGAGGGAGGAGTTGACAAGGATGCTGGCAGAGGATGAGTTGAGAGATGCTGTGTTGCTCGTCTTTGCTAACAAACAGGTAAGCAACTTTCACCTTTTTTTTCCCCTCTCTTTAAAACCTATTAAATCATCTGGGTAAAGAAAGTCACTTATGAAGTGAAGTTCTAAAGACGCTGTGCTTAATTTTTTTTCTTTCTCACTCCACTTGTATTGTTCTTGATTGCCAAAAAAGTGTGGATATACCAGTGCTTCCCACAGGTTTGAAATATACTTTAAAAATAAACAATATTGCTAAAAATAAGAATAAAGTGTAGATTATTTAAATAAGGAAAATTAGTTGAGTAACCATTTCTAATGGTGTACAAATGTTTTGCAGCCAGTATAGATGTCATTTTGTTCTCTCCGAGTATGTAGTAAAGTTTATCTGAGTCGTTTATTAAATAATTCATCATTTAATGTTTCTTTCGCGGCTGTGTGCACACAGTCAGCTGTGAAAAGGTAATCCAAAAACGCATGCAAATAACGTTGAAAGCATAATCCGAATTCCGGACGTTTTAGGAGATTCAGAAACTTTGGCCGGACGCATTTTGGCGCAAAAGGTGCGTTTCTGTGGGTCTGCAGAGCATGTGATTGTCTGTGGGAGTGTTGACAGTTCTCGCACTCACAGAACCAGCAGTAGGAAACGTGCAGAGCGAGAGAAGATTTTCCACTGCTTAATCGATTGAAGGATGATAATAATAGTATTATTCATGCATCACCGTTAATATACCTGGGCATCCCACCCAAGTAAAGTCTATGTGTGGGAAGCACTGATATTCCTAAGTGACTCCTAATATGGATATAATATAATAATATACCAAATATGCTCATTGTTCCCATGCTCACACTTGAGAGGTTAATCAGTCAGCATGACTGAAAGAAATTCTGCAAGAATAAGTTCCTTTTTTTTTTTTTTTTAATTGACTTCTTACAATTGAAGGCATTTATTTTAAATGAGTAATAATAATTAAGAATATTACTGTTTTAGATGTCATTTAAGTGGAATAAATACAAGTTTAGTTCTAATAAAAATTTGAGACTTTTGGGATGGCAAAAATGTAAGATATTCAGTCTCTGTCGATGCTGTTAAACAAATCAGACTTTCTTTGAGCTATTGCATTGTTAATGTTTTTAGTGTTATTTATTCATGGAAATGAATTAAAGAGTCATTAAAATTAGTCCAGCAGAACACTGTGACATCTACAGGATGGCAGCATTATACACATTTTATTACGGCCAGTAAAATAGCCATAAAGTCATCCTGGGTTTTTATGAATCAATGCTGATCAAATCAAAATTCAATATATTTTCAAATCTCAGTATCTGACGGCATTGCTCTTGTCAATTGTTCTGCCACAGGACCTGCCCAATGCCATGAATGCAGCCGAGATCACAGATAAGCTGGGCCTTCATTCTCTGCGTCATCGTAACTGGTACATCCAGGCCACCTGCGCCACTAGCGGTGATGGTCTTTATGAAGGGCTTGACTGGCTCTCTAACCAGCTCAAAAACGCTAAATGATCCATTCCACCTTCTCTTCTTCTGTCAGCGCTGTGTGTGTGTGTATGAGTGTATGTAAAAGGTGATAGCACTGGTTTCAGTCTTGTCCGGTTGCCCAGTTTATTCATTTTCTTCTCTTGTCTAGTCTTGTATACATCAGAGACTCTGCCCAGTGCTGTCTAAAATACACGTGCGTGTGTGTGTGTGTGTGTGTGTGTGTGTGTGTGTGTGTGTGTGTGTAAACTGAGGGTGGGAGTAGCCTTGCTGTGCCTTTCAAAATAGACACTCAGCGTACAGCATGGTTCTCTCTTTCTCTCTCTTCTCCCTCCTCTCCCCGTGGTTTTCTGCACGCAAAGAATGACCCAGGATGTTAAATATTTCTGTTACCTAATACACTGAAACCAGACTATAGGCCTGATTTTTCTTCCCTTTCCCAATGTTTAAAGCAATCACGCATGACTAAAAAAAATGTTACAAGGTGTGAGTTGCCATCCTTTGACCCCCACATTTGATAAAACTCATTGTAACCTGCATCAGGTTGGGAAAATAAAAGAAGGAAAAAAAATCAGACAATAAAGTGACATTTTGTTTTCCATCCATTCTTCTTCGCGTTCTTTGAAAATCATGCTAATGCTTTCAGGTAGGCCACATGATGCTTTCCATGTGAACGCCAGCTCGGTTTCTTTACTGCCTGTAAAACATTTCGTAGGTTTGTAAGATGTCTTAAACTATTGCCAGTGGGAAAGAAATCATTTGACCCTGTGTGTCTGCTGTAGTACGATCATCCAATCAGATCCCAGGCACTAATAACAGCCTTACATGTGTTTGGATTGGCATGTAAGCGGCGGCTGCAGAAGTGTTTGTGGGAGTATAGAGGGAGTGAGCGCCTTCTGCTGGAGCAGCAAGGCCTTTCGCGAGCTGCTCCCACTCCAGTGATCCTTCTTTTAGCTCTCTCTTTGTTTATTTTTATTGATGATGTGATGATAATTATTTTTTGTTTTGTTATTATGGTCTCTTTCGAGGTGTCCTGCATCATATGTACAGTCAGAATCTCATGAGCGTTCAGGTGAGGCCACTAAGGGCTTTTTAGGATGCATTCTGTTTTTTCCCTTTTGTAATCTCTAAAACCGAGATGCACGATCGATCGATGGCACACTTGCCTGTAAGCTTCAGTGGTTCCTTGGTTGTTAATGATTTTCTTTGAGTGAGAGAATCACAGAACAGCTGTAGGTTAAATGCAAACTCCTCCAGCCAGCCTCCCTTTTCCATTTTTCACAATTTCCTCATTTCCATCCGTTGATGGCTGCTCTACCTGATGCACCAGTCCATTTTGAAAAGCGTCACTGATAGAAACAAGCACCAGCAGAGAGATGTTTGCTTTGGGAATGTGCACACACTTCTTTTAATAATCCAAAACTGACAAAAAATTTTTTTTTTGTTTTCTTCTTCATATTCCAAAGGCAACTGCAGTGTTGAATGCAGCATCTGTAAAGATCCCAGTGGTTTAATCCTTTACTGACCTCTCACAAGGGAATAGGTGACGTTTTACCTTGTGTGAAACTTGGTGACATGAGTGCGTTTGGTTCGTTTAGTTTTCCTCCCCCTTTGTCTGTCATCGAAATTCATGTCTCATAACTCTAATAATGTTTTTTTTTTTTTTTTTTTTCTTGGCCTTTTAGTTCTTATGATACAGATCTACTGTAGTAGATAAAGATTTGAGTAAGCATCATCTATGACAAGTAATTAAAGTGTATGAACTTGAGTATGAAAATGTATTTAGCTTGCAGATTTCATTTAGCTGTCCTATGTTCAGATGTGAAGCTTTAATTTCAACAATTCTGTAAAATAATAGGAGCAAGGAACGTGTGCATATGTTTTGTTTTCTTTTACTGAAATGGTTTTTGTTTTAGCTTCTTTTTTTTTTTTTTTTTTTTTAAACCCATCTTGTAACATCTGATAAATGCACTATAATAAAGAGATCTCTATTACAACTTACTTTGGTGTTATGTCTTTTATCAGTATTGACATATACGTTCCAAATGATTAAGCTTTGACGTGTTCATGTCATATTCTAGTTTATCATAAGATGGCGCTGTTGTGATAGCTTATTATGACAGGGCAAAAAATGACATGGAGACAAGTCAACATTAGGAAGGTTTCGAGTTTTTAATCAGCTATTTATTGGTGCTTCCAATATATTTACACAAACTATTTTATATAGGTTTTTGACACTGGAGTTTTTGAAATGTCACTCAAACAGGTTATGCATAAAATTTATTGCATTCATCTTTTTCTGAACATTCAGTGAACTTGGGTCTCATTGTATTTCATATTATTAGACCAGGGACTCATCTTAGCATATGCTTGAACCCATTCGTTAGCTGTATTGTTGTGAGTGTCAATTTCCATAAGAACAACAAGAGAGAACATCCAAACTCATAAATATTTTTAAATGAATACATTTGAAGGGATCAATTGGGAGATGACGGACACATTTTGAAAGGGGGGGGGGGGGGGAAAGCAAAGGTTGACCAACAACTATAATAAAGGGAGAAATAAAAAGCGTGCATACATGAATTTAAATAGCCTTTTATTAATTACAGCCTATGAGTTGCTGGCATAAGCTTTAGTAGTTCAGAGACTACGTATGGCCACAGTTTTAAAGATAACAAAATAGACAAATTCAAGGACTAAAAGAGGAAGTTGCTCCTGATGGTCCACTTCTGTCACTTTAGGTTTGATTGCTGTAGACCCATAACCACAGTAATGAAACAACATAAAAAGGGTGGATTATAAAACTGAGGGTGAAATGACATTTTGACACTTTCCACTTACTCTCAGCCTCAAATGTCATGTCAACTGCTGGGTTTATAGAGCCGCCAGCTTTCTAATCACTCTCCTGGCACATTTGATGTTATAAACTGGTATGTGCAGCGACACTTCAAGTCATGCCTCAGAATATAATGCTGAACAAAACAAACTCTGATTATTTGCTTTAAACGGGTGGTCCTTGGTAAAGAAAGCCTGCAAACGAGTCCAGCTCTTCTGCCAAAAGTATGAAGGTCTGATCCATGTGTGGCTCCTAAAAAGCAAGGCCAAAACATTGAGCACCTCTTGGTGGCCTAATGCACTACTAGCGACTATTGGTTCAGAACCCATAGATGAAAGTCAGGATGGAGTCACATCCTCGCTTTCTTATTTATTTTTTAAAACAGCATAGAGTCTGACATCAAGAGACTGCTTTCCACCATAAAAACTCAAATGAATTGAAAAGTGCCGGTGAAACAAAAATCAAATCAATTGAGAACCAATTTCCCACTGGGCCATTCTCATAGTTGCATTATAAAGCTGCGTTCAACAAAATCAGGATGCTGTAATAATCGAAGATTTTCAGTGTGTGTCAAGTGTTTTGTGAACAAAGATGTGCAAATTATGTGACTGAAACAGCAAAAAGGATAAATAAATCACCCATGACAAGGCTGAGCAAAAAACAATAACAAAAAAAACCAATGCCACAGACAAAAGCAACAGGTAATCTAACGTTAGCATTCTGTCTTTATTTCTTTTTCCACTTTAAAATACTGTGGCTGTTTTGCTTGGGATGCATTGCCCCAATCAGCCTACAAAGTTTCATCAAAGGCAGTTCCTACTGTGTCAGGTTAGAGACATTTTCTAGGTTGATATGTCTAGGAAGGTACCATACTCTCATTCTGGTATAACAATTAAGGAACTTTGCTGAAGCAGGCACAATGATATTATGCAGCACCTGAAAATAGTCTCTAGCTAGCTAACAGAGCTGCGTAATATCAGTGCGCCTGCTGCAGCAGCAATGTTTCTGGGTTACGCCAGAATGGGAGTATAGTTCCTAGCCCTATCGACCTAGAAAATAGCAACTTTTCATTTTCTGCCAGTCTTCGTGAACAATGTAACTACAGAAGAATCAAGCTTTAAAATTATCCACATTTCTGAAATTTGAGTGAGATTTTATTGGTTCAATCTGATTAAATGATTTATGTTAAGCTAAGTACTCCCACCAGACCCAAGAGATTGGCAAAATGTTCTTGCTGCAGTCTGTAGCATGATGATGTACTGGATCAGGTCCAATAGCTAGTGGACATTGTAATGCCCATGCTACTGTGACAGTTGGGTTTAGGCTTGGTGTAGGTGTATACATTAATAACTGTGAGGGTTGAGGTAGGTGTAGACATTAATAAGTGTGAGGGTTGGGTTTAGGGTTGGGGTTGGTGTAGACAATAATAACTGTGAGGGTTGGGTTTAGGTTTGGGGTAGGTGTAGACATTAATTAGTGTGAGGGTTGGGTTTAGGGTCCGGGTAGGTGTAGACATTAATAACTGTGAGGGTTGGGTTTAGGTTTCGGGTAGGTGTAGACATTAATAACTGAGGGTTGAGGTAGGTGTAGACA
>CAIGQV010016547.1:17697004-17736135 GCA_903798115.1 Danio jaintianensis | reverse complement strand
TTAGGGTTGGGGTAGGTGTAGACATTAATAACTGAGGGTTGAGGTAGATGTAGACATTAATAAGTGTGAGGGCTGGATTAAGGGTTGGGGTAGGTGTAGACAATTATAACTGTGAGGGTTAAGGTGTAGGTGTAGACATTAATAACTGAGGGTTGAGGTAGATGTAGACATTAATAAGTGTGAGGGTTGGGTTTAGGGTTGGGGTAAGTGTAGACATTAATAACTGTGAGGGTTGGGTTTAGGTTTGGGGTAGGTGTAGACATTAATAACTGTGAGGGTTGGGTTTAGGTTTGGGGTAGGTGTAGACATTAATAACTGAGGGTTGGCTTTAGGGTTGGGGTAGGTGTAGACATTAATAACTGTCAGGGTTGGGTTTAGGGTTGGGGTAGGTGTAGACATTAATAACTGAGGGTTGGGTTTAGGGTTGGGGTACGTGTAGACAATAATAACTGTGAGGGTTGGGGTAGGTGTAGACATTAATTAGTGTGAGGGTTGGATTTAGGGTTGGGGTAGGTGTAGACGTTAATAACTGTGAAAGTTGAGGTAGATGTAGACATTAATTAGTGTGAGAGTTGGGTTTAGGGTTCGGTAGGTGTAGACAATAATAACTGAGGGTTGAGGTAGGTGTAGACATTAATTAGTGTGAGGGTTGGGATTAGGGTTCGGGTAGGTGTAGACATTAATAACTGTGAGGGTTGGGGTAGGTGTAGACATTAATATCTGTGAGGGTTGAGGTAGGTGTAGACATGAATAAGTGTGAGGGCTGGATTTAGGGTTGGGGTAGTTGTAGACAATTATAACTGTGAGGGTTAAGGTGTAGGTGTAGACATTAATAACTGAGGGTTGAGGTAGATGTAGACATTAATAAGTGTGAGGCTTGGGTTTAGGGTTGGGGTAGGTGTAGACATTAATAACTGTGAGGGTTGGGTTTAGGGTTGGGGTAGGTGTAGACATTAATAACTGTGGTGGTTGGGTTTAGGTTTGGGGTAGGTGTAGACATTAATAACTGTGGTGGTTGGGGTAGGTGTAGATGTTAATAACTGTGAGGGTTGGGTTTAGGGTTCGAGTAGGTGTAGACATTAATACGTTTGAGGGTTGGATTTGGGGTTGGGGTAGGTGTAGACATTAATAACTGTGAGAGTTGAGGTAGATGTAGACATTAATTAGTGTGAGGGTTGGGTTTAGGGTTCGAGTAGGTGTAGACAATAATAACTGTGAGGGTTGAGGTAGGTGTAGACAATATTAACTGTGAGGGTTGGGGTAGGTGTAGACAATAATAACTGTGAGGGTTGAGGTAGATGTAGACATTAATAAGTGTGAGGGTTGGGTTTAGGGTTGGGGAAGGTGTAGACAATAATAACTGAGAGTTGAGTTTAGGGTTGGGGTAGTTGTATACATGAATAATACACAATGTAATGGGTAACTTTAGTAAGTAATATAAATAGTTCTCATTTCTATCCACAACCGATCAAGCATATATGTATTGGACCTAATAATCATCATGCTACAGGCTACAGTAAATATGATACACCGGTGTTTTGGAATATGGAAAAACTGTCTCTACGCTGTTTTCATCTGTTTTTATATTGTTTGTTTTTATTTTCTTTATACTTGTCTCTTTTATTCCTGTTTATGTAAAGCACTTTGAATTGCCACTGTGTATTAAATGTGCTATATAAATAAACTTGCCTTGCCTTACAGTGAGGACACTCAAGATCAGCTGAATGGATTCAAAAGTGGTAAAATTCAGCTCTAGAGGAATTATAAAATGAGCCTATTTCCAAAACAGTGTAGCTAATTTAGTACTCCATAAATGGCATTCATAGATTTAAAATAATTCACAGTTCATGTGGTGCAAATTTGAAGAAAAGGGAGTACTTCCACTAGTAGCTCTAGGAACTAAGAAAAAGCCCTGCAGGGACTTGGTCACAGTAGCAGTAAACTGAGAAGAGTAGGTCCATGTCTACTCAAAAAAGAAATCCCTTTAATCTGAAGGACAGTACTTTAACTGTGTTGGTTTTAGAGGCAGGATAACGTGCCAATGAACTCCCAGCAAAATGGAACAAAGAGAGAAGGGCACTTCATAATCTAGAGCTAAATAACTAATATAACACTTAAATAAAAGGGTCTATTGTTGTGGAAAATTTTTGTTATTTATTTACTTGTGCATATTCCTTAATCAACAAAACGATAAATATAAACCCTCAGATTCCCATATTTATAAGACTAAAAGCTGAACAATTTCTGAATGTTAATAATTTTTGCTGCATTCTTCTGCAGTTAATATCAAGAGCTTTGTCCCGCAGATGGATTTGTCTATATTTGGTTTCATCCAGGTTGACGCTAACAAGGTTTCTAGTTCCTCCTGTTGAAGAAGAACACATGATGCTGTCACTGCATTGCTATATAGGCGCTGAACTATATTTGTTTTGTACCCAATATAGCCTTTGGCTTTGACAGTCTTCCTTTTTATCTTACCAATTTATCACAACACTCTACAGACAGCAGGATTGATGTGTGCACTTCTGTCTCAGCTATAACAGCTCACGACGTCTTAAAGTGAAATTAATGAGGCCATCGAACAATTGAACACAGGTGGATTCAAATGAACACCGTTAAGGTAATTAGCACGACAATTTAAGATTAATCACTTAATTCGGATTATAATGTTAAACAAAGGTTTTTAATACTAGAGTAAATTGCAGAAGATATTCATTTTAAAGTTAGCATGAATAGAAAATTGACTTTGGTTTTTAAACAGATATGTAATTGACATTTAATCATTTTAGGTTCATTGTACAGAAATTAAATATGTATAACTTTTAACAGAAATATAACCATTGGAAAAACTCTTTAGGATTATATTTTCTTTTTATTTTAAAATGAAACAATGTGTTATTTGAGCAATTTCACCTTTTTTAGTCATCAGTGTGTCAATATTTTTTCAAATTTATTTAAATTTTTTTAATTTATCTAAGTTATCTATCAAAACAGCAGAAAGAAGGGCCTTTATTTTATTTTTGAGGCCAAAAATAGATTTTTCGAACATTCAAATACAATAATGTATTCATAATCATCAAATAAATATTATAAAATATGTAATGAAAGTAGGCGGTGCGGTGGCAAAGTGGGTAGCGCTGTCACCTCACAGCAAGAAGGTCAATGGTTTGAGCCTTGGCTGGGTCAGTTGGCATTTCTGTGTGGAGTTTGCATGTTCTCCCCGTGTTCGCGTGGGTTTCCTCCGGGTGCTCCGGTTTCCCCCACAAGTCCAAAGTCATACGCTATAGTTGAATTGGGTAGGCTAAATTGTCCATAGTTTATGTGTGTGTGTAGGTGTTTCCCAGTGATGGGTTGCGGCTGGAAGGGCAATCGCTGCGTAAAACATATGCTGGATAAGTTGGCGGTTCATTCCGCTGTGGCGACTCCAGATTAATAAAGGGACTAAGCGGAAAAGAAAATGAATGAATAATGAAAGTAGTGGTAACTGGTGTTCCTATTTAACAAAAGTTTATTATTTTTTGACTTTTTTCTTACTATTTCCTGAAGATGAAGAAAGGCCCATTGTAACTCCTCTGTCATTTTTCAGATTCAGAATGTCATATTTATGCAGTGGTGTAAAGTAACAAATTACAAATACTCGAATTACTGTAATTGAGTAGTTTTTTTCAGGAATTGTAATTTACTAAGTAGTTTTAAAAATGTGTACTTTTACTTTCCCTTGAGTACATTTTTATGCAGTATCTGTACTTTTACTCCACTACTTTACTTCAACCTGCAGTCACTACTTTATATTTTCTTGTTTACGGGGATTAGAAAAATCAGTCCTGTGATTCCTGTCCAATCAAATTGCACATAGAAGGTAAATTGCACCATACTGAACAACCTCAAGATATGGGCAATTTATAATTGCAGCAGACCATTTGGAAGCACTAAAAGTGTCCAAGAAGATGTCCAAAATCTTTACACGCAATGACCCAGTGACTATTTAATTGCATGTCACTGATGAGAAGATGACGGATGTTTACTGTATGATGACCAAAATGACCTTAAACACCCAGCAGGCACAGAACGTCAACATGACGTCAGATTGACGTTGTACCCCAATGTTGTGGGGACGTTGCATTTTGTTTGGAAATGAAAATCGGGTTGACATCAGAACCCAATGTCAGGCCGACGGCAATGTCCATTGTCCAACCTAAAATCAACCAAATATCAACGTCTAATAATGATACAGCTTGATATTGTGTGGACGTTACCACTATGACGTCTATCAGATGTTGAATTTTGGTTGCCATACCTGATGAATAAATGTCAGTATTTGACGTCAATATGACGCTGGTTTAAGATGTTGGCTCGACGTTGGATTTTGGTCACTTTCTAACACAACCTAAAATCAACCAAATATCAATATCATTTGACATCATTATTGGACATCAAAATAATGTTGTCCTTAGACACTGGCTAGACTTGAATTTTGGTCACCTGACATCACAACCTAAATTTAACCTAATATTAATGTCTTATGACGTTGTGTGCCTGCTGGGCAATGACTAAATGCACTACAGAATCTTACGTTTACACACATCCACAAATTACATGTAAATGCATCAGCTTTTTACAACATAATACTCACTACTCACTACTCTTGAGTACTTTTGAAAAGGCTACTTTTTACTCATACTTTGAGTAATATTTTCAACAGATATTTTTACTCTACTTGCACTACATTTTTAGGCAAGTAATGGTACTTTTACTTGAGTATGATTTTTCAGTACTCTTTCCACCACTGTATTTCTGTCATGATTTCATATAAAGTCATATATGAAAACATATTCATATGATTATCCTATTCTTTATTCATTTCATTGTTAGGGAAATAAATACTGGAGAAAAACATTTAATGCTTCTCAGAGGGGCTTCCCCCCCCCCCCCTTTCATCAAGGAGTGTATAATCAAAAATGCATTATAGGTCAAAATTATAGATTTTTCTTTTATGTCAAAATTCATTTAATAAGACCACGTTGCATGAAGATATTTAGTAAATTACAACTTTAAAGGCAAGATTAAAAAAAAAATAATTTAAACTCTCAGATTCCAGATTTTCAAACAACTTGACCAAATATTGCCTTATCCTAACCACACGTCAGTTAAAAGCATATTTATTTTGTTATCAGGTGATGTATACATATTTTTTTTTATTAATATTGACACGTATGACTGGTTTTGTGGTCCAGGGTCACATACACTTTAGATACTAAAATTTTATTAAATATCATTATGGACCCTGTAGATTAAAATGTGTGACAGCTTTGTACCTTTATTTCTGAGAGTGTAAATACCAACTTGGCTCATGATGATGCTTTGGGAACACTGGCCCGGTCATGCAGGGCATATAAACACAGCCTTAGAAGGAATAAAAGAAAACAGATTCCTCTGCCAAAAAAATTAGGCCTACACAAGCTTTTGTCAAACATCTGATTACGAGCATTCCATTTTCCTCTTCATTTCCATCTTTTTTTAAATGTGTCTGCTGCATTGTTGCGGCACCCTCACAGCTCTCCACCCATCTCTCCTCCCTCCATCTCCCAATCCCCATGACTGATATTTGGGATGATCGCTGGATAATGACTTCCAGTGGACTAATTGTGATAATTTAATCGTATGCTTTGATGTTTCCTGGGATCTGCTCAGCTAAGAGATGTTAATTAGCATTATCGAGAAAAAAAAGGAGAGACAAGAAGGGATTTTACGCTAGATACTCTTCCCACTAGACTTGGTGTGTGTAATCAGAAGGTTAATACTGTATTCTCATACTCCCTAGTGTGCTCCATTAATACCTTAACACAGTCTGTTTGACTGAAGCATATATTAATCGACAGCATGGCCTCAAGTGTTTAGCTTCAATAAGCTCACGGAGTTCAGGCAAAATCAGCTCACTCAGCAGCCATCTTATGTTCATATCGCAAGCATTAATGCTAATTTTTGATTAACTATTCAGATCTGATTTTATTGGTTTGGCTGTTCACATTATTATTATTATTATTTTTAAATGTGGCCAGTGTCTGATTCCAGTATGAACTGATCATAGCCCTAATGTTTGGTGAAGCTATAAACCAGATGTTGCCAGTATACACCATGAGTGTACTGTTTACATGTACCGTTTGGTCTCTTGAAACAAAAGAGCACTTTATCATATTTTGATTTTCAATTTAGACATATTTTTGGGTCATATATTGACCCTTTTCTCATTCAGCCAAAATTGTATTGTTATCATTTGCATCCCCAATCTCTCCCTAACAAATGTGACAGGAAAAAGGTAATCATTTTCACACACAAACAATATCTACAGGAAGGAAATGCATTTTTGATGCCTTAATAGACAACATTAAGACTATGGTGAGAAACTTCAGGTATGGTTGAGTATTCTGCCTTTTTTAAGGTCATATCATGCCCTGTTTTTGGTTTATTTAGATGTCTCCATATTTTGTTTACTTGCAACCCTATTGCACACCAAAGAAGGGTGTACAGTTCACAACAGGGTTCAGATGGCAGCGTTCAAACTTCACACAAGAGTTTGCTGTAGGCTAATCCAATTAAAACTGCTAAGTGTGAAATTCAGTTTAAAGTTTGTACAAGAAAGATAGCTAAATTAATTTATTAAAAATATATTCTAAACATCTTACTTAGAAGAGATGCTCTAAAAGCATGATAGTGCTATGATGTTTAGTTTTATGATGTAGTTGTTTGATTATAAAATCTTCATACTTGGTGCATTCATATATAAATTAAGAATTAATGTTACTGGGCAACAAAGCATTAACTTACATGGCAGGTTCTCAAAACTAACATTTCTGGTTCCCAGAACTATCTTTGATGATTAGACAAGAAAGCTTCTTTTCTTTAATAAATTTATAGATTATGAGGAGAACATCCTCTCTGTAACATTCTGGAAAAGAGAAAATGGAGAACGTTCACAGATATTCTGAGTTACTAAAACTAAACAAATGTGAACAGAATTCATTGGGGGATGTTTACCCACAGGACAGACATTCGTTACATATGTAGTTATTTAAATGAATAAAAACGTATTTTTCAATGACAAATCACATGGTTTCATTTAAACTGACATTCATTTTATTATCTAGGACACTTTTAACTAGCTCCACGTGATATAAAATTATTGCTACGCTCGGTGACACGTGTCTGTATTACAGCCTGAATCGCGAACTGATTCAAACTTTTTGCCCAATACCGAGTCAATCCAAATCAAAAGAGCGACGATTCATTCTCGAGTCTCGACTCGAGTTCTGATTCAAAACAATCGAGTTACCCCTCGCACGCGACACCCCTGACACGAGTCGACAGTTAAAGTTGGAGTTGAAGTTAAAGTCTCACCGGCCGATATTCGATAGTAATACTTGTCAGATAATGACTTCACAAAAATCAAAGCAGTAGCCATTTTGTTCTGTCAAATGGCATTGTTTATAAATCCGTGCAGCCCAACGGATTTGTTATCCCTCTTCAACATGTCAGTGTCAGGCCACTTCTCTCCTTCCACCACAAGAGGGGGCCGTTCACAACAACTGCAGGTGAGAGGGCTGGTTAGTTACACTACTGTTAGTTAAATACATTGCCTATCTAGCTGTTAATGCTTAAACTACATGAGGCTTCCCTGCTTTTCTTTACAATGCTTAATTAAGCAGTGTCAGCAGTCAGATATTACAGGCAATCAACATTTAACTGCAGAACCAGTATTCAAATCTCTATGGCTTGGCATCTGTTCTAGTTGTTACTGACATGCTGTAGCAGTGTACTTGTAAATTTTCCCACCCAGTTTATGAGCACTCATTCATGCATTTCAGCACAAAGCCATCCCCATATGCTGTGATTTAAAGGGCTGCTGATGGGGAACGCTGCACTAGCGGGAGGGAGTGATGGGAAACACCGGGCTTATAGATGGATTTATGGCTCTAGCTTATGCTTGATTGTAAACATTTGTGTATAGATAACTTGCACGGAAGAGCGTGAGACCTGTTGTGCCAGATTGTTGCTTCATATTGCACCTTTTCCCCTTAATAGTAGAAGGACTAAATCTCAGGGGACATGTTACCTTGGAAACGGAACCTTACTTATTTATAGAGTCTGAAAGGAGAGGGAGAAAGAGCAGAAACAGATAAGAAAAAGAAACCTGCTGCCTTTCTGTTTCCTCCACATCTTGGTGCTGTTTGATCAGCGAGGCACGTTTCTTAAATATTCATCCCGAGCATCACACACCTCTAGTTTAGTGCCATAGTAACCCCACCCAACAGCCTTCCAGTATTCCCTCCTTGTTTCCCAGGAGAGAAAACAGGCACACACACATCGCACATGCACGCACGCGTGCACTCGCCTGCCATTAATCGCATTGATCACTGAACCTTTGGGCCCTTTGAAATTTGAGGGCAATTATTTATTTGACAAGCTCGACAACTTCAGTCTCCACCACACAGACAATTTCTCCTCCCTTTCTGCCCCTCTAAATCCCAAAGGGCTGCTTGAAGGCCATCACGGATTGAAGAAAAGATGAATGTATGAGAGTTTATTTCTCCTTTATTCCCCACCCTGCCATAAAGTATCAAAGTATAATTGAGAAGACATTTTTCCTCTTTTTTTCCTCGGTATTTCTTTGCCGAGTTAGCGTTTTGTTATAGCTGATCGAAATATGTTAAAGGTCATCATTTCTGTGTCACCTCATCATATGTCCATGCTTTCCATTTTATGGAACTCTAGGGATTAGGTCTGATATTAAAGTGAAAGGAATTGGTTATCCGTTTAATAATTCAAACCTAAAAATGGAAATATTTTTTTTTTTAATGGAAAATGAATATAACCCTTGTTAAATTAGTTAAATCTTTCAAATTAAAAACAGTTAAATAAATAAACAAAACAAACAGATTGGTATATTATACGCTGAAGTACATATATGTAAACTCCATCCATCCATCCATCCATCATTCTAGTTCTCTATGTTCTATAATTCTATCTATAATTCTGGATAGCTATCATTCTGTTTAATCCATCCATTTATTATCCATCCATCCATACATCCATCATTCTAGTTCTCTATGTTCTATAATACCTTGTGTTTGTGCTCTGTGTTTGTTTTGTATTTGTGATGTTTGGGGATGTTATTAGTAACTTTTTGTGAGGCCAAAAACGAATTTCGAATGCGTGGACAATAAAGATTTCTAATTCTAATTTCTAATATCTATATTTCTGGATAGCTATCATTCTGTTTAATCCACCCATTTATTACCCACCCATCGGACTCATACTGTTAGCTGTACAATTCCATTCCTTTTTAAATAATTAAGAATAAATCTAATCTTGTGCTGAGCCTTTATATATGTGTTCTTATATCAGAAGTGTCATTTAGTTGTTCATTGTGTATACGAAAGTGTAAATGTGTTTTTCCGATTCCCCATACTCTATTCACATTAAGTTGTTTGATGCTTTCTGTGTTTGTGTGCTGTGGGGACATAGTTTTGCTCTTTGAGTTTAAGTGTTTGTGTACATCCGAGAACATTTCATCTGTTATCTGACCTCTTTTAGGATGTCAGATCACTTTTTGCTCTGCATCAAATCGACAGCTTGCAGCCTGCATCACACGCAATCACTGGCACGCAACTGGTACTCGAGGGACATTGAGCAATACTTTTATCTCTTCCTTGTGTATGTGTGTGACAACCTGTGTGTGTATACTCACCAACCACTTTATTTGGTATACTTTGAAATCTGTGGATTTCAGCAGGGAGAGATTGCGTGTGGGCCTACAGATCATGGTATTTGTAGTAAAACATAATGTACTAAAAACATGGTTCTCAATTTTAGCATGATAAATGCTAAAATTAATAATTACATAGTTATTTTTTTATGAGGATATAAAAAAATTGAAGTTACAGCTGGTTCAATTTTGAAACACACATTGACGTGACTTATTGACAGTGAAATCATACTCAAGTAAAAGTACCATTACTTGCCTAAAAATGTAGTGCAAGTACAGTAAAAGTATCTGTTGTAAATATTACTCAAAGTATGAGTAAAAAGTAGACATTTCTAAAGTACTCATGAGTAGTGAGCATTACGCTGTAAAAAGCTGATGCACTTACATCTAATTTGTGGATGTGTGTAAACGTAAGATTCTGTAGTGCATTTAGTCATTGCCCAGCTGGCACACAACGTCATAAGACGCTAATATTAGGTTAGATTTAGGTTGTGATGTCAGGTGACCAAAATTCAATGTCTAGCCAGCGTCTAAGGACAACGTTATTTTGATGACCAATAACGACATCAAATGCCGTTGATATTTGGTTGATTTTAGGTTATGAGAGAGAAAGTGACCAAAATCCAACGTCTTAAACCAATGTCACATTGACATTTATTCATCAGGTATGGCAACCAAAATCCAACATCTGATAGACATCATAGTGATAACGTCCACACAATGTGAAGCTGTAACATCGTTAGGCGTTGATATTTGGTTGATTTTAGGTTGGACGTTGGACATTGTCATAGGCCTGACATTGGGTTCTGATGTCAACGCAATTTTCATTTCCAAACAAAGTGCAACATACCCACGACGTTGGGCTATAACATCAATCTGACGTCATGTTGATGTCTTGTGTCTGATGGGTATTTAAGGCCACTTTGTCATCATACAGTAAACATCCGTCATCTTCTCATCAGTGACATGCAATTAAATAGTCACTGGGTCATTGCGTGTAAAGATTTTGGACATCTTCTTGGACACTTTTAGTGCTTCCAAATGGTCTGCTGCAATTATAAATTGCCCATATCTTGAGGTTGTTCATTATGATTGATTTACCTTCTATGTGTGATTCGATTGGACAGGAATCACAGGACTGATTTGTCTAATCCCCATAGAAAAGATACAAAAAAGTAGTGACTGCAGGTTGAAGGAAAGTAGTGGAGTAGAAGTACCGATACAGCACTAAAAATGTACTCAAGGGAAAGTAAAAGTACACATTTTTAAAGCTACTTAGTAAATTACAATTCCTGAGAAAAACTACTCAATTACAGTAATTTGAGTATTTTGTAATTTGTTACTTTACACCACTGCTTATTGATCATATCATTTCCATAGCGCTCAAGGTAATTTTATTTAGCCAAAAACAAAACAAACAAACAGTCCAACCCAACATACTATATGTTTCTAAAGCCACTTTAAATTGTAAATTCATTTATACATTTTGCGAATTGCCTGATGTTTGCCTGAAACCGTAAACAGTGAACATGTGCATACACTATATGCGACTTAGGTTCTGTAAATCTGATTCCTCTCTGTGAGTTTTTATTTTTATTTTTTTATTTCCAAATACTCCCTGTGCTATAGATGCTGTAATGGCCTGTCACATTTAGACCTCATCAGTGGCCTGTAAACACAGCTCCCCACAGTTTCTTTACTTTCCACATCTCACGCAACATTGCAAAAAAAAAAAAAATTCAGCACCACTCCGCTATCATCACGGTCGCCATGGAAACCCAAAGGTCTGGCTTGGTGTGTTATGATGATGTGTGCTTTGCTTTAGGGTTATGATTTGAGGGAAAATGCGTTCTTTATATAGCATAAAGGCACCTGAATCTACAGTCTATAGAATCAATAGAGATGTGCTTCAATTTCAGCATTTTCTAAGGTAATAACTGGAATGAAATACTGGAATGTAATTTCGCACGAATGAGCTTCAAAAATGGATTGATAATCGTCATCATCAAGAAAGGGCCTGAGATTAATGGCATAAAATATGCACATCATAATTTGCTTTATTGGTCCACAAGGAAACAGAGACAGCTGTCGTTCTAATCTATTACTGCACCAAACAAAAAAATATGATTCCTTAATGCATATTTTGAAGCAAGAAAAAACACGATTTAGCAAGTAAAGGTGCAGAATTGTGCGCATAAGCGTTTAAAAAGGCACTTTAAGGTGTATTATTGGCAAAGGAGAAGCTGATTTAAGTGAAAATCCAGACGGTGAGAAGATGTCAGTGTGTGATGAAGAATTGAGGTTATTGAATCCTCTGTGCCTCACTGCTTTTCTACAGCTATCCATCAACCCGACTCTTTAACACTGTAACATGGCACAAAGCAATAAGGCCTTAATAGTATAAGCAAAATGCGCGAACTGGAGAGGTTTGTTTGTTAGTTTGTGTACCTGAATCTAGTGTATTTTTTCCATTAAATGCCAGTGCCGGTGGGCCATCGATGTGTAAAAACAAATGCATGTGCATGGCATGCTGTCTGTGTAGGTGTGTTGGTACACAGAAGATCTACAAGGAACGCTGTGATGGATGCACAAAATTCTTCATGTTTTCTGAGAAACCAAGATTGGTCTTGGATGTGTCACTTCTTTAAAATACTGATGGAATACTGATAAATGCTGATATACAGATGATGTATTTTGTATGTGTGTGTGCTGTTATTGCTTAGGACTTTTTGTATTTAGCACACAAATTGATTTATATTTTAAATACTAATGATTTTGTTTATTTGGCACACAAATTGATTCCAATTGTAATAGCAGAAAGCTGTTTTTAATAACTCGGCTGTATCTGTAGGGAATGGCATTTTAATTAGACACATGAAGTCACTAATCTGCTGAATAACTGTTGTTTTTTTTATACATGCTTTATTCCTTTATATTTGAAGACTAATATTAAAACTAACATTCAAAATATTATTTTCTAAATGAATACATTTGAAATTAAATGTTTAAAAGGTCAATGTTTTTATTCAGAAAAAATAATCTAAGTGAATTTTGTATGGCTGTATAATGACATTTTTGTTTTAACATTTTAATTTAATTAAGTCTTAACACTTTTTTTGTAACTGTATGCTACTGTTTACCCAATTGTACATAATTTAACATTTAATGAATCATGAATATTCAATAAGGTGGTGTGGTGGCGCAGTGGGTAGCGCTGTCGCCTCATAGCAAGAAGGTCGCTGGTTCGAGCCTCGGCTGGGTCAGTTGACATTTCTGTGTAGAGTTTGCATGTTCTCCCTGTGTTCGTGTGGGTTTCCTCCGGGTCCTCCGGTTTCCCCCACAGTCCAAAGACATGCACTATAGATGAATTGGGTAAGCTAAATTGTCCGTAGTGTATGTGTGTGAATGAGAGTTTATGGGTGTTTCCCAGTGATGGGTTGCAGCTGGACGGGCATCCGCTGTGTAAAACATGTGCTGGATAAGTTGGCGGTTCATTCCGCTTTGGCGACCCCTGATTAATAAAGGGACTAAGCCCAAAAGAAATTTAATTAAATAATATTCAATAATATAACTTTGAGCATTTAATACGTAAAACAATTAATCATAATTGCAATAATTTAATAAAAAAAAAAGTTACGTTTAAATAATAATTACATATTTTTTTTTTTTTATATATTTAAATGTCAATGTACAGTAGGTAACATTAATGTGCAACTTATTTTGCCATCCTATCTAAACGTGTGTAATACTATTCCATCCTTACACAAAATATCCATCCTCAATTGTGAGAATACAGTAATTTTTCCATTGTATAAACCTGTTTCAATCTCCGAGTCTTTGGACTAGGCTTGTAGGATATTCACAATTCCAGTGCATTTTTTTAGCTATCAATACCAATATCCATAGTATATACTTCTTTTCCTCATGGTTCATTTTTGGGTAATACTACGAACATATCACTGTCTTCTTTATTTCTCTCTTTTTAACATTTTTCCAGAATTATTCGATTTTTGGGTAACTGTATCAGTCTCTCTACTTAAATTTATCATTTAATTAAATCTACTACTTGCAGTTGTTTTGTAATTATTTGTCAAGCTTGATACTGAATATAGAGTAAAAGTTACATTAC
The DNA here is from genome assembly GCA_903798115.1 of Danio jaintianensis. Taxonomy (NCBI): domain Eukaryota; kingdom Metazoa; phylum Chordata; class Actinopteri; order Cypriniformes; family Danionidae; genus Danio; species Danio jaintianensis. Next base: position 17,722,243 of record CAIGQV010016547.1, on the reverse strand, counting down.
ATACAAAAAAATTTGTTACATTTGTTGCTGATAAATTTAAATACATATAGTTATTTGCTTAACTTTGCATTTAAAAGGATAATGCACTTAAACTCAAACTTTTATTAGTTTCCTTTTTCTGTTGAACAAAAAAGATGTTTTGAAGAATGCTGAAAACATGTAGCCTAGTATTTGTTTTTCCTACTATGGATGTCATTGGTTACAGGTTTTCAGTTTTTTGTGTTCAACAGAAGAAAAAACTCAAAATGGTTTGACGGGAGAGTAAATGATGACCGAATTTTCATTTTTGGGTGAACTATTCCTTTAATAGAGCTATCACCATCAGTATCAGCAATGTTAAACCTGATCATAGCTGATATTTAGTACGTAACATTAGTGTTTTTGACCATTCAGCCATTTTCATGACCATTATTCATATTATTTACAGCTTGAGAAGTGTACAGTCATGTAAAAAAGTTAGGACACCCTATTCAATTTCATGATTTTTTGTATCAGTTAGGCACAAAAATAGTTAGGCACTTGATTATAAGTGCCTGATTATTTTTGATAATGCTATATGTTGTTGTTCTTCTGAGGTTTTATTTTTACATTTTTTTTTACTCTTAAAAGTTTAGAAAAAGTTTAGAAAAAGAACCATTAAATATCCGAAATTGAAGCATCAGAAAAGTTTTTGACCTAATATGGAAAAGTCTGAATTTCATAGGGTGTCTGTTTCACATGACTGTGTGTGTGAGTGTGATAACTATTCTTCTCGACTGTCCTCTCTCATCCAGTCTTTTCAAGCCACTCGTTCAGCATCTCCAGCTCCAGAGGGCTAATGATGGCCACAGCAATGCTGCCACTGGAGCGAAGGAGAAATCTTTTTAGTTGAGCTGCTCTTCTGCAAAGGCTTCTGGGTTTGTGTGCAGCACTGGAAACAAAGGACTCGTAGAAAACAGCTGCTCACACACATACATGTTCGCAGAGAGCCAAACGTTGAGCCGTTCATGGCCTTTCTGAGGGAAATGGCAGCTGGAGAACAGGAGAGGAGAGCAGAGATGAGGAAGGTTAAAGAAACACAGGCACTCGAATCTGTCCTCATCAGCCTCAGTGTGCCGTCAAAGCGGTGAAGGAGGGATGACATGTTATTAGAAGGCAGGAGAGAAAGAGAGAGTGCAGCACAGTGCCTGAGGCAAGAGAGGAGAGTGTAGTGGAGAAAACTGAGCACTGGTTTATTGAACACAACCACCTCACTAATGAGACACACAAACATGAACACACACACACACACACACACACACCACACCACACATGGGTCAGGGAAGTATTGGAGTGAAATGTAAAGGAAAGATGGAAGATTGGAGACAGAAGTAAGGGAAAAAACATGTAATGGGGCACATCAGTTGCTATTGTATTGTGACTGATGTTAAATCCAGAAGAAGAGAACACCAAGATCATTTGTGGTGAGAATCCAATGAGATGAACATACACTGGAAATAGCAGAAGTTAAGGTTATAATACCATTAGCTGGTATTTAAAAATCAGCATTAAAATCAATATTGTCAAGTCATCTTTATTTCCATAATGCTTTTAAATTGTACGTTGTGTCAAAGCAGCATAACGTAGATGAAGAATAGAGAATAAAAAAACAAAATATTTCAGATTGTGGAATATTCTTGCAATAAAAAAATGGATTCAGTTCAGTTTAATACAAACGTCACTGTTGAAGGCCGATCCACTGAAGGAAAGCTCCATCAACCCCAACCAAGTAAGCCAGAGGTGACAGTGACAATAATACTGCTGTAAAAAACAAAAAACAAGGGACTGAGAACTGAGCCTTGCAGTGTCCCACAGTGTACTTTTGATTGATATGATGCCTCTTAATTACTGATACAAATTGATAACATTCTAAAAGACCTGAACCAAACAAAGATGAGTAATTCCAACATGCTTTTCAACCCCATCTAGGAGACTGTTATGATCAATAGTATCAAATGCAGCACTGAGGTCCATCAACACTAACAAAGAAATGCAACCCTCGTTGGATGATAACAGCAGGTCATTTGTAACTGATGAGTGCTATTTCAGTGCTATAAAATTCTTTAAATCCTGATTGGAATTTCTCACAAATATTGTTTTTCTCTAAAACAAAATACACATAATTGAGTAGACATTATGTTGTAGTAACTCTGATAGAAAAGGCAGGTTTGAAATGGGTCTATAATTGACCACATCTTTGGATCAAGCTGTGTTTTTTTAATAAGAGGCTTAATAACAGCCAGCTTAAAGCTTAAAGGTTTTAGACACATATACTAATAGCAATGATGAATTTATAATGTTAAAAATAGTTTCTGCAACTGAAAACAAGTGTTTTAATAGCTTGGTTGGTACAGGATCCAACATAGATGTTGTTGATTTGGAGTAGTTTACCAGTTTAGACAGTTCTTCCTTTCCTAATGTGGTTGAGAAAGTCTGAAATGTATCTATTTAAAGATCAGTGCCCAATTTGGGAAAACACTGTAGCAGACATTTTATTGGTGATACTGCTCCTGTTAATATTGGTATGTGTTTTAGGATGTTCATATCGTCATTATTAGTGTTATGCATTTTTTGAGAGTTGTCTGTGTAAATGTGTTTTTATTACTGTACAATAGTTTCTGAAGGATCATGTGACAGTAATGAAGCTTAAAACATAGAAATAAATTGCATGTTAAAATTATAAAGAAATCAGTTTACTTTTTAATTACAGTTCCAATTAATATTTTGTAATAATATTTTGCCATATTACCATTTTTATTTTTTTTTATAAACTTTATGCTGCCTTGGTGATAATAGCCATATGGAGAACAATACAAACAAGATATTTGTATTAGATTACAGAGACCCTCTCCTTTCAGATGTCCATCACAGGCACTGAAAATGCATGAATGGTTAAAGAGCAGCATGGGGAATAAACATGGTCAGCATTGGTCAGTCTCTGCCAGCCAAGCGCTCTCGGCTTTGCACGTCCATGTAATTTGTGCCGTGCTGGAGGGAAGGGATTAAAAACTGTGAAACTCCACATTCTGCCTCAGAAAAGAATGTCATAACCACTCAGTCTTCTGAGCTAAAGTTCTCAGAGAAAATAATTTCAGTGCTGGCTGGTAGAGCTCAAAAGCCCCGGCGATATTTAAATTGCAGTAATCAAATCCCTCAGTTGGCCTCAGCATGCCTCCGCTGATTACCACTCACAGATGCTTTTTAAGGGTACAAATTACTGTCCAAAATCAAATAGGCTGAAATAGGCTGAGTTTTTGCATGGTAATATGTTTTCCCGGAATAAATCAGAAAATATCTCATAAAGTTTGAACAGCTGTGTTCAGTTTTCTCTCACAAGTTGCTTTAATATTAATACTTCATAATAGTCATAGGCCTGTTGAGTATACTGTAAATGGCACTCTATCAATTTGTGTCTGTAGATTATTTCTTTGTAATACATATTTTTTGAAGGCCTGTTTTCCTCTTCCATAGACCCATAAATCTCCACGTCTGAAGCACTTACACCAGACTTTACAGTTTTATTCATATCTATATCCTTAATTTTTTTTTTTTACTGAGGGATGCACAGTAGTCAATATTTCAAATGGTTCAAAACCTTACATCAAAATAGTCCTAAAACTATTGAACAACACCCATTCTTGTCCTAGGACAATTTCGAAACACTTTTTTGATCCAGACTACTGTAGTCCTACATAATTTGCCTGATTATCATTTTAACATGAAAAATCACATTGAAAATGTAAAACTTTTCTGGTTCTTTGCAGTGTTTTCTAAGTTATGCAGTGATAAATATAGATCCCACAAATCCTCTCTGTAAAAACTTAATATGTGAGAAAAAGAATTAAACAAATGTTTTGAACCTGACTCCAATATAATGAAATTATGCCTCATTTGAAATTTTAAACAACACTTTATAAATTTTGTTATACAAAAATGTAAAATTCATTATTTAATCATTCAATTGAGCTAGTATGGTGACAAAAATGAATGAATTCACCTGCAGTCTTGCCTTAAGTGTGAGTTAATTGAAAATGAATGAATTTCTCCGTTTTGCTTTCAAATGGCAAATTTATATTGAGAGTGATGCTAAACCACAGGCATTATTTTGATGAAAATGCCTTTACATGTCTATAAAAGTGGGATTTAGTACTTCCCTATTAATTTTTCATTTAAAACTGTTACAAAGAGAGAATTAGAGAGAGGGAAGTTCTGAGTAATTTTCTCATAACGTCATCAAAGCTGCCTTTAGGAAACCGTATTCTTCAGTTGACATTGATTGAATGAGCCACAAAGAGAAGGCCTTTAAACATCTTTTTATACATGAATAGCGTCGTGTCAGAAGTCACTGTAAAATTTGCTTTGTGATGATTCGTTTGCTTTCAAAGGGAAAAGCCGCTCACACTGACATTCCATTTGACATTTTTAATGCCGCCTTGTATTGTTTTGAGTCATTGATCATTTATACATTTTGAAAAGGGCACTGTAGGTTTGTCATGCACTGGAGGGATGATTCTGATTTCACACTTCAAACGCTCAGATTGTAAAAAAAACCCAAAAACAAATCATGTCTTGTAATTTTTGAGATTTCCATCTTTGTATTTTTTAATTAACTGAAACATCTTCATTATCATTTTTTCTTATTTTACCTATATATCATCATCTTCTGCTGCACATTCTTTTTGCATCTTCTGTATTTTATTCTGCATATTCGTCTTTTGCTTCTTTTTCTTCTTCCTCTTTTAATGCTTTAACATATTCTTCTGCATCTTCTACAGTGCATTAGTTACTTCTACACCTTCCACTTTTGCTTTTTTCTACATCTTCTGCTTCTGCATCTTCTGCATTTACTGTATCTGCTCCTTCTACTGTTTCTACATCTTCTACTTCTGGATTTTGTGAATTTGCTTCTTTTACACCTTATTCTGCTGTATCTTGCGCTTCTGCATCATGTACTTCTGCTTTTTCTGCATCATCTTCTGCTGCATATTCTGTATATTTAGCTTTTGCTTCTTCTGCGTTGTCTACATTTTGCTTCTCCTGTATCTTCTGCTTCTGTGGCTGCTTCTTCTGCGTCATGTGCTCCTGCATCTTCAGCTTCTTCTGCATCTGATTTTTATACATCATCTATTTCGACATGCGCTTCTACCTTTTTCTTCTACCATATACATCTACTTCTTCTACATTAGTTACCTCTATGCCGTTCACTTTTTGTTCTTTTGCACCTGCATCTTCTTCTGCTTTTTCTGTACCTACACCTTGCATCTACATTTTCTATTTCTTGTTCCCCTGCATTTGCTTCCTCTACATCTTATTTAGCTGCATCTTCTGCTTCTTTTGTATGTTCTGCTTTTTCCAACATATTCTGCTACTTCTGTAACTTCTGAATCTTTTTCCCTCTACGTCATATTCTGCATCTGCTTCTTCTGCATTAGCTTCTTCTTCATCTTATACTTCTGCTTTTTCTGCATCAGCTATTCCTGCATCTTCAGCTTCTTCGGCATCACATTCTTCTACTTCGGATTGTGCTTCCTCTATTTCTGCTTCTTCTACATTAGTTACTTCTACAACTTCCACTTCTTGATCTTCTATATCTTATACTGCTGCACCCTCTGCTTCTTTTGCTTCATTCTGCATATCCTGTATATGTGACCTCCTGCTTCTTCTGCACCATTTACATCATCTACTTCTGTATCTGCTTCTTCTGCGTCTTCTACTTCTACACTGTAAACAAATCTTACTGGCTTAAATTGTTTAGGCCAATCAAATGAATTTTTCTAGTCATCTCAAATTGTATCAATCAAACTGACAAAAAATATTAAATTAAACTTTGTATAACTTAATAAATTTAGTTGAAACCTGATTAACTTATTAAAATAAGTGAAAGCAACCTAAAATATTTGTTGTCTTTTTGTCATGAAATTTGCTACAGTGTACCTCTCTGTATGTTGGCTTGTTCAGGCTCTGCATCTGCTATAAATTCTCCACCTTCTGTTTGCTCTACATCATCTTCTTCTGCATCTTCTCTATCTTCTGCATCTGCATCTTCTCCATCAGCTTCTGCTGCATCTTTTGCATCCACATCTTCTGATCTTTTTCTTCTGGAATATCTTCTGCATCCCCTTCCTCTGCTTCTTCTATTTCTGCTGCATTTGCTTCTTTTTCTTCTTCTTCTTGTTTGTCATCATCATCGAATTGCATGTGCATGTTCTACCTCTACCTCTGCTTCCTCTACAGTACAATAGTTCCTTTTGCACCTTCCAGTTTTGCTTCTTTCTATATCCTCTGGTTTTGCATATCCTTTTGCTTTTACTGCTCCTTCTACTGCTTGTCCATTTTTTATTTCTTTTTTTCTTCGTCTTTGTCATTATCATCATTCATTTATTCATTTTGTTTTGGCTTAGTGATTTATCAGGGGTCACCACAGTGGAATGATCCGGCAACTATTCCCGCATATGTTTTTCGCAGCAGATGCCCTTCCAGTACAGGTAAAAAAACACTCATTCACACACACTCATACACTACGGCCAATTTAGTTAATCCAATTCACCTATAGCGTATGTCTTTGGAATGTGGGGGAAACCGGAGCACCCGGAGGAAACCCACGTGAACACAGGGAGAGCATGCAAACTCCACACAGAAATGCCAACTGGCCCAGTCGGGGCTCGAACCAGCAACCTTCTTTCTGTGAGGTGACACTGAGCCACCGTGCTGCCCATTATCATCATGATCTCATTATTATTCTTAGTCTTATTCTTTCTCTTCTTAGTCTTCTGCATCTTCCTTTTCTTCTGCATCCTGTATGCTACCTTAATTCAAATCGAATTGCAGTGTGAAAAACAAAAACATTATCATTTTAATTCTGAACAACCCTGGTGCAAATACAAGCAGCAGTCAACACACCTCTGAAAATGTTCCTTTTAGTCTGATATTTTGTCCTAATTCATCAAAGTAAACGAGCATTTTCCCCCCACCCTATCAGTAGCTTTTTTTTTTTTTCACAGTCCAGAATTGCTTGGGGTTCAAGGACTGAACTTGCCCTTTCACAGTTTTCTCACATCTATTTCCAATAAATCCATTATGTTTTCTCTCTTCTCACACACACGCACACACGCACGCACGCACGCACGCACGCACGCACGCACGCACACACACACACACACACACACACACCCTGTTCCCCTTTCCCCAATCGAGCTCTTCTTCCTCCTCCCTCGCTTTTCTTCATAATGATAATAATGACCTTGAGAATTACTCGCCTATTATAATCATGCCCATCATCATCGTCATGGTGCCAGACGCAGTGCCAGATTAAAGCGACAGTGAAAGATGAGTGTGATTGAGGATGTGTGTTTGAGTGTGTTTAATCACGCACTTGTGCTTGAGTGTGAAAGACCCCTGTGGTCCAACTGTATCGCGTGCAGTGCTGCATATTAATGAGCATGTGTTCCTTATCTGACTCATCCATCCTTTTGCACTGTAACAACCACTAACAGAAGCCATACTGGGGCTGATTTGCTATCATATCTGACCCATCACATTATAACACCGCAACCAGTTAATTGGCTAAACTAATCTTGGACCTGCGAGTGATATATTAAACTACGCATAATAGCCTGGCATAATGCCTGATATCAATGGTGATCTTCCTGGTTTTAATAGAGGTATATCAGCAGGTTGGATCCTGTCCTTTTTTTTTTCATAATTTACCAGATGGACTGCAGGCAGGCAGTCGTGTTCCCTGAGCCTGAGCTTGCCCGGCCATACATTATTAATGATACAAATCATTAAGAACTCACTCTCTCTCCCTTGCCATCCCTTTATCTGTCAATCTGACGACCTCTTTCTGTGAAGCATCCATAAAAACAGCCTACAAGCAGGCCCTCGTGTGCAGCTCACCCACACATACATGTTGTGGTTTCTTAGTTATGATCAGAAGAATTTTTGACCTATGAGTCAACGGTGTATCATTATTAATGAGCTCTTAGAGATTCATAGCATGTTCTGTAGCTTGGATTGAATTATGACCTTAATATGACTGAAAACCATCCATCCGTAAACTAAATCCAGTTGAATTTAAAATTATTAGCCATCCTGTAAAACTTTAATTCTTTTCTTTTACGAATTTTCCCCAAGTGGTGAGCATATTTCATTCATTCATTCATTTTCTTTTCAGCTTAGTCCCTTTATTAATCTGGGGTCGCCACAGCGGAATGAACCGCCAACTTATCCAGCATATGTTTTAAGCAGCGGATGCCCTTCCAGCTGCAACCCATCACTGGGAAACATCCATACACACCCATTCACACACATACACTACGGACAATTTAGCTTACCCAATTCACCTATAGTGCATGTCTTTGGACTTGTTAGGGAAACCAGAGCACCCGGAGGAAACCCACGCGAACACGGGGAGAACATGCAAACTCCACACAGAAACGCCAACTGACCCAGCCGAGGCGGTGAGCATATTTATTTATTTATTTATTTATTTATTTATTTATTTATTTATTTATTTCTTCTGGAGAAAGTCTTATTTCTTTTAGTTTGGCTGGAATATATAAAATATGTTTTTTAAAAAGTTAAGTCAGCTAAGAGTTTTATTAAGAAATAATAATATTTTTTATTGGCTACAGAACAAACCACTGTTGTCTAATGACTTGGCTAATTATCATAACTTGCCTAATTAACCAAATTAAGCATTTAAGCTGAATACTAGTATCTTGCGCATTAACTAATTAAAATATTTTGTACTGTCACCATGGCAAAGACAAAAGAAATTAGTTACTAGAAATTAGTTATTAAAACTGTTATGTTTAAAAATGTGTTGAAAAAATCTCTTCATTAAGCAGCACTTGAGAAAAATGTCAAAAATAATACTAATTTAGTATTAAACTACATTAATTGAAGACTAAATTGTTATCCCTCTTTTGAAATGATTTAATATACTATTACATTGTATATAAATAATATATAATGTATATGGTAATGCAATATATAAATGAAGTATGATAGGGAATGACTTAATATGAGCTTAACAATATAACCTTAATATGACCTTCAATATGATTAGTTATGCAATCCTAATATTACGCATGTTAACTCAGCACCGTTGTTCCTGCATTGTCCATGTACCATGCATGAAGTGTTGTCTTAGCATGTGCTTGTGTTCTCTGCATGATTCTTCATGTATTTCCACCATCTGCTGCGTGTCTCTTGTCCTGTTGTGCATGATGATGTCACAGTTGCTGCTGTTACACCATGTCCTCAACAGGCACCTCTGATAAAGTGACAAGCGATGAAAGCTCTCTAACGTGTAAACCTGAGCTGCATTTGTGTGCGGGACATTTTGTTGATCAATTGGTTTCTATTTTTGTAGTGTTACATTGGGTAGGTCTACCCACAATAAATTTTCATTGGCAGAAAGTCTTGCTCTGCGTAGCTGTACCCTAAATATCAAACATCTTGTGATCATCTGTGAATGTGTGCAGTGGTTTTACATGAAAACTTCTTGCATTGTATCTTAAAAGGAACCTGCATATTAAAGAGATAGTTCACCCCAAAACTCTATCTCTGTCATAATTTACTCACCCTTTACTTGTTTCAAAACAGTCATGCAACCATTGACTTCCATAGTATTAGTTTTTCCTACTATGGAAATGGTTTCAGGTTACCAGCTTTTATCTAAATATCTTTTGTTCTGTTCAGCAGAAAAAGGTTTGAGACCACATGATAGCTCAATATAATATAAATTATATCCCTTACTGAAATATGTAGTAGGATACCCATGACAGAATTACAAAACATTTAAAAAAAGATTTCATTAAAAATCCACATTCACTTTGCACTATATGGTTGTATTTTAGGTACACAGTGCATGACATCATATAGTTGCATATGTTGAGCTGGCATTGAATACAAATAGAAAATATGGATGCAATGCCACATTGTGCAACTTTTGGTTGTAATTTGCAGTTGAAGGGCAACAAGCGAAGTGATTTCAGTCTTTAATACTGTCGATTTTACACAGGGTTGCCATGTCCATTGATATTATCCTGATACTTGTGTCATGATGCAATATTATTGCAAAATTTAATTGGGATATTATGATATATATATTGTCTTTTTTTTTTTTTACCTTTTTCCAACTTAATATTATGTCTGCTAAGGAAAACTTTGGCAACTTTAACTAAACAAGTAAAAAGGTTTATTTATCACACTTTAATTTCATTACTGCAGTGCAAAATGGGATTGGCAAACAGACAAACTGACCAGCACTTTAATGAAACCTGTTATACATGTTGTATGAACCTCTCTGCGATGCCATGCATCCATCCATCCATTTTCTTCTGCTTATCCGGCTGCCATCTTTATTTTACTAACTTTGTAGATAAAGCTCACCAGAAACTAACTTAATTTTGACACCACCATCTAGTGGACTGAAAAATAAATAGATTTTAGTATTAAACCAATAGTTTATTAAAATATGGCTGATTTATTTATATAGGTGTCCATTTATCAATATAGTATTGTCATGGAAAATATGAATTTGATAAATATGTATCAATATTTTTCCCCACTCCTACTTTTATCCACTTGCCTTGTGTTGTTTATTGGGATGTTATTGGGCTAGTTTTGATTAGGCATTGGGCTAGTTTTGTTTTGAAAGCATGGCATCCTTGATTTTAGACCACAAGGACTCATAGATAGATGCATAGATATTGAGCAAATTTTTGCTGAAAAGCAAAAAGATAAGACAGTAAACTTGCTGATGCTTGTCATCATCCATATTTTGTCGCTAACACTCTACACTTAGTGACTGCAGTGAAACTAATGAATCGTCGGGCCTCTCATTGAGTAAGCTTGAACTTTCTCCTTTAGTGGCTGCAGCATCAGCATGTTTACATCCAGTGTTTCTTGTCTCTGCCATTTCTTAACATGAAATTTTCTTTATATCCAGGAGCTTTTAGGCTCGTTGTAGGGGAAAATCAGCGATGAGGTATTTGGTTTGAGCATACACTTAAATCCATTGCCACTTGTAAGCTCTTTCAGTAGCCGTGGTCTACTAAAAGCCTCAAAGACATTAAGGCTTAATTCTTGGGATTTTTGCTAGATTTTATTTAGTGTCATTCATTCACAGGCATCTCAGGCCATTTGTTCTTCTTATCTTATCACATGGAAAGTAGTGAACACTTATATTGCCTTTTGTTGCCCTTTGACTTACAATTATGGCCAAAAGCCAGACAATGTGGCATTGTATCAGTATTTTTTGTTATGAGTTGTGTTGCAATAAAAAATAGCAACATTCAGCACCAGTAGCTCATTACACTGTGCACCTAAAATAATGGCGCCCCCATAGTCTAAAATAAATGTGGGTTTTTAAAGTGAAATAATATTTAATGAGATTTCTACTACATATTTCAATAGACATAATTTATGTTATAAATAGACATAAATGATGTATTATATTATATTATTATGTTACATATTAGATGTACATTATGTATTTTATTATATTATTATGTTACATATTAGATGTACATTATGTATTTTATTATATTATTATGTTATATTAAGTCATAATAGTCTTAATTCCCAGGGCTTCATTTAATCATTAATTCATTTAATTTGTAGGTGGATTTTTTTGCATGGTTATTATGTGTGGTACATTCCGCTGTGACGACCCCTGATAAATAAGCTGAAGGAAAGTGAGTGAGTGTGGGTTATTATGTTAATGAGAAGGCCATTAATGCCATTATTACATTGTTGTGTATGTAAAATATGGTTGTGTATGTTGCACCAATGAACACAGTCATGTCCTTCATCGGCTTCATCTGCTAACTTGGGCACAAGAAAACCTCCCCTACCCATGCAGAAGGACATGTTGCTGTCATGGCAACCTCGCCATGTTTCATTGCAATCATGCCACACTTCCTTGACACTTCCACGCTAAGCTCACGCACACAGGATCATCATCACAGAGTGTTTCCTTATGCTACACATTCTCACACCTTCGTACATCTATCCTCTCCTGATGAAAATTGTCGATTTCAACACCATCTCGCTAATTCTTTGTTAACTGTTGTCATTATATTAAATCATTCATTCATTCATTTCCTTTTCGGCTTAGTCCCTTTATTTATCTGGGGTCGCCACAGCGGAATGAACCGCCAACTTATCCAGCATATGTTTTTTACGCAGCGGATGCCCTTCCAGCTGCAACCCGTCACTGGGAAACATCCATACACACCCATTCACACACATACACTACGGACAATTTAGCTTACGGACAATTCACCTATACCACATGTCTTTGGACTTGTGGGGGAAACCGGAGCACCCGGAGGAAACCCACGCCAACACGGGGAGAACATGCAAACTCCACACAGAAACGCCAACTGACCCAGCCGAGGCTCGAACCAGCGACCTTCTTGCTGTGAGGCGAACGTGCTTCCCACTGCGCCACCGTGCAGCCCCTTAAATCATTTACATGGATAGTTTATCTAAAATTGTAGTCCCTCTCGTCATTTTTTGACATATATCATCAACCTTATTTTGTGATTCACAGAAAAGATATCTAGATTTCTTTGTCCATATAATGTATTATATGATTTATTAATGTATGATTAGTATGATTATTATTGATTAAAAAAGTGATATTAGCTGTAAATATAGTATTAATTTATTATAAAATATCTAAAACACTTGTACAACAACTACAACATCAACAATAATCATCATCAGATTTTTTGTCAGTATAATGGACAATAATAATAATAATAATAATAATAATAATAATAATTATTAGTATTATTATTTTGTTGGATGGAAGTACAGCCCTATAGTATCACTAAAATGTCAATTTAAACTGACTGTCATTTACATAAATGTTGTGCATTCAAGAATGAGAATATTTTCAGCATTTTTATTTACTTCAAATATTCTGTTTATTCAAATAATCTGTTTAGCAAAACAGTCGTAATAAAGCCAAATCTTCTCCTGTAAATAATCTTTGTACTTTTGCCACAATCATTAAGACTGTCATAAATATGTTATATGTTTACATGTCTCCAACAACAATAAAGATGTTTGTCAATTTAATGGACAAGATGTTTAGAAACTCATGTATGATTTTTTTCAGCTGTGCTGAAGCACAACTTAGTATGACTAAAATGTTAATTGAAACAAACTAACTGTAAAAATGTGAATAATATAATGTTAAGATAATACTATGTATTATTATTAAACACACATATTATAATTACAATTATATAATTATCTTAATAAGTGGACTACCACTTTAACTCCTCCCACCTTCATTCCCATATTATTTTTTTGTAAACCTTCACCTCTAGGTGGTCTCTCTGAGTGTTCAGAGGAAACTCCGTGTGTCCCAATCCCTCCCTCTCTCCCTCCCGCGCCTCAGCACCGCTCCCTCGGGCCGTTCCCGTGACTTTCAGCACCACGGAGAGCTCCGATCTCCAGCGCGCCCGATATATTTTTCCACAAAATAGTCAGCAGAGACCGAGAAGCCGAGAAGGGCAAAGAGAAAAGCAATTACCCCGATCACTGCAGAGAACAGACTGTACCTTTAAGAGAGAGATGGCGAGAGTATATAGAAGAGATAGATAGAAGAGAACGAAAAAAAAACCATGCTAATCAATTACTAACTGTACTGTTCTCATCCTGATACTTAATTCGAGCTGCATGTTTAGTAAAAGCTCTTTGCAATTACTCCAAATCGCCTGCTCGATTGCACGGCGCCGCGCAAGGACGTACGCGCGCGCGCACACACACGACCGCACACGCTCGCTCGTTCTCCCGGAGTCGCGCGCACACACACATCGCCTCACACGCGTACGGCACTGCCTGCGAGAACCAGCTGGAGAAAACGAGCCCAGAGAGAGAGAGAGAGAAAGAGAGGGAGAGGAACAGGGGATAAGCGCGAGAGAGCCAGACAAAGAAAGGCAGGGACGGACGGAAAAAAGGAGCGAAAAGAAGCGCGACCGGCTCCGGGAGAGGCGAATTACGCGGAGTGAAGACAAGAGAGAGGAAGGAGGAGGACCGGGAGGGTGGATCAGGAAGCAGGCTGTGGCTCTCTCTTGTAGGCAGCGGAGCGCGGTGAAGGCATTATGGGAAATGCACCATCCCAAGGTATGTCAATTCATTTGTATGTGGCATGTGTTTTGCTATTTGCTGTGTTTGGTGTTTTTTTTTACCCCCTCGTCCTCTGTTTTTGGCGAGGGGGTGGGGCAAGGTGGGGTTGGAGGGTGTGTGTCTGTGTGTGCTTGTTGTTTGCATAGTGATCCTTTGGTGGTTTATGACTATTATATTGTGTTTGTAGGGGTTTGCTGGAGAGCAGGGTGTCTAGGGATGGGAGTGATAAGGCTGGCTCAGTGGGTGTGGAGGCTCAGGGATGAATTGAGGATGAAATAGGAGGGTGGGAACGAGGGAGTGTGGGAAAACAACCGTCACCTGATGATGTTCTGCTTAATGCATGGATGGACGTGTGTATATTTGTGGTTTTATTTATTGTGTCGTGTAGCAGAACAGGTAGGAAGCAATGGCAGTTATCACACCCATTAAACACGAGCATGTGGATGTGGTGAATTCTGAGGTGCTTGTGAAGGCAAAGGCTATTTGAATGCTGAGGGATAAACTTTTACACAACTTGTTTTTAATTATTTGCTCTAAAGACTTGAGTAAAATCGTGTTGTTCCATTAATATGACTTCTCTAAGCATTTAAATGTACCTGTTGGGTTGTAAACATTAAAAAAAACATGCAATTTATGGGATAAATAACATAAAACTGAACATGTTGGCATTTACACATACTTAATCGTTATTTTAAAGAACATTTTGATCATTTTTGTGCTTACAGTGACAGTCAGAAGGGCCCAAAACAGCACTGGAATACCAGTGACTTTCATTTTAAGCACAGGTATTTTCTTTGAAATAATTATTTTGTTCATCAAGGCGATTTAATGATGACAGGTAAGCATGACTTATTATGGCAGCTGTCCAGAGCATCATGGCAACATGCTGGAAAAAGCTTTAAGGAGCAGCCATATTACCAACATTTCTGTAAAATGTTCAATGTCAGTCCTATACAGCACAGCTCACAAAGAGCACACTTTCAAATCAAGCATTTTTCAGTGTGGTGAACTAACATGGCCACCATAAAAATGATCAAAATCTGTGGATAAAAAACGTCACCACCCGCACATGAAACTTCAGATTAAATAGATTGCCATCAATATTACTTAATTTGGTTAAATCTCACAACACCTTTGCCTTTAGCCACAAGAGTTTAACATCGTAATAGTGAGTTTTGCATGGACAAACATTCACATTTCCTTGAAATTATTTTTAAAAATCTAGTCTCAGATTCCTCTTTTAGCTTGTTTTTCACAGTTTCAAAGTCACTCCTCCAGGTAGGAGGTTGTAAAATGGAGGCTAAAAATAACAACAAAAAATAAAGTAGAAAAAGCCAAAGAAAGAAAGATGGACAAAGAAGAGCTTAGAGGCATTTGTCCCCGAAGTCTGCTGGGAGAAGAAGTAAGGCATCACAAGAATGATGGAAAGATTTCATACAAGGGTTGAGACAGAAATGCTACAAAAGAAGAACATAAACATTCTTCAGCAGAGAAAAAGGCATATACAGAGCAGATGAGAGATGGGTGGAAACTAGAGGAATGCTTGTTTAGAGTGAGACTGAGGAAGGCAGGAGAGAGTAGGAGAGAAGGAGACTGGATGCTGAAGGCATAACCGCACTCTCTTGGGACAGACCGGCTTTGGTAAGCAAGAAAGGGAGGGTGAGATGCCTAAAAAAGGAGGAATGAAAAAGGATGGAGACTCATCACATCAACTAAACACAGATTATATAAAAAATGGTTGGACTAAAGTCTTAACATTTCCTTTTTCTGTTCCCTAAACTAACAGCAAAGACCCAAATAAATGCACAGCAATGTTATTTTTCTTTAATTTCGGGTTTAGAAGATGTTTGAAAAACTTAAGCGTAATTGAGCCACAGGTTTTCCTCTTTATATCTAAATAAACATACAGTAGAACACAAATTTGAGCAGAGAGAAAAGCATGCAAAATACTAGATGTTTTGTCTTGTCACACTTACTTATATAACAGTTTATTCAGTAGATTGATTTAAAACAATCAGCTTTACACTGTTAATCATGGAAGAACAGTTTCAGTGTTGCTTTCAATTAGAATTACACAGTTTCTGCTACTGAGACCCATTCGTACCAAGAAGGAAAAATCTCATGTCAAAATATGTCATCTCATATCCTGATAATGATATATATATCATGATGTAGTACCTCAATCAATTCTGTTAACTCAACCAATTATTAATTTATATACAGTATATTGACCACATGTAAAGGACTATTTGTTTTTTACATTTAAAGTATATACTCAGAAATTTGCCCATGCATTTGTGATCATATTTGTCACTTTATTTAGAACTTTTGGGCAAATGTTTGATTAAAGATGCCATTCATTCATTCATCCATTCATTCATTCATTCATTTTCCTTCTGCTTAGTCCCTTATTTGTCAGGAGTCACCAAAGCAGAATGAACCGCCAACTATTCCAGCATATGTTTTACGCAGCGGATGCCCTTCCAGCCTGACTCAGTACTGGGAAACACCCATACACTCACACACACTCATACACTATGGCCAATTTAGTTTATCTAATTCACCTGTACTGCATGTCTTTGGACTGTGGGGGAAACCGGAGCACCCAGAGGAAACCCACACGAACACGGGAAGAACATGCAAACTCCACACTGAAATGCCTGTTACTGATTCAGCCTGGACTCAAACCAGCAACCTTTTTGCTGTGAGGCGACAGTGCTAACCGCTGAGCCATCGTGCCGCCCTGATTAAAGATGTAGAAATCTAAAATAAATATTGATGAAATATAAAACACGTCCAACGTAAAAATGAAAAAGATTCACGGAATGAAGTGCAAAATGTAAACATTGTGCTTTCAAGATTGCAAGTTTCTCACAATGCTTTTGTTCACGTTTCTGTCTGCATGCCCATAATGGCATGTAGTTTTACAGTATAGATTATAAAAAAGTATTACCGTGCACAATGTATTTTAATAATAAAATAAACAATAGAGCATTGTATGAAATCATATTTTTAAAAATTTTGTCCACTATATACCGTCATACTGCACATCCCCATTACAGTAAATATATTTGCACTCAGTCACACCAGCAAACAATTTATTCTAAGCTCATTTGCTGAGTTTCAAAGTGGATGTAATGATCTGCTGCTTTTCTACTTTGCTAAGACACCAATGTAAAAACAGATTCTGTTGGTTAAAAGAGATCCTTCAAATGCAAGCTGGGTTGAGTTAGGTATAAACAGAGGTTAGAGCCAGCTCCAACTGGGCATGTCAGTTCCAAATGTGTGGGACTTGTGGGACTACAAGTGAGCTGTACAAAGTTATTTATGTCTTGTACATGACACTGAGTCCAACATGTGATTTATTATTGTTCATACCTACCCCAATGCTGAACCGAACCCTTGCAGTAACCGGCTGTGTTACTTAATGTTCAATCCTACGCAGTAGGAAATACAAAAAAATGTATTGTTATACAGAAACGACACTATATTGAAGTGACAATGCTCAGTAGTCACAACTGTAAACCCCTCTAGCCTTACCCCCCGGCCTACCTGATGCAGAATTATTCAGCCTGCATGCATACATACATATATACACATACATATGCTTCGCAAAGTTAGGAGAATATGTCAGTGTGTTTAAAGTGTGTCAGGTTTAATTTGTTTTTGCATTTTTGCTTTTACACAGCAGATGTCTTAGCATGCTATGTGTGTAGTGCATCTAAAAAGCGAATCTAGCTAGTGCAATCTAACCTTACAGTGAATTTAGCTGTCACAGTCAATGTAGGGGAATAAAAACCAACACAAAGTATTTTTCCTAAAAGGAGGTAAGGAAGGGATGTTGAAACTTGGAACACCTGAGGTATTTTAATGTTTTATGTTACACAGATTGTTAACTTGGAATAACGGTCTCGTCTCTGTTAAAACTTTTCATGGCTTACATTCCCATGGCTATAACCAATTGTTTTCCAGATGTCTATTATAGCTAAATTGGTAACTGTGAGCTTCTATGTAATCTGGTCTGCTGCTTTAAATCGGTTTTGTTATAGATGTTGTCTGAACTCTTCTATTGTTTTATGTTGAGAATAATTTTTATAGACAAATAATGGTCTGAATTGCTTCCGTAAAAATAAAGACATATTGTGTGTTGTCTTGAAATTATATGACCACCATTACCAAGCAAAATGCAGGTTCATCGAAACAGGGTGTAGACGTATATGGTCCTGACCCACTATTTTTCTAACCCTAACCCTTTTCTATATCAATGGTATTAAATTTCACACTCACATTTATGCATTTAGTAGATGCTTTAAAAACGCAAATAAAATATAGTGCCGTATTCAATATGCCTATGATATTTCACACAAATATAACACATCTGCTGATTCTGCTCTACTAACAACACGAATAGCAAATTGTTCCATATGAATGTGCACTATGCATTATGTCCTATCAAACAGTTCCATTGGTGGTTTTTCAGGAAAGTGATAAAAATCGATGACAGGTTGATTAAAGCATCTTTTCCCAGGTTAATTTTTGAAAGAAAGTGACTGGTTGGCCACTTTAGACCAGCTGTTGATCTTCTTATGGCCAGCTTAATTAAGCACTATAGCTTTGACCAATTAATGAACAGTTTTGACTTGGACAAGCTAAGGCCAGCTTGGATCAATAAATAATTAGATATTGACTATCTTGCACTAGCTGTAAACATGCTCCAAAGCTGTCCTTTCTCACACCCCATCTTATTTACTCCTATCATGCAAAAATATGCCAGAAGCCAAGTGAATAATGCAGAAAGTGGAGGTGTAGAAGGTGTGGAGGACGGAGAGTACATTACTCTGAGGAACGAAAAGGAGAAATAGGTGTCAAGAAAGACAGGTGGGCGTAATGAAAGCATAAAGTGGAGATGAAAGAAAAGGGGGGGATGAAAGCACTACTAGGATGAAAGGGAATGGATGGAAAGATGAAGGAGAAAGAGTTCTTGAATGTGACTTGAAGATGTTGAGGTATCTATGATGATCTTGGTTTGTTTTCATAGAGAGTGTCTATCTGTATAGTAATGCAAATGGTATAATAGTTATAAAGTTATTATTATTACATAATTTGTAAATGCCTTAATATCTTTTAGTTAAAAATGTGATACGTTAAGACTTTTTTGGAAGAAATATAAATATTTTGTAACATTTATAAATGTGTGTAAATATGTCTAACACTGTGCAACATGCTTTCTGAATAAAATTATATATATATTTCTAAAAAACGTGAATAAAACAACATAATAAATAGTTTCTCATAAATAATTATTGTTGATGCATAACTAATTATGCTTCATATAATCAGTCAAATACTTGGTCAATACATTTCAATTTCATTTAGTATGGGATGTTGAAGTAGCTTCTTATCTTAATGTTTGGTTGAAAATACACATATATGAACACATATATGAGCAATATCAAGTAGCACTGCGATATATCTGTATATCAGCACTGCTGTGATTATGTCCTATTTTCAAAATCATCAGAACACATTTTCAGGTGCTATCCTTATTAATAAAATGCATATTTGAATTTTAAACAACTACATTCTCACCTAAAAATGTCTCAAAATTCATATAGCACACATGCGCAATATTTGTCAAACTATAGTGAGATTTGTTACTCCGCTTGGCACACTGTGGGCGGAGTGATACACATGGGTAAAGAGGCTGGAACAGTGCTGTTTTCATTAGAATATCTCAGAACAAGAAAAATCTGTTGTATAAACAATATTAACACATATTCTTAATCCAGTGTTTCCCAACCCTGTTCCTGGAGGCACACCAATAGTACATATTTTGGATGTCTCTTTCTTATCTGACCCATTAACTTCAGGTTTTGGAGCCTCTTCTAACGTTCTGATGAGTTGATTCAGGTGTGTTTGATTAGAAAGAGGTTGAAAATGTGTACTGTTGGTGTGCCTTCAGGAACAGGGTTGGGAAAAACTGCCTTAATCTATAGATTGTTCTAGAATCTGCTGTGTAATATCAAGCAAAAGTTACAACAGAATACAGTATGCGCATTAGCGTTTTCTTGAAATACTATGGTACAGTCTTTAGTAGAGGATATAATATTTTGTATCTCTTATACTTCTAAAAATACTTTTGAAACGTAAATGCTCTTGAAATTTGTATAGTGCCTGAAGTCTTTTATTATCTTGCTTCCACATGCCACTCAATTGTAAACATTCCTATTAGCTTCCCTTCGGTTAAAAATCTCTTTAAATGAAGAAAATAGTTCGTACCATGTATATCATCCTTGTAGACTAGGTAAAAATAGCTGTCTTAATACCACCACTATTTTGCCACTGCTCTGATTGTTTGAGTGCCGCTGAGGTGATTTGGGTCTGATTGGAGTGTCTGCACCAAATAAGTCTTTTTGGGTGAATGGCAGGTAGACAAAGGGTTACAAATTACATTTTACAGTTCTGCTGAACAGATATTCAGAGTGACGTATTGTTATACTTGAGAGGTTAGACAATTATTTAAAATACAGTGATTTGCTTCACAGAGGGTTGCACCTTTAAGACGTTTTTGTGTGCATCATTGTAAAACATCTTGTCTGCTTCTCACAATGCATGCGGTCACACAGTCAGGGTTGGTATTGACAAATGTATTCACTCTCAAACTGTTCTTTACATACTGTACAGGAGCTAAATGCGCCTTGCTTGTATAAGCAGGGCCTTAAAGTAACACTTGATAAGTGCCAAATTAGAGTAAAAGTTGGTGCTTGTGAGAATATAACAGTGTTAATCACCAGTTGTTTGTTACTTTTTTTTAATAAAAACAACAACTTTTTAGCTAATTCTTATAACATTTGAGACTTTGAAATAGTTCAGCGCAATAATCAAATCAGAAAGATTGTGCTGTTATTCTACAAAATTTTAATCTGATATGAGCAGCTCTAAATAGCAGTGTTTTCAGTATCTCAGAATGAGAGTTAAACAAAGGATCTGTTAAATTCTCTTAAATTGTACCATTTGTATCATGACTTGTATGGCTTAATATAATATAAATAATAAATATTGTCTCTTAATGAAATATGATGTAGAAACCTTAGAAGATTTTCATTGTTTTAAAAAATCCACGTTTATTATATACTATGGGGCTCACCATTATTTTAGGTTTGCAGGGTGTGACTATAATCGGTGAGCTCCTCCAGCTGCTTTAACAAAACACAAGTAATATACTGATATGATCCCAAATTTAGCTTCTTTTGGTTTAATTTTCAATCAAAGCGATGTCAATCTTCACAACTGTTAATGTTTTTTCCCCCCACAAGGAGTAATGTTATAACATTAAATGCTTCTGGATATCGAGTGAAAGTCATGTTGAGAAGAGGCAGAAAAAAGAAATGCTACACAATATAAGCATGTCAACACTTGTCAACATCCGTTTCACTGCTGCATTGATCATAACTGGAGAAATCTGGACACTTACTGACTGCAGTGAAACTGACCAATTACCAAGTCTCTCCACGAATAAGCTTGAACTTTCTCCTTCAGTGACTGACAAGCATTGGCATGTTCACACCCTGTCGTTTCTCAGTGCGAATTTCACTCAATATCCAAGAGCATTTAGACTCTTTGTGTAGAAACCTTTTTTATGCTGTCTATGGTATGATACAAATGTACAAAAGGTACAAATGTGGACCTGATAGGTATAAAAGTGTACCTTTTGAAAGGGTACTGCCCCATTGACAGCTTTTGTACCTTTTTTTCTGAGTGTGTATATTGGTTTATATACAGTCGTGGCCAAAAGTTTTGAGAATTCAATAAATATTGGAAATTGAAGAAGTAGCTGCTTATGTTTTATAATAGCAATTTGCATATACTCCAGAATGTTATGAAGAGTGATCAGATGAATTGCATAGTCCTTCTTTGCCATGAAAATTAACTTAATCCTGAAAAAAACTTTCCACTGTGTTTCATTGCTGTCATTAAAGGACCTGCTGAGATCATTTCAGTAATCGTCTTGTTAACTCAGGTGAGAATGTTGACGAGCACAAGGCTGGAGATCATTATGTCAGGCAGATTGGGTTAGAATGGCAGACTTAACATGTTAAAAGGAGGGTGATGCTTGAAATCATTGTTCTTCCATTGGTAACCATGGTGACCTGCAAAGAAACGCGTACAGCCATCATTGCGTTGCATAAAAATGGCTTCACAGGCAAGGATATTGTGGCTACTAAGATTGCACCTAAATCAACAATTTATAGGATCATCAAGAACTTCAAGGAAAGAGGTTAAATTCTTGTTAAGAAGGCTTCAGGGCGTCCAAGATAATCCAGCAAGTGCCAGGATCGTCTCCTAAAGAGGATTCAGCTGCGGGATCGGAGTGCCACCAGTGCAGAGCTTGCTCAGGAATGGCAGCAGGCAGGTGTGAGCGCATCTGCACACACAGTGAGGTGAAGACTTTTGGAAGATGGCCTGTTGTCAAGAAGGGCAACAAAGAAGCCACTTCTCTCCAAAAAAAACATCAGGGACAGATTGATCTTCTGCAAAAAGTATGGCGAATGGACTGCTGAAGACTGGGACAAAGTCATATTCTCAGATGAAGCCCCTTTCCGATTGTTTGGGGCATCTGGAAAAAGGCTTGTCCGGAGCAGAAAAGGTGAGCGCTACCATCAGTCCTGTGTCACGCCAACAGTAAAGCATCCTGAGACCATTCATGTGTGGGGTTGCTCCTCATCCAAGGGAGTGGGCTCACTCACAATTTTGCCCCAAAACACAGCCATGAATAAAGAATGGTACCAAAACACCCTCCAACAGCAACTTCTTCCAACAATCTAACAACAGTTTGGTGAAGAACAATGCATTTTCCACCACGATGGAGCACCGTGCCATAAGGCAAAAGTGATATCTAAGTGGCTCGGGGACAAAACGTTGAAATTTTGGGTCCATGGCCTGGAAACTCCCCAGATCTTAATCCCATTGAGAACTTGTGGTCAATCCTCAAGAGGCGGGTGGACAAACAAAAACCCACTAATTCTGACAAACTCCAAGAAGTGATTATGAAAGAATGGGTTGCTATCAGTCAGGATTTGGCTCAGAAGTTGATTGAGAGCATGCCCAGTCGAATTGCAGAGGTCCTGAAAAAGAAGGGCCAACACTGCAAATACTGACTCTTTGCAAAAATGTCATGTAATTGTCGATAAAAGCCTTTGAAACGTATGAAGTGCTTGTAATTATATTTCAGTACATCACAGAAACAACTGAAACAAAGATCTAAAAGCAGTTTAGCAGCAAACTTTGTGAAAACTAATATTTGTCATTCTCAAAACTTTTGGCCACGCCTGTACTATATATACACCACTTGTGTACTCTTGCAGTATACTGCTTTACTAAAAAGCCTAAATGTCATCAAGCATCTTCCTATCCTTTTTTCTCATTTTCTCTATTTGTTACTAGAAGCAATCCAGTTGAACTGCATTGACAATAGAAACAGATGTGTTGTGGTGCAACTGTTTGATGTCATTTTAAATAATGACGGCCCTCATAGTCCAAAATATGTAAAAAGCGATGTTTTTTCTTTTTTTAAATAACCTAAATTATAAAAAATATCTATATATTTTTTTACATATTTCATTTAGAGACATTATTTACATTTGCATTATGGTGAACAAGTCTTGATACCCAGGGTTCACTTTAAAGTACTGCGAGTTAAAAGTGAAGAAAAAACAACCATAAATAATGTTTTTTTACAATATTTATATAGTTCAACCTCTCATGTTTAAGATCAGAAACCCTCAGTTTGTTATTTTAATCATTGGTTTGGCAGCACAAAAGCCTGTGAATCAAAAATGGCCCTGACTTGCTCCTTTTTGATACATGATAATTAGTTCTCTACTCTCTGTATCATTAAGCAGGAAACTGTCTTGTTATTTGAGTCTTTTGAACTTCACATTTCCGAGATCAAAAGCTCACAATACTCCTCAGAATAACACATATTACTCAACGCATATCAACCAGCTGGATAAAGGGGTCATTAACTGCCTATTTGTTTATTTTGTACTGATCTCTGAGGTCTACTTAAACATTGTCAAGATTTTTACATAAAAAACATATTAGTTAATAGGCTATTTTTAATCCTTCTTTTGACCTCCCTCATCAGAACACATTGTGGACTGCAGAAGTAAACAAAAAATTGTGCCTAAATGAAGTCATGGTAAAATGAAGCAAACAAAGGACCAATTTCTTATTGACGCAATTTGGAACTTCATTAAAAATCTACTCTTTCCTGATCAGAAGGAAGGCAAAACTGAAGTTTTGAGTTCTGTACCCCCTTTACCCTTACAAAAAATATCTAATATTTTATTGACAAGTGGATTTGACGCTTTTTTCCCCCTTTTAATATTTATTGTAGCGACATTTAAAAAGTCTCTTTCTAACCTAAAAGAAGTTGACATCCCTAATATTATTGATTGTCATAAATAAAACCCACAAAGCTTAAGGTACGCCATTCAGCACATAACAAGTCTCAAAATCTGGTTGTGACTGCCAGAACATAAGCTTGCGAGTGTGACTTTGGTTATAAATGTGGTTGCGTACTGAAATGTCTATGAGAAAAACAGTATTAGCACTTCAAACAGGACTGACAGCTGTATTCTGCTGCTCTGTGACTATAACCCGAGGTGTCGCTGATGCTCGGTCTGCTTTTCATTGTGTGCATTTATACAGAACAAGCCTTGAATGAATATTACCGTCTAAATATAAAGCCATGGATTGAGAGAGGATTTGCATTATGCCAGTTCTTCACATGCCATTTGATCGCCGTATGGATTTTCTGTAACAGCGTTTGAGAGAGAGGCTCAATCTATCAGAGATTGTATCAAATAATGCCAAATACTGTACGGTCTCAATTGAGGAAGATGATAAGCAGTCTGTTACGTAGCGGAAGCACCACGCTACATACATAAAGATAAGGATGACCGTCTATTAAAAGAGGTCACCCGGAGTCCCCTTTCCTGCTCCTCAAGCACGCACGCACACACACACACACACACACACACACACACACACACACACACACAC
>CAIGQV010016547.1:17671450-17688023 GCA_903798115.1 Danio jaintianensis | reverse complement strand
ATATTTATTCATTTTCTTTTCGGCTTAGTCCCTTTATTAATCTGGGGTCGCCACAGCGGAATGAACCGCCAACTTATCCAGCATATGTTTTACGCAGCGGATGCCCTTCCACCTGCAACCCATCACTGGGAATCATCCATACACACTCATTCACACACATACACTACAGACAATTTAGCTTACCCAATTCACCTATACTGCATGACTTTGATCTTGTGGGGGAAACCGGAGCACCCGGAGGAAACCCACGCCAACACGGGGAGAACGTGCAAACTCCACACAGAAACGCCAACTGACCCAGCTCGAACCAGCGACCTTCTTGCTATGAGGCGAACGTGCTACCCACTGCGCCACCGTGCAGCCCTATATATATTTATACTGTACATATTTATATAGAGTCAACCACGATATTATTAGCACCACAGGGGTATCAATAATTCCAGGCTTGACTGTATATATTTATATAATCATAAATTTTAAGCATTTTAAAATGTGATAACTCTAATGTATCCAACGTGCTTATGAATAACAAGCTAATGGTGAGAAACCTCAATCTTATAACAGCTGTGATTGAGGTTGATCAACTACTTATTCCAGTGTTTCATTGTTTGACTGAATTGATACGGTAAAACCAATGCCACGGATACTGTTTGTATCACTGTTTAGTGCTAAGGAACCCTCTGGAGTTGAAATATAGTAATAGTGTTTAGTTTCAGACATGCCCTGTGAGCAGTTTACCAATCACAACAGACTGGGCCATCTGACCAATCAGGTTTAGCTTAGATATTGATGAAATGCAGCAATGTATGCTATGAGAACATGAAATGGTACATCCTAAATTGCTTATTTCCCTATATAGTATGTAAAAAAAACAGCTTGTGATCTGAGTAGTATGTCCGTATTTGTTGTATTTGAAAAACTGTAAGCAAGAAGTACCTGGATGCCCTACTATATCCGACGAGATTATGAAGTGTGCATCCAATGGACACAATTTATGAATGAAAGTGAAATGACGCATCTGACACATGTGATGATGACAAATGGTGGATGTAGTACGTCTGAATTCCTTTCTACTTACATTCATAGTCTAACAATCGTGAACTAAATTCAAATTAAAATGTAATACTAACTTGAGTAGTATGTGATTTTGGATGCAGATAAAGTATATTATTATTATTATTATTATTATTATTATTATTATTATTATCATTATTAATATTTTATTTTATTTTTTCTACCTTGGATAGATGTAAGCCTTCAAAAACACAAACTTTAGGAAATTTAATAAAGCATAATAAGGATATTTAAAAGTGTGTTCAACAACATACTTTGGTGGAAATTATTGTGATTAAAAAGAAGTTTTAAAAGCAAAAGTCAACAAGTCTAATTGTAAAATTAACATTTATGCTAACACTTTAGAATAATGTTCCAATAGTAAATGTTTACAATGTACAAGATGAATACATACCATAATAAATGTATTACTAATTGTTTGTTCATGCTAGTAACATTAACTAATGGATCATCATTTTAAAGTATTACTGCATTTTCATATACTAAACAGTAAATTAATGAAAAATATTTTCACACATTGAAAAATTAAAAGTGACACAATAGACAAAAATGAATATTTATCCATTTATTTATCATTTCATGTAGCTTAATTAGTAACAAAATGTTTATTAGAAGTGAAGATGATGCCACTAAAAGTAAATATATATATATAGTTTATAGAATTTTTATATGACAGAGTTTAAAATGATCACTTATTATTGCTTATTTCATATTGTAAGATTGAGAGTCTTGTTCTGGGATGGAAGTAAAACAATAAGATGTATACACGAAAGCATTTGAAAAGTATAAATGCATATAAAAAAAAAAAGTGATCTTAATAAAACAAGCAGAAATTGGTTAGTTTTATTAAAAATCAGCTTTGGGAAATAATGTCCCAGAAACTGAAGAACCCCCCACATAATGATTGAATATACGATATTCAATATGCTACATATGATGTCAGAACTCATGTAGTCTGTGTGTTTTTTGCAGGATGATGGTTAATATTGAGTGACAGAGGGAGGGAAACATCCAGCAGCTGCATTTTTAAACACGCTTGACTCTGTCTCATATACACACATTCAAAGCTGCTGCAGCTAATGTTTAAATAGTGACTTTCGGCACAAGGTTAAGGATCCACGGGTGTCCCTGCTTGAGAAACACCACATATGTGAGTGACTTTGTTGTGACACACGGAAACCCAGAAAGTGTGTGTTTGCACTGAAATGGTAATGGCCTGGTCTCCCTCTGACATTCGTCTCCCTCCCTCTGTTCTTCAGCCTTCACTGAAAAAGAGAGAAAGAAATAGAGAGAGAATACAGAGCAGGTTTAGATGATGTGGGAGGTGTGTGTTGGCGGAGGGGGTTATGGGTAAGGATGAGGTGATGCACTTTGATAGCAATTCTCAAAACCTTCTTTTTATATAAACATCACTGTTTTTCTTTTGTATGCTGCAGTATGTAACCAATGCACGTATAATTCAGGACATTGCAGGTGAATAGGGTAAACAAACTAATTAATAATTATCAACATACTTAACCAGTTAAGAATTGCAAACTTTTTTGTATTACATGTTTTGTAAAATGTTTGCAAGTATGCATATGCAAGTATGCAAATTAGGAATTAATTCATTAAATGAAAGCTAATTTGCATACATTTCTGGAAGGTTAAGAATTCTTGTTTAAAATTATTTATGACATATTAGTCTTTTTACAGGGCATCTTAATCAGTGATTCAGAAAATATGGCAAATAGTCAGAAACAGGTGGATGAACATACTACTACTAATAATACTGTATAGTTCAGTGTGTGTAAGTGCTGCTGAAGTGGAGATTTATAGCTCAGTTCAGGAGGAAGAACTCATTTTGTGAATATGGCCTTCAAAAATGTTTTGTTGTTGAAATCTACTGAAATAAATTGTTAATGAAGCATATAAAAACAGTTAAAAGTGTCAGGTTTCTTTCCCATAGATGGTACATTTTATAAGCTCTTTATAATATTGTATTGCACATTATTTTCATCTTTTTCTCTATGCCAGTCAGACACTTTAAGATGCTTATAAAAATGAATTAATACAGAATATACTTAAGTGCATACAAAAAGTAGTGTTTTTATACAGTTAAAAGGACATTTTACACAAAACTGCAAAACCGAAAATTTCGTAGGTGGTATGTTTCTTTTATTAAAAAATTGAGGTCTTTGGAAGCAAAATGATGTTTCTATTATGAACATGAGCAGGAACATTTGCCAAGGCTGTGGATTAAAGGTAATAATGTTGTAAATAATGTTTATTTTCTTGCACAGACCAATCGTTTTGTTTCATAAACCATCAATGTATCATCAGAAGCCAAAGTTATTATTGTTTTTTTTTATTCTCTGTATATGTTTTTTTCACTCAAAAAGTGCAATAAGTTGTTGACTTGCATTTTGGCAAGGATCACGGTTTCAACTAAAAATTTTCTTTTAACCAGTGTTTCCCAACCCTGTTCCTGAAGGTACACCAACAGTACACATTTTCAACCTTTCCCTGATCAAAAAACCTGAATCAACTCAGCAGAACGTAAGAAGAGACTACAAAACCTGAAGTTAATGGGTCAGATATGTACTGTACAAAATATGTACTGCTGGTGTGCCTCCAGGAACTGCTTTTAATTTCTATTGTAGAAAAAAATGACCTAGATCTTGAATGGAATAGAATGAATAAATTAACAAAACATTTGGATGCATGTTTTAATTTCATGTTAGTTTCACTTTTATGAAAAATATAGATCAAATTATATTTATATTTTGTCTCTCTTAAGTCTGTAATAATATGTAGTTTCATAATTATTTCTATTGTCTGATATATTTTTAAAGTGTACTGCTGAATGTACATTTGTGGTAAAAGGGCACTACAGTTAAAGTTGCAATCAAATACATTACTTGTGCTTTTTGGACAAATCCTTTTTAATCCATATTTGACATTATTGCAATTTGGCATCAATAACAAGTGCATATAAAATGAGCTAGGAAACATTTTAGAAAGTATACTCTCTTTAGTACCCTTAAGTTGCCTTTTATCTGCAAGTCATTAAAACAACATGCTTATAAGGTTTCAAGTACACTACAAGTGCATATTCAATACAATTACATGCGCTTGTTTTCACAAGGGTAGTCTTGTCTCATTGTGACAATTATTTTGTGAAGTGTGTGTGCCTGAGACGCTGATTGTTTCTGAGGTCAGATTGTCATCTGTAATTGCTGGTCTTTTTGCTTACTAATAAGGACACTGGGGATTTGTTTACAAGCAACACTATAGGGGTGCAGTGCAGTGAATGACTGGAAAACATATTTTTAGTGGCTTAATGTTACATGTAAATTTGGAGCAAGTGGTAGTCGGCTAATGTTTTGCTTTAGCGTCCAATGCATTATGCTAATGTGCCGTTAAATTGCTTATGCTCTCTATGGATTGGTGATGTGACAATGGAGAAAGGTGGGAAAAAAGGAATAGCTGGCAGTCAAGAGCTTTGTTGAAGTGTGAAATGATGAGAAGAGAATAAGAGGGAGTGTGTAACTTTAATGCCTGCCATAGTGAGTTAAACAACCTATCGTTTGAGCTTTGTCAAGATCAAAATCATAAGCCGTGCATATTGATGCTACACAACACACACACACACAAATCAATTCAATTAAGCTACATAACATGGCTTGTGAGCGTAGTTATTCCATTGTCCATCCATTTATGTCTCCGATTTCCCTGTGTTTTCTTCTCTAGGGTGAGCATTTGTGTGTATGCAGGCAAAAAAGTGCTATTAAGACTGGACTAGTTTTCCCAGTGGAGGGAAGGAAAATTCATGTTTCAGAAATGTACTTTGCTTCTATTTTAGTCCCATCTGCATTAAACACATCTGTGTTTTTTCTCACACAACCTTGGGAAAAAAGATCACAAAGCAAATTACCTGCTGTTTTCTAGGTAACTCAAGTGTTTTCTGAGAAATCTAATCTTGTTCGGATAGGAATGTCTGTGATTGCAGTATATTATTTATTTTCCACTCCTGTCCTTATTTTGACCTTTCCTGAATACTGAGGCTAAAGTGAAATTTCTTGTTTCGCTGCCTAGTGAAGATCCATTATGGATCTGTCTGCAAACTTCTGTGTACTAATGGCATTCTGTCTAAAAATAAAATACTAAAATGTTTTAGTCACAATAAGCCAAGCATAGATGCATAGAAGATACATGTGTTTTGGCCTTTCCTTCACAGAGAAAGCATTTTAATCATGTGATGCTCTTCTAAGTGAAGATGCTGAAAACACTGCTTTTGTGTTGTAATGTGGACTTTGAATCTTTTTCAGTCACGTGACTCAGACTTATAGATATGATCTTTATGCTTGTATATACCATTTATGTCAACACAGGCTCATTGGAAATAAGTGCTTAAGCCTACAATTTTGTGAAACCGTAAACATTTACTTAAACATACATTTGACTGCAATTTCTAGGAAAACTGCACACTCTGGGACAGTATGACTTATTTTGTTCCTTTTCACACTGATGACACTCACTCAAAAAAATATCTTTGCTGTTTGTTCAGACTACATATTTAAAATGAGATGAAATAACACAATTCTTGAGCTTTATTTGAGGACAAGTTATTTGTTTTATGTTCAATCCACTTAAATTTGTAAAAAAAACCTAACAAGTTAACTTTTTTAAGTCCTTCATGTTGTCCAAACAAAAATTTATTGTGTGGAACTCTGCATTTAAAAGTGTTTACAGGGACATAATATCGATTAAGAAAGGATTATTTTTGTGCAGTTCTTTACACAACTAAATAAATAACACATAACAACTTAATGGTGTTTATTTCTAATCAAATATGTTTGCCTCACTTTTCTATCTCCATATGGGGAACTTTTCTGGCATGGTCAATTTCCTTGGTGTGGCATGTATTTCCATTGAACCTGTGCTGGTTTATGTGATATTAATTATCATAGTGTTGTTAATATAAATGTTACTTTTTGTACAGTCTTCATATGACATTCACGCAACACTGATCATTTTTACATGCACATCAAAATAATGATAACTCCCAAACGTCAACTTATTGATATAACTTGTTTTCCCAATCAATAATTCATCAGTGCAGATAAAATTAACAAGACTTCCTTACTAAATTGGTTTATTTGTGGGTAGTGATGTCAAAGTGTAATAATTTGAATATTTATTGTGATTATATAACTTGTAATGTGTTATCATTAAAAAAGTAAATATTGCGGCATGTCTGCTGGAAACTTACAGCTCATCTAATGACCTCAAAACGCAGCATCTTGATTGTACCATTTCTACTTCTGCTGGACAAGATGACAGCATGATTTTATGAATTTTTGAGTCAAAAAAAGCATCTGAGTTTGCAATATATTTCCTCCTCCCTTACTGCAAAATATTTGCTCCATCCGCATGCATTCAAATCCACAATAAAGAACTCCGCTCCAGTCACATATCATACATGCACACTTCAATAAGGCAACAGAAAGCAGGTTAATGCATTTACATGCTGAGCAAAATCGGCTTAAAGGAGCATAAATCTAGCTGTGACAATCGATTTATGCTTAAGCTATTATTCAGAGACCTGGATGTATCAGTAAAGGTGGGATATTTTGCTAATAAATAATAATTGTGCTAATTTGGAAATCAGATTTGTCAGATGTATTCAGATTGATGCTGTTGCATATTGTAAAAAATGCTGGGTTCCACAAAATCCTTTCATTTGTGTAACACAAATAGGTTAAGTTAAAATGTAATAGTTTTTGTTTTTACAAATTTAAATGGATTGAACATAAAACAATTAAGTTGTCCCAAAGTAACCTCAACGTTGCGTTGTTTCAGCTCATTTTAACTAAGTAGTTTGAACAAGCAGCATAAATAATTTTTTTTTGTGTAGCATGAATTCCATTCTACCCTGCAGAGTGGACTTTATAGTGAATTTCACAATCTGATGTGAAATTCCAGTACAAAAAGATCAGAAATGTTCAATTTGGATGGGCAGTGCAAACCAGATAGGAATTAGGAAACACTGAAAATATCATAACGAAATGAGCAGGATGAAATTGGAGTCCCACTTGATTTTAATATACAATTCTTTCTATTAATAAATGATTGAACTATGACTTTTGTCTCAACAAACTCCTAATTTGCTGATTATTAATACTAGTAAGGTCTAATATTAGTATTAATATTATAATATTAGTTAGGTTGTATTACTGTAGGTGGGATAAGGGTTGTAGAATAAGATCATGCTGAATATGTACTTTATAAGTAGTAATATAACTTGATAATAGGTGGGTAATAAGTCTCGAATTAAAAGTGAGAATTGTTACTTAAAGTGTTACTGAAAATTTTACTAGTCATTTCATGTCACTCCATTATTAAAGAAGTGTGAATAAAATATATGTGGTGAAAAATGATTTGAGGCATTAATTTAATTAGCACAAAGGATTGTGAAAATGTGTGTAAAATGTGGCAGTTACAATGCAGCATTTATTATTATGGCTAAAGTAGAAAAAAAAAACATTACTACATTATGTTTATTCAAGTTGAACACCAAAAACAGGCATTTATAACTCAGTTAAGTATTTTCATATGTCAATTTATTTTAATAAAATGAATCACTTGATATTTATATGCATGTCTATTAGACAAACATATATTAACTGTGTATCATACTTACAGAAGTGAATTATGCTATCATACACTACATTAAACTTCTCTAAAATTATTAACTTGTTTATTTTGTTTCTAGTGTCAGGAATTCTCTAAACTACACCCGTCCCTTAATTATTTACATAATGTTAAAATCACAAGTCTTATTTCGGTGGATTTTCTGATACGCTCATTCTAATCACGTCCTTTGCGTAACACCCATATCCAGACAACAGACACTCCCATGCATAAAATCACAGATGGCATTGGCATATATTAATAACTGTATCTCACATCAAGCCATTAAAAAAACATATCCCACTTGTACCCAAAAACATACATACATATGTAACCATAAATAAAATAAAATACACCCATTTTTTTAGATGTTGTCGCCACTGAGACATTTAAAATAGTCCTCCTTCCCTTTTATTCCTGCTCTCATGTGTTCACCAATTCATCTTCCATCCCGACCACATCTTTTCCAGAGAGGGGGGAAGATGTTTTGTAAAGCACCCGTGGTAGAAAGCAGATAGCAGATGACACAAACCATCTGTTGGCCCCTGCTGTGTGGACTGGATGTGATGTCATCGCAGTTGGACAGGTATCAAAGTGGTGTCTCTTCTACTGCCTGGCATCTGCCTGGGCAAGATGCTCCGGGTGCGCTTTAGTGAACTTTCTGGAACTTTGCAAAGAGTTGCACTTGTTGTTTTATTCCGGGGCCATCCAGGAACGCCATCAATAACTGTTCTTGTCACATAGAGATCCTCTTAGAAGACAAAAGCAGTGGCGTTTTCTCTCTCTCTCTCACACACACACGCACGCACACACACGCACACACACACACACACATACAGACTAAATCTCTCTTGCGCACTCAGTTGCATTTCTCTCCTGCATTCTTTGTTCCCGTCACATCTCAGGTATGGAATCTTCAAATATTCATGAACTTTTGGAATTATTGATGCACAGCATGAGCGTTTCCCGTGGGAGGGCTTCTGTGTTTTACGGGTTTCATTTAAACAGCTTGTTTTTTTCTGGTCGGTATGAAATGTCAGCGAGTGTGAAAGCATGTGAATTAAACTGAGTATGTGTGTGCTTGTCCACTAAAAAACAAGGCCTCACAAGTTCTTGCAAGATGCAGTTTATGAGATCCATCTGCAGTCATTTCAGCAGAATTAAATCGCCCTGGACAACTGACTAAAGGAAAACTTATGTCCACTGTTAAGGGTTTGAGTATCAAGTGTAATAGAGAATGGAAGGTCATGGTTACAGGACAGCGATCAGGAGCTTTTCGCTTTATCGAGTCGGCTTATGTGAACCATATGCTTTTTAAACTGAATGACAACAATTCATAATTCATCTCTCACTGCATTAAACCTAAACACTGTGTAAGCACTCACTTAAATGTCACTGCGCTGAACATAAATGCTGTTTGGATGCTAAACTAGCATATGTTTGTGTAATGCTAAAGGCCCCTGATTAGTCTGTGTGCCTGACTTCAGTGATTAACTCCAGTGAACCTCAACAAAATCTAGTAATATAAACACTCTGCTGCTGAACATGAACACATACTGAAGGCAATATTACTGATGAATGATAAATACATTATGAATGCTAACATTCATCAGGTCATGGTATATTCACTGCATTTAATCTAATGCGTAAAAGTCATGGTAACATAAGCATCGCTGCACTGAAACTAAACATCATATGAATGCTAATGTAAAAATCATTACACTGAAACTAACAAAGATGGCTCCCCATTAAACCTATAAACACATTTTGAACTTGTGTTATACAATAAATAACATTCATACAGTATTGATTTATTAAAGGGATACTTCATGAAAATTATTGCATAATTTATTATCCATCATGTGGTTTTAAAACTTTATAAGTTATTTGTTGAACACAAAAGGATATATTCTGAAAAACGCTGGTAGCTGGCGTCCATTGAGTTCCATAGTAATTTTTATTGTTATTATTTCCTACCATGCAAGTCAATGGGTGCCAGCAACCAGCGTTTTTCAGAATATATCCTTTTGTGTTCAACAGAAGAAAGAAACTCAAATAGGTTTTGAACATGCAGTGATATGTTTTCATTTAGTGTGAATCAAAGGATAACATAATGTTTAAAACTCAACACTTTAAATCAACATCATTCTCTACACACCTACTCATTGTGAAAACATCAGTGCCCTGAACCAAAACAGTCTGAATGCTACTGTAAATGTCATTCCACTCTGAATGCTAACCTGACGTCCCTGCACCTTAACCTAAATGTCACTACAGTAACCATAACTGCATTAAACTCAAACCTCATCCTCACTTCCTTCACTGGGCTGAGCCTGAACGCCTAACCTTTTAACAACATCAACCGCTTGCATCAATCACATTTTAGAAATAACTGGACACTCTTAAAAATGCAAGTGGTTCATTTTTGGCATCGATGGTTCCAAGAAGAACCTTTAACATCCATGGAACATTTACTATTTAACTACTATTTACTACATATTATTTCTAAAACAGAAACTTCAACTGTTGTCATCACGAACAATAGAACAAAAATTCTCATTAATATGGGAAAAGATCACAGTGCAGCACCGCGTGTTGTTTGTGTAGAACTATTTCTAAAACAGAAACTTTGACTGTTGTCATCATGAACGATAGGACAAAACTCACATTAACATGGAAAGATTGCAGCACCGCATCACATGTTGTTAATGTAGAAATACTAAACAATTGCATTTGCTGTTTAGTGTACTGTTAATGTTGTTGTGCTGATGTTTGTCTGTCTCTGTGTGTGTGTACAGGTTTATGTGGTTTACAGAGTCACAAAGTTGTATAATGACGTGGGAATGTCTTAGTTGTACTCCATTAAGGTAGTTAATTGTAAAAAGCTTAAAAGGCATACATAATTAGATTTTTTGACATTCAAAATTTGCCACAGATTTCCTGTGATGGTTGGGTTTTGTGGTAGGGGTGGGTTAGGGCCATGTCATAAGCGTTTTTTACTGTATAAAATACACCTATGGAGTGTCCCTGTAAACCATGTATACAATTATGTCTGTGTGTGTTTGTGTGTGAGACCAAATGAGAACGAATTCCTCGTAACAAAAAGGACACCAATACCACTGTACCTATTTGCATCTGCAATGTCTCCTCCTCCGCTCCTGTCCTGCTTCATCTGACTTTTACATGCGCTGCATAAGAAACAGTATTGATTGTAGACCTCTTTCGCTCTTCCCTTCTCCCTCTTTCCTTCCTGTTTTTCTCTTTCTGACGCTGAACTGCTGTGCTATTACTGTCTCTCTTCCTTCCTTCCCTCTGGATTATTCCTTCCATCTTTTGTTCAGTGTGCATGAAGGCTATTGACAGCCTGCTCTTCAACATGGAGGCCTAGCCGCAGATCCTGCTGTTCTCTACATGTCTGCGAGCTCGACCTTCAGCACGCTTTGCACACTGTCATTTCTGTGCCGTCAGGGTGTTTTCTAAGGTTGTTATTGCATTACTTGTTTTACACCTGCATATAGCTGCTGCTGGGAGTTGTTCGCAGATGAAGTGTAACATTTCTGCACCACTAGCATTAACACAGAGATGTGCAATGACACTGTTAATTGTTTCAGTATATTTCGCTTAAATGTAAGAATGGTTTTTGGCATGCACAATCGGATGCTTTTCTAATATCTTTTTGATTTATTTTGTATGGCGTAATGGCCAATAGAGCTGCAGGGAAGACTTAAATAATATAATTTTATTTTTGAAAAACAAAGGAAAGTAAAAAAATTGCATTTTTATTTTTTAAAATGCATGACATTTGTACTTAACCAGACTAAATGTTAGTAGTTAGTGAGGCATTTTAAAACACATCTCTTCTCTATGCACGCAATAAATAATCAACCTCCTGAGCAAGAACAGATGTACGGACTGCGACTAATTCGTCTTGCCAGATCTTGGTGGAAAAATAGCAAGTCTATTATAAACAGCAAATAAGTCCGTTATAAACTTTTGGAAAAATCCAAATATTTTATAGAAAAAAATACCTATCTATTACTATCTGCATCTGAACCCTTTAATTAGCCTGAAGATGCTGATAACGAGTAGACGTTGACACACACCATAAAGCATTGGTCAGGTTTGGTGCTGTAATATTAAATTGGTCAAAAATAAACCGTCAAGTTTTGCCATTCTGTAGGCCAACACTGAACAATCTAAGGAATTTACTCGTTTCTGTCTGTTGTTATTCCTGAAGCGTTTAGTATATACATTGTTTAAACTGTCCAGTTCGCTTATTTTGAACATTTGCAAATTAATGATTAGTGATTTTTAAAATTAATATATGCACATTTTTAATCACCATTTAAATAGATTTTAATAATAATAATAATAATAATAATAATAATAATAATAATAGCTCAATAATAATAACAATAATAGCTCAGTGGTGTCGCCTCACAGCAAGAAGGTCGCTGGTTCAAGTCCTGGCTGGGCCAGTTGGCATTTCTGTGTGGAGTTTGCATGTTCTCCCCGTGTTGGCGTGGGTTTCCTCCGGGTGCTCCGGTTTCCCCCACAGTCCAAAGACATGCGCTATAGGTGAATTGAATAAATTAAGTTGCCCGTAGTTTATGTGTGGGAATGAGTGTGTATGGATGTTTCCCAGTACTGGGTTGCAGCTGGAAGGGCATCCACTGCTTAAAACATATGCTGGATAAGTTGGTGGTTCATTCTGCTGTGGCAACCCCTGATGAGTAAAGGGACTAAGCCGAAGGAAAATGAATGAATGAATGAATGAATGAATAATAATAATAATAATAATAATAATAATAATAAATTAGTCATGCTAATATGCATCTTGCTTTACTGGCTTTTTATCATATTTTACTGTCAAATGTTCAATATTAAAAATAGCCTAGCAACTTATTATATAACTTACAATAGCTTATGCATTTAGATATTGTACAGTGATATGATATGTGAAATAATGAATTATGTGGAAAAGTACATAAAATAATTCTAAATGTACAACAACACCGTCCCCCCCTCCACTCCTCACAGATATTGTGGTCTAGAACTGCCACAGATGGGGAGGATGAAAATGCAAAAAAAATTATTTGGCAAAAATTTGGCAATCTACAGCTTATCAAAGGATCACAGAAAAAAAATATATAGAAAACAAAAAGCTCAAAGCAATTAAATCATGCTGCAACATAATTAGTTATTAATATTTAATTGGTTCGTGGTTGTTTCATTCTCCTGCACATTTCTCAATAAACACATTTTCTGGGATATCACAAATAAAGTGAGAGAAATGTGGAGCACATAATTGTTTACACTCTCCATGAAATATGCTTAAAATTGACCACAATA
This sequence comes from Danio jaintianensis, assembly GCA_903798115.1. NCBI lineage: Eukaryota > Metazoa > Chordata > Actinopteri > Cypriniformes > Danionidae > Danio > Danio jaintianensis. The sequence continues at coordinate 17,674,922 of CAIGQV010016547.1, read as the reverse complement.
TACCATCAAAATGTTTTAATAAAAGAAACAAATATCAATTTTCCCAGACTGAACATCACTTTAGATATTTAATATATGAAAAATCTCATGTATAGCCCTTTTAATACATACCAACCCATTCATGAATATATGTTACTATAAATTAGTGCTATTAAATGATTAATCACATACAAAATAAAGGTTTGTGTTTAACAATTTTGTATGTACTGTGTATGTTCATTATGTATATGTAAATACACACATATCTATAGAAAATGTTTATTTAAATTTCTATATAAATATTTACATATATAAGAAAATGATATATATAAATATTAGTATATGTAAATAAACACAGTAGTATATGTAAATAAAACACAGTACATACATACATATTATGTAAATACAAACTTTTATATTTGTACTTTTAATTATTCATGATTAATTGCGATTTATCATTAAAAATCAGTAAAAAATTATGTATATAGCTCAATATAAATATAATATCTTCTGATGCCTCTAAAATGATACTAAGGCTGTACAAAAAATATTAACTAATAATGTCATCATGGACTGCCTAATGTTTTCACGATCTAATCGAATCCCAGTGAATGAAATGCTGTCCGCTTGAACATTATTTTCCAATAAAAATTCAGTTTCTCTCTGAATCATATCACATCACGGGTTGTGCTGCTAATGTCATTACACTGTGGTTAAAACACACACACACGCACATGCACACGCACGCACACACGCACACACACACACACACACATATGTATATGCATGTCCATAAATGCATGCATATGCGTAGAAATGTTAGATGAACAGAATCTGATCCATCATCGCAGCCACATGCACGTTTTCTATTAGCACTAATCAGCATGTTATTCGTCTTTTCTCTGCATACACACAGGCTGAACGCCACAGTCTCATAATCACTTTAATTGGAGGCAGCAGAAAGGAGGTAATTTGGCAGAGAGCGGAAGAGGAGAGAGAGAAAAAAAAACGAAGATAAAAAGAGCAGGATTGAAGAGCTGTGTTTACCGAGCGGCTGATGACTGGCTTTTGGCTGCTGTTTTTTTGTTGATGTGTTTTCAGTATTGTCTCCGGGGTTGAATAGAGGTTAATTCTGTCATTTAAAAGCAAGGATCAACCTTTAGTGAGCGCGTATGTGTGTGTGTATGTTGCATTACGTTAAGGGAACCAAATGCCCCAACAAGAATACCAATACCAGAAATTTTTGACTTTGTGGGCACCTTTTTTGAGGAAAACAGCTTGTAAATCTCAAAGAATAAAGTATTTTGAAAAAGTAAAAATGCTGATTGTTTTCTGTGAGGGGAGGGTTGGGGTAGGAGGTAGAATATACAGTCTGTACAGTATAAAAATCATTACATCCTCATAAATATAGCTGATAGCTGTTTGTGTCTGTAAGTGTGAGTGTGTGTTTGTATGGAATGTAGTTTTGCTGTCAGGTTTGTCAACATTATCTTGATCTTAATCTTTTACAGTCTCATTTATATTATTGGTTTATATTTATGGACGGTCTTCATGCTTTCTTTTTTATTAAACATTTTTGTACAATTGTATATGAATAAACTATTAATTCGCCGAAAATGAACAGTTATGCTTTTTTGTAAGTACTGGCTTGGCTTGTTGAAATGCACAGATATTTTTCCGCCTTAAATTTGCACCTTTAAAGAAAGTTCTCTTTTTATTTTATTTTATTTTATTGAAATGACATTGAAGTTATTTTATTGTGCCACTACAATTATTATATATAAACATATAAATATAAATTCACATACAAAATTAAAATATTTAGCATCATTAATTTATTTTGAATAATTTATTTTGTTTTGTTTAAACCTACAATTACTGGATACAAACGTGAATCCAGATACAGCATTTAAAATGCCATATTTAGCATCAGTAAATTATTTTATTTCTTTTTTTCATTTTGGTTTTTAATAATATAATTACTGTACTTCAACGTGAATCCACATAAATAATTTAACATTTGATGTATTTACCATCACTCATTTATTTTCACTTATACTAATGTTACAATTAATGAAAACATATATATTTTTTATTTATTTAATTCAAATTTTTACACATAAAAAAAAAGTACAGTAATTGATTTTAAATGTGACCCCAAAGACAGTGTATAACATATGGTGTAAATACTGATTATTTAAAAAAATATATATTTTACTTAAAACCTACAATTTGAGGATTTAAATTCTAATGTATAAATACATCAGTAATTTTGAAAACAAATACAAATGTATCAGATCTTTACATTTTTAACATCACTTTTTCCCCCCATTCTTTTTCAGTTCTAATCCTCTCCTCCCCCCTAAGAGAAAAATGAGATTGTGTTTAACCATAAGTGCTTCTGTGCCCTCTGGTGCTTGTTTCCTTTTAGAATAGACGTAGCATATAGTGCGTACAGCATCATCTATAAGTCTTCCACTTCCTGTAACATGCGTCCACTCACACACATGTATACATGGGTACACAGATGGGGGATGGTGCATTAAATCTGAGTATTTGAAGACTAAGCTTGCAGCATCATATGTGGTCCTAGTGTTTTGGGCGGAGAGTCATGCTGCAGGACGACTACCTGCTGTCTGAGGGCTTTTACTCACCAGACTCACATCCATGCTGTAAGTTGTCAACAGGGTTTATTTAATTTTATTTAATTTTATTAAAAAAATATATCTTATTGTTTATTTAATTAAAAATGTATTATTTATATATTTTTATATATTATTTTTATTAAAGGCGGTTCATTCCGCTGTGGCGACCCCAGATTAATAAAGGGACTAAGCAGAAAAGACAATGAATGAATGAATGAATGAATGAATTTTTATTAAATATTTTTTAAATAATTTTAAAAAAATGTATTTTTTTATTTATATTTATTTTATTATTATTTTATTTATTTATTTATTTATTTATTATTACTTATTAATTAATTATTTTATCAGTTTGCTTTTGTATTATTAGTAGTATCAATCTAATTTAATGTTAATGTCCTGTGCAAAGAAAATTATATCATGATTCATATTTTATAATGCAAAATGCCATTGTCTTTACAAAGCATTTTCATTTGAGTAATTCTCATTTTAATACCAAAATATGCATCGTTTTAAGTGTCAGTTTGGAAGACTGGAAAAAAGTTTTGTGTAGTCTTGTGCTTTGCAGAGTGGCTGGTGGTTTGACTTCTTGGTTTGTTTTGGAATGTGAAATATTGTTTTAATTCATACAGGAACTTTAATGCAGACAGCAGCTTTATTCTCTCTGTCGGCTGTGCAGATTAGATTGTGCTGTGTTTGGATTGCGAGACAAAGAATTGAAAAGCTTTTGTCCTTTTCTTAATTGTTTGCACACATCATTAGCAAGCTTGAGATAAATGCTGGGCTCTATGGCATTTTCTTTGTGTGTGTGTGTGTGTGTGTGTGTGTGTGTGTGTGTGTGTGTGTGT
>CAIGQV010016547.1:17636568-17661421 GCA_903798115.1 Danio jaintianensis | reverse complement strand
ACACACACACACACACACACACACACACACACACACACACACACACATATATATGCGTGCGTGAGTGTGTGTGTGTGCTTGTGTGTGAATGCATTTTCACCACAGTGAGGTGCTGTGCGTTACTTCAGCTTACTTCCACACAGTCTTTCACATCCCATTTCTCTCTCTTTCTGTTTCTCTCTGTCTCTCTCCTCTCTCTTCCTCTTTTATCAGTTGAGGATCTCTCATCTCTTCCGCTCAGTGATCAGCGGCTCTAATCAAATCATTCTATCCACGCTATACCTTCCCAGCTTCTTCAAACTCTCTCTGCCTTTCTCTTTTCCCCCGTCCAGCCTCGTCCTCCTCTCTCTTTCTCTTATTGCGAATCTGGGTCATTCACTAGCATGACGGACAGTCTCCCATTATCACCCTCTTCACTTCTCCCCTAAAGCAAGAGGAGGGAATAAGAGCAGGGAAGCAGGTGAGAGAGAGTCACGAAGAGCCCAGTTTGTCTGAACGCAGCCTTTGATTGGCTGATCGTCCCGCTGGTGTCACATTCTGCCCTCTTCACATGTTCACGCATCGCCGGCGTCCTCACATGAGTGGAGCACGCACACTCACACACTGCTGGAATAATGGCTTCTTTACATTGGATTTCTTCAGCTTCTCCAGTTTATCCTCTTCTGAAGCCAACTGACTGACTGTCAACTTTGAGTAAGTGACAGTACGTCTGCTTCAAAGATGCCTGATTCTTACATGCTCTTCTGTGTGTGTGTGTGTGTGTGTGTGTGTGTGTGTGTGTGTGTGTGTGTATGTGTGTGTGTCTGTGATTTAAAGATGCTTTCTGTTATGTTTACAAGTTTGTGGTCAAGGTTTTAGTTTTGTTTGTGTGTGTGTAAGTTCTGTTTTTTATTATCATCCACTTTTTTTCTATTGTTTATTAATCTGTCCTTGTTACTCAATCTTTGTATCATTTTCTGGCTGTTGGCTTTGGCTAATATCTTGACTTATGTTTTTATTAATTTCTGATCATCTAAAGATGATCTTTTTGATTAATTTATTGCTTTCTGGCACACTGCATTTCTGTATTATTATTATTGTTATTATTTTATTTTTAAATATAATTAACATGCTTTAAAATGTTCATTTATTGTTCATATATATATGTGTGTGTGTTTGTGTGTGTGTATTTATTATTATTCCTTCTACTAACTACTACTAGTAATAATAATAATAGTAATAATAATAATAAAAAGAATAATAATACAAATAGTATTTTATTATTATTATTCTTTCTTTTTTGGGGGTGTGGGGGTGGGGAGGTGGGGGTGTGGGGGTTGGGTTAGGATAGTGGAGGTTACAGACAGGAAAGCATTGGGATCAGAAAGAGGGGAAGGAACGACAAAGGACCTTGAGCCAGGATTTGAACTCAGGTCGCCGTGAGCACTATATGTCAGCGCACTTAACCACTAGCTATTGGCACCGACATCTATATACTTTTTTTTAGTAACATGTTAATATTTAAAAACATTTTAAAAAGTTACTTTTTTAAAGCTATAGAAACCACAGTACATTTTTAATTAACACATGGACATTGTAAAGTGTCATTTATTATTATCAATGGTTGTTTATTATTATTATTATTATTATTATTATTATTATTATTATTGTTGTTGTTGTTGTTGCTATTATTATTGTTGTTATTATAACCTTTTGAACTTTCTTAGAACTTTCATAGAAACCAGAGTAACGTTTTAATTAGCACATGGACATTTATAAATATAAAGTGTGTATTATTTCCACTATTATTTATAATTTTCAATGGCTTATTACTAGTATTAAACTTTTTTGTAATGTGAACTTTTTTTGTTCGTATAGAAACCAAATTAACTTTTAAATTCACACATAGCATATTTGGCATTGTGCAAGACGTGTTATTTTTTAGACATACTGGAGCAAAATAATAAGCAATTAGCATGTTTTTTTTGTGGTGTTGCTATGAGGTTGTCTGACATCTACTATATGAACAAGTTCTAGTTTGTGTGCTTCTGGTCCTTTGATAGTTCTGCTCAACTATTTTGAGCTTTATATGTGTCAAGTGCTGCTCTGTGAGCGCTTTTTGCTGCTGGTGGCATCATTATTTGCAGGGCATCAGAAATGATGATTTCTTGACACATTGTTCTGTGGCGTGAGTCTGTAGGCGTCAGATCAGAGAGGTTGTGTCTTGCGACCAACAGATGGCCTTATATTTCACCAAACACATGGACACTTACTGTACATATGTGGCTTTGTTCACATATATTCACACACAGTTTCTCATATACACAGCTGAGATGTACTGTTAATAGACTCAAAATGATCATGTACTGTACTCTACTGGTCAGGTGGTGGTCAGGAAGGATTTTGGCATGTTTTTAAAAAAAGCATATTCAGCTCACCATTGCTGCATTTATTTGTTGACAAAAAACAGTAATAAATGTATTGAAATGTGAAATAACTATTTAAAATAACATTTCTTATTTAATGTAGTTTAAAATGAGTTATTCCTGTGATTTAAAGAAAAATTTTCAGCATCGTTTTCAGCTTTCAGTGTCACACAATCTTTCAGAAATCATTATTCTGAAGGTTTAGCTTTTAATCACATGAATAAATAGATTTTTAAACTACAATCAATAAGAAAAAGGGTAACACTTAAGTTTAAGTTAACTACTGGCTTATTATTAGAATATTGGCTGTTCTTATAAAGTATGATCTTATTCTAAATGCATAATCCTGGTTATTACCTAAACCGAACTACTACCTTAATATATATTAATAAGCAGCATATTAATTAGTGCTTTACTGAACCTAAAATATTAGTTAATGGTTTGTTAATAGCAAGTGTGAAAAAGTTATGTAAAAACTTTTTAATCCTAAACCTTTGTTGTGAATATGCTAAGCAACTAAAAAAACTACCAAATACTGTAGCTTGAACATTGTAAATATGATTTCCCCCCAAAAAGCTAGACATATTGCACTCCTTCTGTCTCTGTCTCTTTATATATTCAGACTACACCTGCTTAGCCAGTTGAAATAGCTCCAGTCCTTCTCATCTTGCTTTCTGAGTGTGTGCGTGTCCTTGTGAATCTGTTTTGATGTGTGACTGATGCATTACATGACAGATTTCCATGTGTGACATTCCTTTTCTGTGCTGAATTTGTTATTCTAAGCATTCAGAGGCACTTTGTGCTTGTTTACGTCTGTACGTATGTGCGTGTGCGCAACTAACCATAAATGTTTAATGTTAATACAACAAAATTCTTGGAAAATGAGACGGAATATATTCAGCCTATCAGTATCAGCCAAGGCGCATACCCACAATGTACTGCTGCCTTGCAGATACGCTTGCAAAGTGTGTCATTTAAAGTTTGCTGATTTAATCCGTAATTGTTGTATGTGATGATAATAGCGCCTGGCAGCTGTAGATAATTACATGCTGTTTTTATGCTGCAATTTTTCCCCCGAAATACAATTCCAATTTGCTCTGGCATGAAATGCAGAGGTATTGGCTGTCTGCTGAAAATGCTTTTACCCTTAATAGTCACACCATTCTGTGATGTCTAGCCCTGGAATTGAAACATATGTGCTAACAGATAATGCATACAACATGTGCTAACACATGCACCATGATAATATATTATAAAGCAGAGGTAAAAAAAAAAACAGGGAACAACCTACAATTTTCTAAATTCCAAGGTCATCGCTTAGTCCTGTTTGAAGTTATTCTAACAGTAGTAAAATAGCAGGTTTTAATTATTTAATTATGATGAGTTACGTATATTCCGAAGCACAGTATAAAAACCTGAATGAGATATTTGACTGAAAGTCTCCCACAGCTGGTTGTCCTGATGCTGATGAAGATCAGTGACAATCAATCCTTTCAGCTGTAGAGAAGTGTTTTGATTTGTAATGTGATTTCTACAATAGTGTTTCTTTACAATGTTACAGTTATGAAATTTGGCTGATGATTAAATGTCTAAAAATGTATAATCTGATTTGGGGTCTGTACATAAATATATATTATATATATATAAATCTAATATATGGCTAGTATATAAATGTGAACATATACCGTATATAACATTATATTCATATATTTGAACATAAAGACATATTGATGTAGATGTGCATTTGTCATTCAAAATATTAAAAATTAATATGTAAACTCAAACTGTCATTTTTTGCAATATTTTGCAATATATGTTAAATATATGTATCTTTTTTATATCTGTAAAATCCAAACATTAACTTGTATGTTAACATTAACTTGTATGTTAAATATGTGATTTGCATATATTGCCATATATTATATTTCTACATGAGGGCTCTGTCAAGTTTTTTAATTATTGAAGAATTGTTGCAAATTATTGAGATTATGTGTAAATTGTGAATTTAGTTTTCACTTAAATATGAAATATTTTAGGATTCTGTAAATGTTAGAAACAATCACAACAAACACGAAACAGTACATGTAACACAACAGAAAAAAAAAACTTGTTAGGAAGATTTCCTGTCGAGCGGCTACTTTAGCTATTTGTTGCTATTTTCTTAACATGTTGTAGGCATTGCTGGTGTTTGAAGTTTTTTTTAGAACAGTTATTAGTTGAGAGATGCTGTACGCAATTCACAAAGCAATCTCTTACTTTTGCGAATTAAAAAGTGAAAGTAAAATGCAAATTTTTTGGAGGGGTAGCTCTGTATTTTGGCTTATGTCCTATCAAAGAAATTGTGGTAATCTGAAACAACCGCAGTTAGAATAAACCACAATTAGATGGTTATTTAATAATCACGGCAAGCCTAAATGTCACTAAATCATTCAAGTCCCACATAAAGGCTGGTCGTCCATGAATGGATAATAATAATAATACAAAGAATATCAATGGTCATTCAGTTCAACACTGCAGCTGGAATTAATTCTCAGTTCTGCTCTGAACATGTTACAGATCTATCTCTCGGCATACATTGTCTCAACGTTTAAGAGACCGAAATCTCCGCAGTGACCAAACCTCTCATCAGCAGAAAGAATCAAAAGACTAGATTGACCTTTCCTAATGAGCATGTAATGTTCACTTTAATGATGAAAGCAAATTTAGTTCATTTGGGTCCAATAGGAAATATTTTGTTGAACAATAAACTCTATGTTGCACCCTAGAAAGTCTTCAGGATACGTAACTGCCATTGAAGTGCTGTTTATTTTAGTCACTGTCACTGCTGTGTTTTCTCTCTTATCATTACTGCTAAGATTTCCAGATCGCTCCACTGTTGTCCAAGGAAGATCCCAGACCTTGCCATGTGTAGCCCTTAAATTATTCAGCAGTGTTGTGGATCTAGACGTCTGGGCTGACTGGGAGTCTTCATGGTCTCACAGTGTTGTCTGCTGAGGTGTGAGAGTGTGTGTGCGTGTGTGTGCGTGTGTGTGCATGTGTGTGCGTGTGTGTGTGTGTGTGTGTGTATCTCTGAGTTTGTTATCAGTGCCTGAGAGCTTGCCAAACAGCCATGAAAACACATTAGATTTTAGATATCTCCCTCTTTCTAAGTCCCCGGCTATTTTCCTCATGCAGATGGATTCTTTTTTTAACATGCTTTTTTTATCTGTGCTGTGCAAGTTTGGAAAATGAACTCAAATATCTTTTTTTTTTTTAAAATAACATAGACATAAAAAGCTTTGTAACGCCTTACCACTGTCAATAAGACAAGCACCTTCCATCACCAGCTTTAAGACTAGTCTTAAGACTGATTTGTTCTCAAAGGTATTTGGCTATTGGGAGGTATGATCATCTGTTTGTGGTTGTCTGTCTGTGTTTCTATTGATTTGTTGGAGAGCACTTTTGCCAATGAAAGATGTAAAAAAAAAACTGTGCTATAATAAACAAAATTGTCATTGTCAAAAAAAAAAATACTATTTCAGTGTAATTTGTATCACCAGTTATGTATTGTGGAAAATGCAACCACCGAATTATTTTATTGATTTATTTATTGTAAATTAAAAGTGGCTGATTTATTTGTCATAATGATATGTAGTGTGCATCAAACACAATGACATTTACATTTTGAATTTGAATGACTACACTCCAAAAAAAAAGATTTTTGCTACTTGAGCTGAGTCAACTCAATTCTTGAGTTTTTTGGAGGACAACTTAATTGTTTTATGTTCAATCCTTTAAATTTGAAAAAAAAAAAAACAATTAAGTAAACTTAATCAGTTTGTGCTGGGACAACGTGAAGGAATTGAGTGGAATCCAACATTTTTTACAGTGTAAGAATAAAATATTCCATTTACAAGCCCCGACAGAAAGCTGTTTATTTTTGTCATATTTTCGACACACATGACATGATTCTTTCAGTTCTTTGAGGTCTGTTTGTAATATAATGACCTGGAGTTTTAACAAAACTCAACCTCTGAGACCCAAATGTGCCTTAGTTCAAGAAACGCTTCATTTAAAAGCCCTGCGTCTTTAGCCAGATTTCCAGAGATAAGCCATATACCCACAATTATTCTCTCAAAGTTCATTGTATCAGTGCTGTGTGTTTGTGAGTGGTAATTAAATGGCTGTTAGTTTGGACTCACACTGTTTCAGCCTTCTCTAATTAAAGAATCATCTGTTAATTCAGCTGAAATGCAGCAGACCTCAATGCTCATGGAGCTCACCGGCAGGATGCACATAAATTACAGAAATTAACTCTTGCCACCTCCGGGGTGTTCCACTTGATGTATATCACTTGATGAATATTCAAGCAGAAAACAATTTTTTTGCTGCAAATCCATGAGATTGTGTATCTAACAACCCTCAGACACTCTCTCTGTGAGTGCTAGCTCCCTACAGCAAAATTCTCTTGAGGAAACTCTGGGAAAATACAAGGGAAGTTCAACAACACAAAACACACACACGCACGCGCACGCACTTTTTTCTTACATGCACAAACACAACTGGAGTAAATTCACAAGTTCTTTTAATGTCTATTTCATAGAAGCTTATTAGAGAAGAATATGTGTCTGCTAACATTATTAAACAAAAAATGTACATACAGTACACTGCAGGCAGTAAAAAAATCCAACAGCTTTAATTCCTTTTCACACATATAATGATTATGTGACAGATGATCAATTAATGAAGACTCATTTCTGCATAGTTTATTGCACAATGTTATCACCTAAAAACAGTTTTACCTGTAGTCCAGGATTTGAAAAAGAATACACTTTAATGTTTGAATCACATATCTATTTCTTTTCTTATGTATATAACAAGGTAAAGTTAAAACAAGATAAGGTTAGGGGTCAGTGTTCAGGAACCCAATGCTTTTCTTATCACTCAAAATAGGACATACAGCATACATACACTGTAAAAACAGATTTGTTACATTTACTTAAAAAAGGTGAGTAAATATGTTGCCTTAAAAGTGACAAGTCGACCTTACTTAAAAAAGTGAGCAAATCTGTTGTGACTTGTAACCATTAAGTTCATTCATTGATTAATTTTCCTTTGGCTTAGTGCCTTATTTATCAGGGATCGCCACAGTGAAATGAACCACCAACTATTCTGGCATATGTTTTACACAGCGGATGCCCTTCCAGCCGCAACCCAGTACTAGGAAATAATTGTTGACGTAAACAATTGTTTTCAAATTATGCGCTTAATTTAAAAAAAAATCGTACTATTTACTCACCCTCAACTTGTTCCAAACCTTTATGTGTTTCTTTTTACTGTTAAAAAAGAAGATATTTTGAAGAAAGCTGAAAACCTGCAACCTGTAACCATTGACTTCCATTGTATAAAATTATATGTAAGTCAAAAGTTTTCAGATTTCTGCTAAATATCTTCCTTTGTGTTCAACAGAAGAAAGAAACTTAAACAGGTTTGGAACCAGTTGAGGGTGAGTAAATGATGACAGAATTGCTATTTTTGAGTGAACTATTCCTTTATTAATTCTAAGGTAACTTTAAGTAAAATCAACTAATTGTTTTTACAGTGTACCGGAACTATTATGCATTTCCAAGCAACCCTCGTTTGTGCTTAATTAGTAAATGAATCAGCTGCTTTTAATGAATCCATTGAATACATCTCACTCATTACATTTTTTCTGCCATCTACTTGTGGTTTGAGTTGCCACAGTCACTTAACATTTCACTTTGAAATGGCCGCAAAACGTGCAAGAAACAATATAATATTATATTGAAACTGATTTTGACTTATTACAAAGGGTAAATGTATTCATTCACACTAACATTTAAACTTGATCTCAGTAAAAGTGAGCAGATGTTAAAGGATGTTAGAGGAGTAAGCTGTCTGAAAAGTTCCTGAATACTGACTAATTACCTGACGGGCAATTAAAACCTGGTTCCTCAGTGCAGAGGTCTTGACAACGGCCAATTAAAACACAGCACTGGGGAACCGGGGGTCTAAACCTCAGGACGTGGGCTGTCTGCGCGCTCATGCTTAAAAGAGCAGCTCTTGGCCCCAAAATGTAATTTAGCTGCCTGAGATTCACTGAATACATGTCATACTCCTTTTTATGATAGTCCAAGTGTAGATTACACACACACACATATACACACAATAAAAAAATTAAGTAATTTTCTGAAGCCTGCAAAAAGCTGCAAAGAGGATTCACCAACCAAATCTGATCTCTATTTTTATAATTAAAAACCTTTCATTAATGTTTCAAAGTGTTAATTCTTTGTCAGCAGTCAAGTGCAATCTCACAACAAGAATATTTATGCTTTCAAGGTCTTGCAGCTTAAAAGTAGCAGTTACTTATTGCTGTATGAATGCTTTGGCCATTTAGCAGTTCTCAGGCTTTCACATATTACATAGTGGAGAGCAACATTTGAGAACAGCCTACATTTTCTTAAATTTCAGGGTCACTGCTTAGTCCTATTTGAAGCTATCCTAACAGGAATAATGGTAATGTTATTAATTACTTACCCGCATGCTTTTCCAATCCTCTGAGACATTTGTTCATTTTTGGAACACAAATTAAGATATTCTAGATGAAATCTGCTCCCTGATCCTCCATAGACAGCAACAGTCCTGACCAGAAAAATACCAAAATACGTCACTGCACAGTGCTCATGAATAAAGTAACTGTTGAATAAAGTCATTATTTTGCCTTGATAATATTCTGACTGAACCACTTGAATGTTTTGACAATGTTTTTGGGTGTTTTTCTGGACTTTGAACAAGTCATGAAGCTTGCTGTCTATGGAGGATGAGAGAGCTCTTGGATTTCATCTAAAATATCTTAATTTGTGTTTGAAAGATGAACAAATGTCTCATGTGTTTGGATCAACATGAGGGTGAGTAATTAATAACAGAATTATCTTTTTTAGGTGAACTAACCCTTTAAGAATAATACATGACTTGCATATATTCTAAAAACTTAGTATACATTTTATTTTCTTAATTATCAGACAAAACCTTATTTAACTTTCCAGTTTTCACTGAGTTTGTACGATGGTGAGCTGCTTTAAAGTGAGTGAAGCTCAGACAGCAGGTTGTCCAGATCAATACCAAATGGATGATCCTTTCAGTCAAAATCTGTAACTTTTAGTATTTTGCACCTTTAAACTGTTTCTACTCATCAAGGCCATTGTGCGATTTTAGTCATATTTTGAGCCAAATACTAACTGGTGTGACTCTTCTTTAAATCGTGTCAAATTTCAGCTTTGTTGTGCACCATTTGCCATGCTGTGCTCGTGCAGTGTGCAGGGGCAATGGAGATTTAACTCTCACAATCTGCAATCGGGTGGTTGGATGATTTTTCTGACATGTCCCAAATTTTTCAGAGCCACGAAGCATTTCCAGACTGCAACAGCACAAAAACAAAGGCAGACACACACACACATACAGGTTCGCAAGGGGTGCAATATTAAAGGATATCCTAGCAGCACACTCCTCCCAATTAGGGGGCGTAAATGCACCATATACTGGTTTGCCAACCACCATTAAACAAAAAAGAAGAAGAATGGAGTGTGACGTGTTGATTTCACATGTATAGTGTGAGCAGTCAATTGGTCGTTGAACAGTCTGCCCATATACAGTAGTGTGTGCACATTAATCTTGTGCTTTACATTGCAAACAATCTTTTTGTACAGAGGGATTTTGCACCTTGCTGAAATCGCACACTGAATGCCTGGCCTAACTCATTGAAGTTCTTAAATAGGCAGATCGTCCACAAAAGACAAATAAACAAAAGCATAGGCTTATTTGCAGATACTCAATTGGGCGATTGGTACACTTCCTAAACATTTTTGATTTTCTATAACCTTTTTTAGTTTTAATCTTTCATCCTTCCACAAAACAAAGAGATTTTGGTGTCTTGGTTATTTTGTAAGAGGATGTTCTAACTGTTCTCTAATTTTGATCTCCTCTGCATGTTTATCTGTGCAAATACGTGTGTTTGCTTATCTCCACACTCTGAGGGATGTTTTCCAGCAGAATACAGGGAGTTCAGTTGGTGACAGAAAGAGAAAAGATTACTTTAAGCAGAGGAGGGAAAAAATCTCCCACTGTTTGTGACATCCAAACACCACCGCAGCCTCCTACACACTAGTTGTTCATCAATAAAGATGCCCTACGTTCAGACCTAACAGAAGGTTTGCTTCTTTAAGAGAAGATCTGAAAAAAAGATTGTACATTTAGTAAGCAGACAGGTAAACCAGGGCAGCGATGTGTGTGAAGCTGCTTAATTATGGACGTCAGCTCCTCAGTGAAGCCGCTGCCTGAAGAAAAGTGAAATTGATAGAAAGAATTGTTCTTTGATCAGCTTTTGTTGTGTTGTGCTGAAAGATCAGACTGTGTGGGCCTGTACTTGTCTTCGGTTAATAGAGGCTCAGTGCTGCTGCTCTCAAGGGATTTGTCTGGTTCTTTGGAAATATTTCCCAGGGGGGAGAAAACAATCTTACATGTGCATTTGGTGTTTCATGAAGACTGACAGTCCACTGTGAAAATTTGCCTAAACTGAATCGTGAACACAATGCCTATAAAACCAGAAAATAAAGTTGGCGCAAACCTGTAACACTTTCTTTAAAACAAATGCATTTACTGTATTTGTTGTTTTTAATCTATGTCAGTATGTGAGCTGCTTACCCAATATTTTTTTCAATGTTTTGAAGTAGTTTTAATTTATGTAAGAAAACAGCTTTGTCACTTTGTTAGGTGTTTTGAGTTACAATTTTAAAATGTTTTGAAATTAGTTTTACTTTTGGTTAAAATTGTTATTTTACAATTTAGTTTTATTTATAAATTGTATTTCTTATTTCAGTATTATCAGTGTTTTAGAATCTTTTAATTTTGCAGTTCACTTTAATTTTATTACAATTATTCTTTTGTGGGCGTCACGGTGGCGCAGTGGGTTGCACGATTGCCTCACAGCAAGAAGGTCGCTGGTTCGAGCCCCGGCTGGGTCAGTTGGCATTTCTGTGTGGAGTTTGCATGTTCTCCTCGTGTTTGCGTGGGCTTCCTCCGGGTTCTCCGGTTTCCCCAACAGTCCAAAGACATGCGGTACAGGTGAAATGAATAAACTAAATTGTCCATAGTGTATGTGTGTGAATGCAAGAGTGTATGGGTGTTTCCCAGTGTTGGGATGTGGCTGGAAGGGCATCCGCTGCGTAAAATATATGCTGGATAAGTTGGCAGTTGATTCCGCCGTGGCGACCCCAGATTAATAAAGGGACTTAATCGAAAAGAAAATGAATGAATTAATATTATTTTGTGATGTTCTGTTTTTGTCAGCTCTGTTCATGTTTTTTATATGTTTTAAAAACAACTCAGCTTTATTTTTATTTCATTTAATACATAAAGTTATACTAATTAACATTAATTTGGCTAAGTTTTCACTTTTAGGGCTAAATAAGATATTCAGTTGCACCTAGCTGTTACACCCCTCCCACATGAAAAAATACTATAGTAATTCATAGTAAATACTGTGAATGAATTTCTTGTTCTATAGTTCTTTAATTCTAAAGTTGCTATGGTAACAGAACAACTATCCGATTGTTAAGTCATGACGTATCGGTGACGTATGGAATACTGTTTCCGGGTCCAGCCGCTACTCATTTGAATTGAGAAAATGTTAGTTTATGACCCCTTTTTAGTCCTATCACATATTAAAGTGGATTTTATATAAAATCATGGTGTACACAACAGTCTTTGGACTTGCTGCATCACATACACCAATATTTTAACAAATTATAAAAAATTTATCACTTTCTGGCCATCGGATATTAGGCATGGATATATATATATATATTGCGATCTTGGTTTTTGAAAGTATTACAGCGTTTTGTAAACGTTTATTATTACCATTTGATGAGTCTCCCCATACACTTTGATAGAGCGATTAGACCCGGAAGCCGCTTCGCATGACGTCACACTTAACAAGCGGATAGTAATATAAACAAATGACCCAATACTGTCGTTTTCTATATTATACTACAATTTTATAACATTTAAATTATAGCATTTTAATAAAAGCTAAAGAATACTACAGTATACAGTATTTGTATACTACAGTATGCTGTACCATTCATTAGCAAAGAGTTGTAAAACCATACTATAAACAGAATGTATCCTTTTCTATAGCATGGTTCAAAAACACTATACTAATTACTATAGTGTTTTCAATGTGTGCTCAGTGCTTTTTTTGTCATTTTTAAGAGGTTTTCTGAAACTACATGTCTAATAGTACAAGATCTCTTAGCTATACTGTGTTTGTGTTTATTGCTAAGGATTTATCTGCACTATAGGCACAGTAGACGTCAATGGAAAGTCCACACAATGACAGAAAAAATGTTTGTTTGTGTGTTTGTGTGTGTGTTTCTCAGCAGGACTGTCAGGTAGCCAGGTTAGATATTACTGATGCCTCAGTGACACATCCCACCTTATCCATCACCCACTGACTGAACACCACCACCGTCTGCTCAGTTTTTCACAAGCGCACATACACAGTAAAGCTTTCACCATCACAAATGCTCACAAACACATACGCTGGAGTTTTAGGGGGACGAAAGATTTTTCTCCTCTTTTTCGGCTCTTTGTGCAGTGAGCTGTGGATAATGAGAGAGCAAGAGAGATTGGCAGGAAGCTTTCTGTAATCAACCCAACCCACTAGAGCTTCCTCCCTCGCTCCCTCCCGCTCTGGCTCTCTCCTTTACTGTCAATGCCTTGGACGTTTTCGCTCACCGTTTTGGCTTTTCTGTCAATGCCTTGGACAATTTCACTCATACGGGTAACTGTTTTGGGAATGGATTGGAATGATGGTGGGGTAAAGCTGGACAGAAGAGATAGGAGAAGTGATGAGCAATGAAGAACAAGAAGAACCAGGTTGGGTACATTTGCTCTTTTTCTTATTCATCTTTAGACAATAAGGTTTCATTAGTTGATTTTACTTCATGTATTTACTAACATGAACTAATGATGAACAATTCTTGTTCAGCATTTATTAATAGTCATAGTTGAACATTATTAAAATCCAAATTCATGTTAGTTAACATTAGTTAATAAAGATGGTACAACTTTATTTCCATGAACTAGTATTAACATAAATGGTAACACTTCAGTATAAGTAACAATTCACAGCATTTACTATACTGACTTATTACCTGCCTATTATTAAGATATTAACTGTCTATTAGTACTTATAAAGTATGACCTTGTTTTACATCCCTAATCCTACCTATTGTCTCAACCGAACAATTACCTTACTTATTAACAAGCAGCTAATTAGTAGTTTATTGAGCTAAAAGTCTTAGTTAATAGCTTGTTAATAGTGTAAATTAAAATAAGGTGTGACCACAAAAATGAATAAATACTGTAATAAATGTATTGTTCAATGTTTGTTCATGTTATTAAATACATTAACTAACTAATATAACCTTATTGTAAAGTTTTACCGATAATTCTCTTTTATTACTAATTTGAAGTGGAATAGGGAACGGCTTTGTCAGGGGAGTAAGGTGGTCGATTCGATTGGATGTGCCAATTTTTCTGTTTAAACTGTGAAGAATATTTGCACCACTAATGAAAGGTACTCTCTTTTGTATTCAATTATAGTTTAAGGCTACATCTTTCATTGCAGCATATTAGTTTTAAGTAGATAGTTGAGTGTATTCAGGTTTTATTTTTCTTTAATGGCAGTAGCACTCAGACTTTATCAACTCAAGTTTTTGTCAGATTTGATATGCATGTTCTCCAGTACTATTTGGAACGATGGTGAAATAAAGCTGGATAAAAGAGATACTGTAGGAAAGTAATAAGCAATGAAGAACAAGAAGAGTCAGGTTGGGTGAAAAACGGATATTTCTTATTAAGTCCTAAAATGTACTGTTTATTTTGCTAGCTCACGTTGTTTTCTTTAGGCAAACAATGAATCAGTGCAAGTTAATCCACTCGCTCACGCACTCACTCACTATTCTTTGGCTTAGTCCCTGATTTTATCAAGGGTCGCTACAGAGAAATGACCCACTGAATTTTTTTCTTTTGGTAATCTTCAGTCTGACCACAAGTCTGACCATTTGTTTCTGCGTTTGGAGAGTCGGTCCTTCTCTGATGATGTCAGTTTGATGCTTCAGCCACAATATCCTTAACCATACCCCTCTTTTCATTATTATACTATGAGGGAATGATGTGCAAAAAGAAAGCCCTACCCCTTGCACAATATACTGTTTCAGTTGGAAATACATCAACATACTGAAATAAAAATCTCAGCAACTTCTGGTTCACACAGACTTCAATCTTTGACTAGATGCTCCATTGCTATATTTTTGAATCTGGAACGACTTTAGAAATTTGCCATTTTTCAGCCTCTGTTTTGATTGTGAAGATTATTTGCGTTAATTGAGAATCAAGAATCTGGGACCACTAATGAAAATTGTTCTCTTTTGTATTCAATTATAGTTTAATGCTGTTTTCATTAGAGCATATTAGTTTAAGTGAAAAGTTGAGTGTCTTCAATGTCTCTATATCAGCTCAATAATATTGAGCTACTATTAACTTCTTATAAACAATTTTATAATCTGTTTTTACATTTTATTTCAGCTGTACTTTGAGAATTAAATAAACATGCTGCATAGCCAACTACTGCAGAATCTGAAATATTTCATTTTGTGTCTTCACTTCTTTTTGATTTGCATATCTTTACATAATATTTTATTTAGTATTTTTTAGATATATGTATTTGTCATTTTATTATTTTTTATATATTTTATTTTATTGTTATTTATTTATTTTTATACATTTTATTTCATTTCATTTTCCAGCATTGCAGGAAACTGGATATTTGAGATAATATATTTTTAATGCAGTCTCTGACTTTTGAAGCCAAACCTATATTTGCTCTCACAGTAAACACATTAGTCTTGTTGTCCACTGAAGCAGGGGTCGAGGAAGAGACTCAAATTGCCTGTGAGGGTTTTTGTGCATCTGCAGAAAGAAATAAGACCCTTTCCCCTCCCACCAATCAGAGCGTTTAGAGAAGAGACAGAAGCTAAGTAGCATCAATGCTGGAGGGAGGATGTGAAAAGGAAAAGGAAAGTAAAAAGGAGCAGATTGAAGCAATGTAACAAAACAAAGTATTAACTCCAATCTAGAGGGGAAAAATAGACAAAATATAGAAAGAAAAAAAGAAGAACCAGGGGAGAAGAATTAAGGTGTATATCTAAGACAACACTGACTGTTAAAAATGTCATATACTTCAACAAATATTGGCCTCTATGAACCTTCAGTATGCATGAGACGTTTCTAATGAACAAAAGATTCTTTAGAGCAGAAACATGTTCTTCATGATTTTCATTTTAAAATTAAGAACGTCTGCTGTGGTACACTACTCCAGGGTTTTCAACCCAGAAGAACGGAAACTTCTGGAAAGGCTGCAGAGCCTATTCTAGTTTGAAAACTCAGGGGTTGCATTTCACTGTAGAAATGCAGCAAAACACAGGATTTGAAAATGTTTGCACACATGCACTTCTTAATTGGCTCTTCTGGATCATTGCATATTTAAACTGTAATGTTTATTTTTTATTATTTAAAAAAGTAGTACATCCCTAATGAACACTGATTGGCACACTACCTTTTAGGTCTTTTTGATGACTACATACTCTATAACATTACATTTCTATTTTTGTATCTCCAACAGCTGAACCTATATATATATATGTCAATTCATATTAGATTTATCTGCAAAGTCTGTATGTTCTGAGACAATGTTGTTTGTTTGTTCTGTTGTACTTAAAAAGCCTTAAAATAAAAGTTTTTTAGTTTTTTTTAAAAGTAGTAAATGTGTAAATATATAAATGTGTATAATGTCTTAAGGGGGCTAAAAATATTGACCTTTAAAATTGTAAAAAAAAAAAAAAAAGATTTAATTCCAGCCAAACTAAAGCAAATAAGACTTTCTGCAAAAGAAAAAAAATATCAGAAATACTGTAAAAATTTCCATAAACATCACTTGGGAAATATAAAAATAAAAAAAGAATACAAATTTCACAGGAAGACTGAACTAGATATTTTTTCAAAATACTGTTCTAGTATTCAGCTTAAAGTGCAATTTAAAGGCTTAACTAGGATTATTATGTTAATTAGGCAAGGTAGGGGTAATTAGACAAATCATTGTATAACAATTGTTTGTTGTGTTGACAATCGAAAAAAATATTTCTTAAGGGGGCTAATAATATTGACCTTAAAACGGTTAAAAAATTTTTTTAAATGGCTTTTATTCCAGCCAAAATAAAGCAAATAAGACTTTCTCCAGAAGAAAAAATATTGTAGGAAATATTAGAGAAAAAAAAAACATTCACAGGAGGGTTAATAATTTTGACTTCAACTCTATCTCTATTTGTTGTTATTGTATACACAAATAAAAGTACACCAATTACAGTTTTGTATGATGTCTTACTCTTATCTGACCAAAAAAAAAAATGTTTCAAGTTGATTCTGAGTTGTAATGACAAAATCTGTGATTGCAACTGAACATCTCGCATGCAAACAGTATATCATAGCATTACTAACATTGCATCCTGCAGTCAAACAAACACACACAAAAAGTTACAATTTACAGTATAATGATGTACAGAAGGTTTATAGATCTGTAAATCTATACAGTCTGTACAGGGTGTTTTATATAAGCAGACCATAAACTTATTATTACCTAAGAAAGGCTGTGGTGTTAAATTATGCTAAAAAGGGGGGAAATTAATCAAAATAGAGCTTTATTAAAAGACCATTAGCGCTTAGAACAATGCAGGTAATTAGCATAGGGTTTTGTGCTAGATTTAAGGAGGAATAAACCGAAGGAAAGGAAAAAAGAATAAAAGGTAGAGCGAGCAAAAGAGAGAGGAGAGGGAAAGATGAAGATGGAGAGAGCGAAAGAGAGAAAGGTTGCGTTTGGCACTTTAGGGGCCATGTGATGATAAATGCTCCAGCGCCAGAAACCAGAATGCTCCTTGTTTAACGTGAGCTATGCCATATTTTTAGCCAATCACAAGGTTGAAGCTAACAAGACATCAAGTGCTCCACCGAAATCCCTCAAGCCTCCCCCGTCACACCCCATTCCTCCTGCTTGGGCCGCCCATAAGTCATTCTCCTCTCTTCTGCTCCCCCTTTCAACACTTTTCTCTTCTGACCTCCCCTTGTCCCAGTTTTGCATGCTGTCTCCATTATTTTTTGCCTTCCTCGTTCTCTTTCTCCACACGTCTTTCCCTTGTGGTTTCAGATCTGACTTTTGACTTGCGCTGGTAACTCTTGTTTTTATTGCTGTTGAATCCCAAAGATCTCTTCTGAAATGAAGCTGGGATAATAGTGAACCTTCTGCTCTTGTTACAACATCAGTGGTTATTGGAGACAAACACACAACATTTGACATTTGGTAGCTTTCTGAGGGGCGATTTTGTCCCCTCCGCTGTGATCATGCTGAAAGGGATGTCAGGATGGAGAGATGAATTGCTGAGGAAGATCGTGAACAGTTTTGGACAGACACTCTGGCCTTATGTAACACAGAGTTGTGCTTTCAGTGTATCTGACTGTGTGTTTGGACCTGTTGGTGTGTGGGAGATTGCAAACAGGTATGAAATATAAAGGACATTTTAAAATTATCACCATTATAATTATAATTATAATTATAATTATTATAATTATTATTATTATTAATAGGCGACGCGGTGGCGCAGTGGGTAGCACGTTCGCCTCACAGCAAGAAGGTCGCTGGTTCGAGCCTCGGCTGGGTCAGTTGGCGTTTCTGTGTGGAGTTTGCATGTTCTCCCCGTGTTCGCGTGGGTTTCCTCCGGGTGCTCCGGTTTCCCCCACAAGTCCAAAGACATGCGGTATAGGTGAATTGGGTAAGCTAAAAATTGTCCGTAGTGTATGTGTGTGAATGAGTGTGTATGGATGTTTCCCAGAGATGGGTTGCAGCTGGAAGGGCATCCGCTGCGTAGAACATATGCTGGATAAGTTGGCGGTTCATTCCGCTGTGGCGACCCCAGATTAATAAAGGGACTAAGCCGAAAAGAAAATGAATGAATGAATGAATTATTATTAATAATATTATTACCAAATAATAATAACAATATATTATGGGCACTTGAACAATTATTTAGCATTATTAACATTTAATTAACATTAATATATATATATATATGAAAATATCACAAATGGTTTACAAATATGTTAAATCATTGTAAATCATGTATATTTTGTAAATTCATGAAAAAAAAAACAGAAGTGACTATCTAGTGTGAAAGAGGTCTCATTTTGGTGTCTGCATCAAATATAGTGTACAAAACAAGTATAGTGTTTCAAAGTACTTGTTTTGTACATTTGAATGTCATTTTGATTATGAGTTTTAAGGAATAAAATGATTACATTTATTCTTATATATATTATTATTTCACTAATTTGCTTATTCATGGTTCACTGTCATTTACAGTACATGACATGCATTTAAACAGAGAAAAAAATAAACTTTTAAGTCTTTTGTTTGTTTTTCAGAAATATATTGAGATTTTGTGATATTTGCGAATAAGTTTTCCCTTGTTTTTTCATGTTTTTCAGTTTTGAGTGTGACCAGCTGACAAACACTGACACATGCTGCAACACACGATAAAATGTCTGTTTTCTATGTTAAGAGTTTTTGTCCTAACCATCTGCGACAGTGATGCACAAATTTGTGAAATTTCTAATTTAGAAACAGTTCCATTTCTGCAATGTCGTGATTGAAATAAAAGCACAAACTACTATGACAGTGAACACCTCAGACTCTGATTATGTGCTTTATGCAGTATTAAATGTGATCAGTATGAGTTTGAATACCATTTTGTGTGACATTTATTGCCATATTGAAAGCAGCTGCAGATAGTTTACTTCAGATTTTGAAAATAAAATAACTAGCAAACAAGCATAAATGTTAGAATTGTGACTCAGCATGTACCTTAATTAATGTTAAAGAGATTTCTTATTTCTTAATTAGATTATAAACATGTCCATGCACTATTCTGCATCTCTGAACAGCTGGTATGTATATATTTAAATGTTTCTGTCGTGTCACATCTGGGGCAGACAGCCAAATTGCTTGTCGCTGGAATGTTTTTGCTTTGGACATGGTGTGAATGTACTGTAATAACTGTTGATGGCAGTATTGACCACTCTTTGGGCCAGTGTAGCTGGGATCATCAGTGTGGTGTAGACTGCTCTTTTCTAAAATCGGTAGTTTGTTAGAGCTGGTGTTGTCATTATTGGCAGCTGTACCTGGCTGTTGTCACCTGTAGATTGTGTAACAGTTGGTGGAGTGTTAGGCATGATGCCATGTGGGTTGTGGGTATTGTGGGTGAGGGGCAAGATACGTCATCTCTCCAAACCACTGCCAGCTGGCTCCTCTTCCACCTCTTCCTCGCCTGAAGCCACAGAAAGCTGCCCACCAGCCCATCTGTGAGGCTGCTCCACCCGCTCCTCCCTACGGGCAGACATGAGGCGGGACTCGGAGACACAGACAAAGAAGAAGAGAAGATTTGTTAAACCTTTCCACATAGACTGACAGATACATCTTGGAGCATGTTGGTAAATTATTGGTTGCAATTTTTCTTCATATCCAATAATTTATTTAATTATTTAATATTTAATTTAATTTTATTTTATTGAAATAGAATACAGTGTAAAATTTTATTTATATGCATATTTTATTCATCCATTTGTTTATTTATGTTTATATTTCTAATTTTATTTTTTTATTTTAATTTTCATATTGTATATTTTATTTAACAGTTATTTTATTTTAGTTTGTGATAATTTACATTTTTCATGTTTATTTAATTTCAAATAAATGTACAATTTAATTGATAAATTAATATTTAAAATCATTAAAATTATATATACAATAGTTCTGTCTGGTTCTCGAATCTAAATGGCTGATAGCCGTGCGATATTCTGCAATATCAGAACTCGTACAGCCTCCTCACCCTTCTGTATTACTCCGCCCACAGAGTGACAGCAGATCAATAAACTCACTACAGTTTGACAAATATTGCAGCTGTTGGACAACATAATGTACTTTTGAGGCGTTTTTAGGTGAGAATGTAGTTGTTTAGATGGCATCTATGCAGTTTATTTATAAGGATAGTGCCTATTTTAAATATTTATAATTTCTGAGATACAGCGCGTTGGCATCCATCAGCCTGTCATTGAGTAGAGCAAGGATGGATGATGTTGTTCATCCACAAGATGGCGACAGAGACCACATAATAAGCCCTTAGAGGAGAAATAATCGGCGTATTTTCAAATTACAGCTGATCAGAACATAAAATTGGTGAGTGACATTCTAAGTCGAACTCTCTCTTTTTTATGTTGCAGTGCTGTATTTATACCATAGTAATTGTAGTGTATTGAGTGTGAGATGGCTTACATATGAGGAATGTATGTATTTTGCGTTGGCCACTCTTTGTATAAAACCCTAAGTTACTTTTTGGTTGGCCATCTGTTTCTAATGAGTCTCCTGTTTTCGTTACTGCAGTGCAGACTAGACTAAAAAGGAAAAAAAAAAGAAATGCCCACATGTGTTTAACGGTTTTCCTTATCGCAAACACAACAGTAATCTGGTAGTGATTGCGTTGCTTTGGCTTTTTCAGGGTTAATTATTGTGATATCCTGATTGCAACAGAGAAATACTGGGAAATGTCTCTAGACTGATGCCATTTCATGCCATTCAGCCTTATAATCTTAAAATGTGAGCAAAATCACCTGTTTTGTCATCACTTTAGATATTACGCTAGAGAATCATTCAAATACTAGCTCTAAAGTGACATTGGTGAATTAGTAGCGGCTTCTGCTGTTCTGACGTCAGCTGCAGATGTGACTGAATGGCAGAAGAAAGTAGTTCCTCATACAAAAGGATTTTTAGACTCTCCGTGTTTGATTTTCTTTGTTATACACACGATTATGCCGTCGAACTGTTGTATAAACACAGTATCACACTCGTAGCAGTGTGATATGGCTGTATATCGTCACTGGTGGGACACTACAGCACTCAGCCTGTGGCCTCGTGCCAACGCACACCTCCCACCAGTGCCGATATACAGCCATATCGCACTGCTACTCGTGTGATATTGCTTGTATATATATATATTATTTTTTTATCATATTTTATGTGCATTTTGTCTTCAGATGAGCTGCTCTCATAGATTCTAGTCTTTTAGCCACCAAAATAGAAAACCAGAAGACTTTCTGTCGTAGATTTAAATAAGAAGAGCATTGCATATTTTCAATCTTTTTTGCTCTGTCAGTGCAAAAATGCCCACTGTTCGACTTCAGTATCTTTTCATGAGGCATTCATGTATAGCGTTTAGTATTAGTCTTTGAGCCAAAGTCAATACAGCAAGATCAATGGAGGAAACATTCTCTATCCAGAAACAAATGAGCAAACATACACAGTGAAAAACAATCCTGGAAAAAAAAAAAAAATTTTTAATAAGCCAAATACACACATGGCTCATCGTTTCCACTGCAAATCTGACTTGCTGACATTGATGGCGTGAACAATTTATAAAGACGTCATTTTCAGCACTTTTCGAAGGGTCACTGAGTTTCTTTTCCTGGAAAATTTATCTGTTCTCCTGTTAGCTGTCATTTAGTTTTCTTATATGTGATTCATCGCATGAATTACTAGAAAAACTCATTTTGAAGAGTATAGTGTTTGGACCATCTGACTGACATGTAAAGCAACCAATTACAGTTTTTTTTTTCAGTTTAGTTTTAAAAAAATTGCTGTGAAAATATGAAGTCAACATCCCCACAATTACAGACCAGCATGTAACCAATAATTTATTTAAGACTACGATAAATATGTGACTCTAAACCACATAACCTACTTATGTTGCACTAGTATAAAAGCCAAAATATATATTGTATGGGTCAACATTTTAGATTTTTCTTTTATGCCAAACATCAGTAGGATATTAAGTAAAGATGATGTCCTTGTGGATGTTTTGTAAATTTCCTACTGATTTCCCCTATATTTAGATTTATTTTTAACCCTTAGATTCCAGAATTTCAAATAGTTTTATCTTGGCCAAATATTGTCCTATACTAATAACACCATACTAATAACCATACATAACTGGAAAGCTGGGCTGCACGGTGGCGCAGTGGGTTGCACGTTCGCCTCACAGCAAGAAGGTCGCCGTTCTCCCCGTGTTCATGTGGGTTTCCTCTGGGTGCTCCGGTTTCCCCCACAAGTCCAAAGACATGCGGTATAGGTGAATTGGGTAAGCTAAATTGTCCGTAGTGTATGTGTGTGAATGACCATTTACTACTGGTTTTGTGGTCCAGAGTCACAATTGTCAATTTATATATTATGTGATATATTTATAGCTAGAACATAAATTAACACATACATTTCTTGGTTAGAACATAAGCAAATGCTCTTCTCTATATTATTATTTTTTGTTTTCTGTTAACTAATTAGTTTGGAATACTGAATGTTTTTTCTTTGGGAAGATGTAACATGTTATGTATTGTAACAGTTTATAAGATGGTTTATTGACATTATTGTCCAGTTTAAACACAAAACATTTTAGGAGGATGTACTGTTCCTCTAAACTTACCTTCTCATGTTCGCCTTCACAAACTGCAATTGATAAATATGGAAATGTGATTGGATGGTAGTTGTCTTCTTCAAAATATACCATGACATGATTGAGTACCATCAACACTATCTTACGGCAATTCCTAACTTTTTGATTTAGTGGCTAATTTGTATGAAATCATTCATACAATTTAGTATGATTTGCTTATCCCCCAATGAGGATAATGGGAGCCACGCCTTCTATTAAAAATCATACATTTACATCTGAACTCGTATGAAATAGTAGAAATAGCCACTAAACTGACAATACGTAAAATAGTTATGTTTCCTCGTGAGATCAGGCTGGTACCATTGATTAAACTTTTTTTCATATGACAGAAGACGCTGCAATTAAGAAGTTGTATAAACATAAAATATGGGACAAAACTTGATTTTTTTTTTTATAATCATGTATGTTGAGACACATTTGTTGGAGTTTTGCATCATGGCAGTTTTGTTTCCAGGTGGACTATTAAAGAATGCAGTAAAAACATCTCACTGAAATACTGTAAATTAGAATATAACGACTTCAAAAGTTTTTTCTCTTTTCTGTGATTTATTCATCAGACGTTCAACCAGTTGTGGCTGAAACTATGTCTTTATATGATCAAAACTGCAACTTTATGATCAAAACTGCAACAGAAACTTTTCCTTTCTGAGCTGCTTTTAGACTCGACTCATAATAGTTAATAGGCTGGTTTGTATATAAGCACAGATGGAACAGATCAATATTTCTGAATCTGTGGTTTGTCATGGTGATTGTACTAATATATTTTTTCTTAATCATTCTGTTCTTCCCTTTAGCTTTCCTCTAATATTTGTTTTTCCCCCCAGAATGCATTATTCTTCACACATGTACAGGTTTGCTAATACAGCATTCTGCTATCTGATATCAGATGCTATCTGAGGTCACAAGCTTTCTGCACACTCACATTATGCAATATTTGCATCAGCCTGTTTTATAATTCCAGCAGTTTTTCCATTTCATCTACGTTTACTTTGTTTGTGCTTTTCCCGAGTTCACCGCATGTCAGTGTGATTTGTGATCCTTCCTTCTTTGCGGCTTGTTTTTAAAGTTTGTTGCAGTTTTGTTATTGTTAGTGAAAACTGAAATCATTTAAAGTCACTCTCTTTCCTTCTTTTGGCATATTCCCTTCGTTATCAGGGGTATCCACAGCATAACGATCCCTAAAATTTAAAATCTCATTCAGTAATCAAATAAAGTAAAATACAAATATTACATGAAAACTTTGAACTCGGGCATCACAGTGGTGCAGTGGGTAGCACGATCGCCTCACAGCAAGAAGGTCGCTGGTTCGAGCCTCGGCTGGGTCAGTTGGCATTTCTGTGTGGAGTTTGCATGTTCTCCCCGTGATTGCGTGGGTTTCCTCCGGGTGCTCCGGTTTCCCCCACAAGTCCAAAGACATGCGCTATAGGTGAATTGGGTAAGCTAAATTGTCTGTAGTGTATGTGTGTGAATGAGTGTGTATGGATGTTTCCCAGTGATGGGTTGCCGCTGGAAGGGCATCCGCTGCGTAAATATGCTGGATAAGTTGGCAGTTCATTCCGCTGTGGCGACCCCAGATTAATAAAGGGACTAAGCCGAAAAGAAAATGAATGAATGAACTTTGAACTCTAATAAATACATTTAATTAAAGTTTGTTTTAAGTAAAGCCAACTCTAAACTAATAGATAGATAGATAGATAGATAGATAGATAGATAGATAGATAGATA
>CAIGQV010016547.1:17612448-17636558 GCA_903798115.1 Danio jaintianensis | reverse complement strand
ATAGATAGATAGATAGATAGATAGATAGATAGATAGATAGATAGATAGATAGATAGATAGATAGATAGATAGATAGATAGAATTTAGATTATGGTTTCCCCTGAGTTTCCCACAGGTCAGTCTGAAATTTGATCTTTCTGTTCTGCTTGTTTTTACATTTTAAGGCAGAGTTGTTATTTCTAACAAGACCTAAATAATGTTAAGTATAGTATTAGGTGAAAAGCTTGGACTAAATAAATCTAGACAACTAATTGAAATATATAAATCTGAGTAAATTTGATAAACTTAAACTGAACATTTTTTTAAAATTAATAATAAAAGAATACTGTTTTTCAATATATGGAGTTGATATAGAATTTCCAATGGATGTGTGAAGTAATGTACTGGATTTAATCATAAGAAACATAAGATTCATTTCTATTCTAATGCCTCATGATCCCTCTTCTTCAGAGGTCAGCTAGAAAAACTGCAGGGTGATTTATCATGCAAATTCATGTGTAATTTATTCATTTCTAATAATTAGACAGAGTCTGTTTATGTTTACATTAACATAAACCTGTTAAATGGATTGTGTGCGCGTGTGTGTGAAACAGTGAAAGAGTGTTTGATGCTAGTTTATATGCATACTATAATCACTAATTTTTAAAGATTCACCAGACTAATTTAGCTTAATTTCACCGTCAAAAGCTTGATCAGCTTTTATCCCTGAGTTATACATCATTATGACATCATCATTATAAAGCTTCAGCCTGCCGTAGCAGGTTTAACATCTGCTGCCTCACATCCATTGAAGGAACAGACTAATCATCCATTTTGATCCATTCATTTCAGTTGTTTTAAATGAAATCCGTCGCCTAATGGATGGAAAACCTACATGCATGTCTAAATGGAATTATTGAGAAATCTCTAGGATTTTTGAAGGAATTATGAAGGCCTGAGATCAAAATGTGATGCTCTTTTGTGTGTGTGTCTGAAGTAGGGAGCGTTTTTTTTATTTTTTATTTTTTAGAGGGAACTTAAAAGTGGGTCGATTCTTCTGCCTGCTTTTTAGCTGTGAGGTAAAGAGATGAGTGAAAAAGCACATGAAGTGTTCCAGCACGTCTGACCTGGCAGACCCTGTTATTTCTGCATGCTAAAGAGAGAGAGAGAGAGAGAGCAAAAGAAGCAGAGGGAAACTTTGCTGCTGGTAACAATCCTATCCAAAGTAGATCTATTTTAAAACTTGATCTTCCTGCTCTTTGGTTGTATTATATAACTGTTAAATAACTGGAGATGCAAAACCTTGTATGACTCAGCTAACGTCTTTCTCCTTCCAGCTCTTATTTTCATGACGCTTGAGAAATTACTTTTGAAAATACAATTGATTGTTTCCTTTTGTTATAAGTATGTTGAATGTACAGTATGATTAACTGTGATTCAGGTGGGAACTGGTTGATCTCTCTCTATCTCTGTCTCTCTCTTGCATGCTGGGAAGTCAGAGCATGGTGTGGGTGTAGACTCGTTTGAATTTCTAAAAGTTTTCTCTTTTCCTTTACTTTCTTAATGTGTTTTTCCCCCTTTTTTTATCACTATTTAGTTAATCTTTAATTTTCAATTTAAAAAATGTTGTAAAGGTTTGTAGTATAGAAAACCACGGCATCTTCCACAGAAGAGGTTTTTCTATCAAAAATGGTTGTAAAGTTTTGTCTGATCAGCCATTTGCGATAGAAGACATACTTATAGCTGTGGGTGAGATCCTTGAATATAGTTTCGGCTTCTCAAACGAATAAGGCTGTTGTAGGTTTTCTTAAAGAAGAAAATCTAGTAAACAGACTTGTTGAAAACAGAATTATAGCAGAGGATACATTGTTGTCAGTCGCGCCACTCCATGCACCTGCTACTAAAGTAGTGATTTCAAACCATACTCCTTTCATCACTAATAATGACATTACAAGAGAACTAAGTCAGTTTGGTAGGTTTGCTATAGTTCAATTAAAATGGTCCCACTTGGATGTAAAAATGCTGCATTGAAGCATGTCGACAAGTCTTTATGTTTTAAATGCACCCTCTCAATCTCTGGATATTTCTTTTTTTAGCATACAACACAACACAATTCGTACATGATTTTTGCAAAAACAGATAGTATGCGCTGCTTTGAATGCAGTGAATAATCTCTCTCTTTGTGTGTGTGTACCTTGTATTCCTTATGTATTCCTTATACCTGTACATTTCGTGTGTGTGTGTGTGCGCGTGTGCGTGTATGCGTGTGCGTGTGCGTGTGTGCGTATGCGTGTGTGTGTGTGTGTATGTGGGTGTGTGCGTGTGTGTGTGTGTGTGTGTGTGTGTGTGTGTGTGTGTGTGTGTGTGAATGCAATAATTTTCTAGTGATTTTAGGGATATTTTTCACTGACATTAAGCAGAAGTCTGAACTCAGCAGACTTGTGACGTAATTTGACCTAACTGGTACTGTCATATTTGAAGACCTCAATTTTATTTCCTCTTGTTAGAGAGCTAGCAGTTCACTAATCTTAGCGAGCGTACAGGACAGGCTAAAATTAAAACATGAACTATTTACAGTAATAATTTCGTTTTTCATTTAAAGGGCACCTATGATGAAATTCATCTTTTGTAAGCTGTTTGGACAGAACTGTGTGTAGGTATAGTGTGATATAAAGCCAATAAGTCTCTTTTTTTTTATTTCCTGACGTTAAAATAGGATCCAAATCCCTCCCATTTTGAGGCAGACCGCAACTTGACGTAGGAGTGCGGTTTCCCCGCCCACCGAATTGATTGACAGCCGCGTATTAACATGTCTCCATAGTAACGCGTATAATCATATCAACAAGGCAGGACTTGCGCAAAGCAACTGGGATTAAAGGATCTGTTGAGCTCGCTGTGATCATCAATCATCATCAAATATGATCAAGAATGAGCTTTACAAGTTTAAAATGTTTTTAAAACAGTGCATGTTTGTAATGAAATACAGCTATTTACTTCAGCTTTACTTTATCACCACAGCCACGTGTCAGTACAATTATAAAAGAAGATTCAATTCCAGATTGTGGACGTTAAATCAGGTTTAATTTGTACATTAACATAACGGATATCCATACAGCAGTGGATATTGACGTGTATTCCGTCACATTTGCATGCAAAAACAGTGCAAAGTTAAACGCATGCGCTGTGTGTGTGTGTGTTGGCTGTGTGTGTGTCTGTGTGTGTGTGTGAACTTTGTAACAACATTGTGTGTGACTCATTGCAGAAAGGCTTGAATTAACTCCACAGCAAATACATCAACTAATCATTGGGAAAGTTCTTACTGTTGTATTTCTCACAAACGTTACGTGAGATCTGCTTCCTTCATGTCTTTCTGTTTATCTGAGGCAGCCGAGGCTGAGACGGAGGCACACTCTGACAAGCACGTGGGAACAGTGGGCAGGGAGAACCAGCATTAAAGGCACAGGCCACAAAAACAGCTACATAGTGTTCAAAGCAGAAAATCCCAACATTCATCACACTACTTGTGCAGATGTTCACTTGTTTACTAGATTTTACACCTTAAATTACCGTAACTGTATTAAAGAAACATGCTGGTATGTTCTAATTCAAGCATTTAGCAATTTGTGAGTGAGTCGTTGTTCAAATCCACTGATTCATTTATTCGAAAATCAAGTGACCTCATTTGTGAGTAGTTGATGAGTTGATTCATTCACTCATTTGATTTGCTCACACACAAGTCATTACAGAACAGTTTAAGTGAACTGGCTTTGTACATGAGTAGATTTATTCACTAATTTAATTAGTTCAGAAAAAAAAACAAGTTAGCGTTGTTTCAAATTACAGTTGTGACGCTATGTGAGTCATTGATTTGTTCACTCATTTGATTCATTCAAATACTGACAGAATCAAGTAACTGCTTCTATACATCAGCGATTCACTTACTCATTCTCACGGATTCATGAATTAACAAATCAAGTATGGATTTGTTCAAACATACTGAATCATTCAGGAACAAATGAAGTGGCTGCTTTTGTGAGTGATTCTTCAAATAATTGACTAAATTGATACACTACATTTAAACATACTGATTGATTAAGTAACAAATCAAGTGACTGCTTTTTTTATGTGAGTCATAGAATCATTCACCTAATCGATTTATTCAAACGGGCTGATTCATTCAGGAACAAGTCAAGTTTTTGTGAGTGAGTCAATGAATCATTCATTTATTCAGTTTGTTTAAACACATTTATTTTGTCAGGCAATGTTGTAAATGTAAAATTGTTATTTATTCACTACCAAGTGTTTTTTTAATAGTGTGTCTAAAATGCCATTAACTAAATTAGAACTGAAACTCTTTTGTCACTCTTTTGGTTTAAGGATATCTTTCCTATCTAGAATTAGCATGCAGATAAATGCTGCTTCATCATATTTAAAGTCCCCATGAAATTAAAATTTTCTCTTCTTATTTTTATATGTATATAGTAGTGCTTGTTATATATGATGAATATGTGCACTTTTTTATTTTTTAAAAGTTCATGTGCCCTTATAATTTTTTATAACACAACTGGTCACATGGAATGCCTTTAGGGTTGAGCTATCAGGGCGTGTCTCATTTCTGCTCTGCTTTCATCCATTCATCAATTTTTCTTCATTTTGTTAGCATCGGCCATCGATCCAATCAGTTCCCAATGGACGAAAACCTACATTTTTTTCAATTTCAGTACTCGTGTCTCATGGCAAATTGAACCTTTTATATTGCACTTTTATTTACTTTAACATTCATGCGCATCTCTGATGGAGTGCTTTGTGAAACTGCTCAAGAATAAGAGTGTTCTGCAAGACTGAAGGCCTGTGGAGCAAAACCGCGAGCAGACAAAGAGTTTCTCTCTCAGCTGCTTTAATGATGTCTCTGATGGTTTACAGAAGCATATTAAAGATAAAGCCCGGGCAGACACATGTGTGTTAAAATATTCTTTTTTCGCTTAAAAAAGCCGCCTCTGTCTCATCAAACATTGACATTGTTAGCAGTCTTGTTATTGTAATTACTCGTGGGATGAGTCTCCACTGTGACTGAGAAAAAAGAGAGATGGGGCATGGCGATCTCTTGTTTAGTTTAATTAAAAAGGCTGTTATTAACACCAGTGGATACAAACAAGCTGGTAATCCTCCCCAACCGTAGTGAGTGAGTGTTTGTGTTAACGCTATTGTGAACATCAAGGGCAAAAACCAGATTGATTCTCGATCTCACTGTTTGAGACTAATCAAATCTACCAGGGCAGGAATAAATAGCGAATACTTCTCAAACTTCTAATGTTTAAAACAGGAGGAAGCACACAGAGTGTGTTTGCTTTTCTCAGTCTGCCAATGCGTTTCTGATTGTGTGACTCATCCATAATGGACTTGTTAGAGAAAGAGTTGTTTCTCAGTCAGTTTGATGGCCCCTAGGCAGTAATAGCAATTATACGACAGTGAGGAAAGGTCTCTTTGCTCTGTCTGCAAGCATAGAAAGAGAGAGAGAGAGAGAGAAAGAGAGAGACAACCAGAAAGGAGGAGTGATTGAACAGTTGCAGTTGTTTAGTTTTGTTTAACAACATCTGACCGATGGCACAGCTTCCCACTGGATGGATTTTGCATATCTCCTGAAATTGGCTGATTTGTTTCTCACTCTATTTTCATTTTACTTGGTTTATTATTATCTGAAAATCCACCAGAATGATTTATTTAGAAGTTATTACACTTGAAAGCACTCCATTTGGATACGTCTTTGGCTTTTAAAAGTAATCGCTGTGTTTGAATGTGGAATGTGATGCATTTACAATAGCAGTGGATTTAATTAGTTTAATGCTTTGTTTTTTATGGTTGTGATAATGGCTAAAGTGGGAAAGAGAGTTGATGGAGTTTATTTGTGTATTTATTTTTATGTTGTCAAACAGTACTGTTTAAAGATTTTGCTAGCTGGGCTTTGAAAAACTCTATGCTAATCACCATCACTTTATAATTTAATTTCTCTAGTTCTAGGGTTATCTGTCTCTATAAAATCTAATTTTCTACTAGGTCTTTTGCATTTAAAAAGGTCTAATATCTATTTTTTTTTAAATTAATCTGACCTTCTGACTGTAAAATCTCTCTCATTCTCTCTGTTTCTCTAATGTATTCTCTGTAATTTATTTATATATTAGTGCTGCAATATGATTAATCGGATCAAAAATAAAAGTTTGTATTTACATATTTTATGTCTGTATGCTGTATATTATATATATATATATATAGACTCAATTAATTAATCATGATTAATCAAATGCATATGCACAATATGTATATTTCTATATACTGATATCCATATGCATTTGATTTACAAGTCTATATACATAACATACAGCACACATATAGACCATTTTGACGGATGTAAAAAATAACAATGGTCCTTACGTATTTCCTGTTTTACATTTTTAATTTCCATAGCTTCCGAGAATGCAAAAAGGTCCACATATTGATAAATAATGTTATGATAGCTGTTTTAGCATGAATTTATGAATAAATTGCCTCTTGTTACAGTTATGAAATACTTTGACAACAAGCCGGAAATGTTCATGGGCCAATGACATCACCACATTGAAATGGTCTATAATATGTAAATACAAACTATATATGATTTATGTATTCATTTATTAGACTACAATTTTTATTAAACTAATAAGGAATTATCATATTATCATATTATTATTATTTACATATATTTGTTCTTTCATTGCTTAGATTACTTTTACTATTCTCAGTCAATTGCAACTTGGTTAAAAGCAACTGCCTGCTGGTTAAATGTTAATGAATTTATAATAATAGACATACTTAATTATTTTATCATTTTATTTATTTATTCATCATTCGTTTTCCTTCAACTTAGTCCCTTATTTATCAGGGGTCGCCACAGCGGAATGAACCGCCAACTATTCCAGCATATGTTTTACACAGCAGATGCCCTTTTAGCCCCAACCCAGTACTGGGAGCATTCAATTTATTTATAAAATAAAATAACTAAAACTGTAACATTCTTAATAAGCAAATAAACAAAAAATTAATTGCATCTGAGAAAACTGAAAACATCAAATTCAGTAATTGCAGTGCAAAAATATATTAGGTATAATATGTGTTTGGCTGACAGAATTTTTTGGGAATCCCTGGAAGACACAGTTAGATTTGAATGGCTATCAAGGGAGAAATAAGTTTTTGGCCGAGAGCCGGTTTAGATGCTTCCAGCAGGGCCTAATGGGGTTACTCTATAACCAGCAAAATCATGACACCTTGGGTGACGGTAGTGGCACAGAAATTACACAATTCACCTTTCAAAAGGTTCTTGGTGAAAAGCCAGACCTGTTGTTGAGCAGTCAAACTCTAGAGGCCATTGTAAAACAGACTGTTGGTTTTGTGTGTGCAGTAAAACACTGATAAACAACAGCTTCCAATGTTTAGATCTGGCTTTGTGTGTTTGCAGCATAAGCATAATTGTGTGTTTTGTGTCTGTGTGTGCATGCTGTGTATCTGAGAAACATCTGTTTTTGTATAATTTTAAAGGATTTGCGTCTTGTATTACAAAACCAAATGGTGAAACAGGAACTAAAATCAACAGGGGGGAAAAGTGTCTCATATGTTCTGTGTTGAATCCATAAACTCAGCTCAGCCATTTTATGATTTTATTGGAGCAATAATCTCAAGTATTTAAAAAAGTCGAGGACATACAGTAAATGTATGGGATTCGAGAATAAATAATTATCATCATACTAATTAAACAAAAGTCTAAAGTTTGCATAATTTAGCTAAACAGTGCATGTGCACTACTATACTGAAGTTTGGTGTGTTTAAAAAAAAAAAAAAAGGTTTTGGAAAAGCAATTTCTTATTCTCACCAAGGCTGCATTCATTTGATCTAAACAAATATAGTCAAAAACTATATTAAAAATAAAGTAATATTATAAAAAGAAGAAAAGTAATATTAAAATATATTTTTTTGACAAATAAAATGTATTTCCTATTTTAATGTAGTGTAAATTGTTATTTATTCCAGTGATGACAAAACTCTTTGTCTAAGCCTTTGGTGTCAAACGATCCTTCAGAAAAACTTGCTGCTCAAGAACAATTATTATTATTAATGTTAACAATTGTCTTGGAAACATTGATATACAGTGCTCAGCATAAATTAAAACACCCAATTTTGAAAATGAACATTTTTATCCATTTTTCAGTGAATATAGGTAATATATTTTGGTGCATTTGAACAAAACAGATTTATTAAACAAATATATTTATTTTAAAAAAAAATTGTCACCGAACATCTTTAGATGCAAACATGCAAACTCCACACAGAAACGCCAACTGACTCAGCCGAGGCTCGAACCAGCGACCTTCTTGCTGTGAGGCGATTGTGCTACCCACTGCGCCACCGTGCAGCCCTACAAAATTTCAACATTTTATTTATTTATTTATTTTTGTTTCTCTTGATTTTTGTTCTTTTTAAAAAAACATTTTTAATATTTTTCCCTGACATATAAATTTCAGCTTCTAATTTTTGGACCGTTATTGTAAACTATTTTGTTAGATTAGCTCCAGATTTGGCTTCAGTACTGACTAATCTAATGTATATGCACAAATATAATATTGTAAAGCTTCCTATTGAAAATATGAATTTAAATGAGAGATTTGTGAGGGGTGTACTTATATATGCTGAGCACTGTATATAGTGATACATTGATATATAGTGAGACATTTATGTGTGATTCAATAAATAAGACTTTCAAAAGAGCATTATTTCTTTAAAATATATATTTTTCTAACATAAATCTCTGCACAATACCTTTATGTCCCTTATGATCAACCTAATGTATCAATGCTGAATATCAATGTATATATATTTTTTGGAACAAGTGTAATTTGCTGCTATATATCAGGGGTTCTCAAACTCGGTCCTGGAGGTCCAGAGTCCTGCAGATTTTAGTTACAACTTGCCTCAACACACCTGCAAGGATGTTTCTAGAAAGTCTAGTAAGAGCTTGATTAGCTAGCCCGTGTGTATCTGATTGGGGTTGGAGCTAAAATCTGCAGGATACCAGACCTCCAGGAGCGAGATTGAGAACCCCTGATATATATATATCTTACATATATATATATACAGATATTTGCAGTTTTTGTAGTAGGCTAAATTATAAAACATCTATTACCCATCCATTAATGCTATATACACTGAATATATGAAAATATAATAAATGTTATTAATTTGACAATAAAGTCCCCAATGAATACCCATTATGCATTTACATAAAAAGAAATGTAATTTTGTAAACCTTTAATGAAAATGCATGCCTTTACAAAATGATACGTGTTTAAAAAAAGAGAAGAGCAGGTTCAGCAAAAGGGGATTTGAGCTCGGTTCAATCACATGAAAGGTCACCACCATTAATCTTACTATCTACGCCATTGCTGCTGTTGCCAAGTGAGCATGATTGTAAATGTAACTGTCCCAACAAAGCATTAGTGGGTGGAGTTAGTGTTAACAGCTTCTGCCAGCAGCACGGTCTTATCGGCACTTATTGTAAATAGGCTTCAATATTAATAATATACATGCAAACATTCAATCTAGCCAAAGCCCATTTATTTCAGTACTGCCTCTGGTGCTCCTTTAAAACAAACTGGTGTGTGACGCCCCTGCCTGTTTGCTTCCTGTCTGTGCTCTGCCTCCCCATCATTCATAACATCCTCCTCTCTCCTCTCCATATGCTCTTGATGGGCTCCAGGCCAGCAGAAGACCGGCTGTCTCCTGAATGCCAGTGTGTGTGTGTGCATGTTCATGTGTGTGTGTGTGTCTGTGTGAAAGAGAGAGTGAGAGTTTCACTGTGGTTAAAGAAACGGCCAGAAGGTTGATGATAGGCACTGGAGGATTGATGTTCAGGCTGCTAAAACTAAAATAGAAAAGTGTGTGGTCTTTGTTGACATTGCTGTCCTCGAATGTAGAATTCATTTCTCTTCTCTGATTGGTCACCTGATTCAGGTGTGTTTTGATTGATTTCATTTCATTTAAAATCACACACTCTTACTAAAAATGATTGCGTTATGGTTAGATGCTAGTGTGACCGCTATCATGCAGATGGAAATTTTATTCTAATTAGGGATTGTAAAATTGCTTTTCTCATTTTTCAGCTGCAAACTATACACCGTAAACAATGACTTTAACTATAACAGCAGTCAAATGGCTGTGCATTTGAAAAGCGCATTCTGTCTGAGTAGGTACTAAATTTGAATATGAACTTACTTCACATCCACTCTTTTCCTGCACTCAATTACGTTTTCTGCAAGTTATGAGAGTAACTTCTGTTAAACTGTAGACAATCAGTTACAGGTTCTCTCTATGAATATGAATAGCTGTTATGCTACTCAGTTCTGGAACTACCTTTCAGAGGACATAAGATGTGCCAAAACGCATTGACAATTTAAGTCTAAATTAAAATCTTATTTTTTCAGTCTGGCTTTCTTGTAATATCATATAAAATCTCAGTATATTGTATGTATTATTTGAGTGTAAATTAGATGTATTTTAAAAAATCCATAACAATTAAAACATTTGTTATTGTATTTTATGTTTGTTTTTTTCTTGCTCATGAAGCATTGCATTAACTTGTTTGTAAACGTGATATATAAGTAAACGCTTGCTTGCTTGCTTGCTACAGTATGAATGTAATGAGCATTTTCAAAAACTTTGACATTATTTTACTTACCCTTCAATCATCCAACATTTAAAGTTTAAAAGTGTGAATTAGAAAAACCTGAAATGTTAAGTTATTTTTTTGCAACAATGTTATGGGTGTATCATTGTCTGCATTGCCTTAATCAAAAATTGTGTAACTTTAATATTATATGTTTATATTTTCTAACAATTTAGAAATCAGTTTAACATATTAGATGTAAAAAAAAAAAAGCTGTGACATTTAGGCTAATATTTGCAAGCAAAACAAAAAAACCTGAAAAGAAAAATAAGGATTTGGGGAGAATAAACATGATTCTTAGTGAAGTATCTATGGAGTATATCATAAATTAAATTGCAAGAGTAGACCATAAATGCGTAATATACTTTGTCTTTTTCATGTTGTTACAGTGGAATACATCAGGGAAAAACAAATGTGACCCTGGACAACAAAACCATAGTAGTCTTAATTTTTGGCCAAGATACAACTCTTTGAAAATCTTATTTTCTAAATAAAATACATGTATTAAGTAGTTCGCCTTTAGGTTGTTCAAATTAAGCTCTTAGCAATGCATATTAATAATAAAAAAATACGTTTTGATATATTTACTGGACATTTACACAATTGAAGATAAGCTTTATTTAACATTCTACAGATTTTTGCCATAAAATAAAAAATCAATAACTTTGACCCATTTAAGATATTTTTGTCCATTCTCAAAAATAAACCCATGCAACATAAGGTTTTGTTGTCCATGATCACAAATTACGATAACAATTTATGTTAATTTCAAAAAGCCTACATTTTAAAGTTAGTAACCCCAGCTACCTATTTCTGTTAATTTTACAGATGTTTTTTTTTCACAGTATACTTTAACTGTTAGCCAGCACTCACTTTTGGGGATTTACACCTACCTAACTTTAAATAGTAACAGTTCTTGACACCAGTGAGCTATAAACATAAATTAGGTATCATTGGAAAGAAGACACTTTGAGCTTTACAATGGTCCATCTAGAAAGTTTCATGCTAAAAATGATGAACATTATGAAGTAATGAGAAAAAAATATTGTACTGTGCTCAATATTTGTTTTTTCATATACGAACACAAGAAAACATTAATGTAATAACCTAGAAAAATATATACCTTGAAAGCCAAGTGTCTCATGATTTTATATTTCAAATTTGATGAAGATAGCATGCAAAATAAGATGTCTGTCAAAAAGTTTTCTGAGACTATATCGGTGTCCTTCTTTCCCTCACCGTCAGAGGCATTTTCCCAAAAATGACTTCCCAAACTAAAATAGTAACAGTTGCTGAATAATTTGGTCTACATTCACAGTTCATGTATCTTTAGAAAGAAGACACTTTAGGCTTTACTATCCATCATCTAGTTTATAATGCTTAAATAAGTTAAAGATGCTTAAGTAATGTAAAAAAAATTGCACTGCACTAAAAAACTTTATTATTTCGTAAAAAATATATGAAATTAGGGTGAAATTAATGCAGGGTTTCACACAATTCATTCATGCTGTCCCAACACAAATTGATTAAGTTAAGTTAACAAATTCAAGTGAATTGAACATAAAACAATTAAGCTGTCCCCAAAGAATCTCAAAAATTTAGTTTGAGCTCATTTTAAATGAGTTGTTTAAACAAGAAGCAAAAAAGGATTTTTTTTTTTGTTTAGAAATGTGGCAAACCAAAGTGTCTTAAAAATAAATATACAGCAATACAACGTTTAGCTGAAAAGTTATCAGAAAATCCACAAAGAGCCTCATTGTATTCTGCACAAGTATTGCCTGTACACCCACTGCTTCTTTATAACAGTGGGATGAAGATGGCTTTGGTGTTTGTTAGCGCTCATTTTCTCTCCCTCTCTCTCTCTCTCTCTCTTTCTCTCTCGCTCACTAAACATCATTGTTCTCTTGTACTTTTTGAAAAGGTCTTGCTAACACGTTCTCAGGCTGTTATTTTGCATTGATTTTGCCTGTCAGAGTAATTCTAGCTTGGCTTCTGTGATGGATGGATGCAAACAGCTCTTCTCCACTTCCGACATTGTATGCTATTTTTTCTTTTCTTTTTCTGCCTCGTTCTCTGAATGCCTGCGG
The DNA here is from genome assembly GCA_903798115.1 of Danio jaintianensis. Lineage (NCBI taxonomy): Eukaryota > Metazoa > Chordata > Actinopteri > Cypriniformes > Danionidae > Danio > Danio jaintianensis. The sequence goes on along the minus strand of CAIGQV010016547.1, from coordinate 17,623,745 downwards.
CTGTTTACCTGCTTTAGCGCGACTCTCTTTGCTGATCATATCTTCTTCCATACGCAGGTCAGATCAATGCCCTCTCCTTCCTCAAACTCGAGGCGCTTGGTTTGCTCTGGCGTTTTGTCTTTATTAGGAGAATGAGTTTAGCTGAGGGTGTATGATCTGAAATGAGAGAAGGAGACAACAGGGTGTAGTTTTCTTGGAATCGGTGCTTGAAGGGTTTTGGCTTTATTGCATTAATCTGGTCCGTCGTGGACTCATATTCAGCCAAAGCACTCCCTTTTGACTTCACACTGCATTACTTTCATTTAATACAGCTTTGAGCAGAGCCATATGTGATTGTGTTATTTATCATACACAATAATAAATGTAATCATATTCCAATTCGAGTATAGTTTCCACAATCCTTATTACCATAATAAGATAACAAGATATCATAATCATAATAAGAGAAATATCACTTGAGGAGCAGTGCGATAATATAACATATAGATAATATAGCATTACATACTGTAGTATTATTCATAAATACAAATCAGAAATCTTACTATTTTGTTAGAATTATATTATATATATAATAGTGTTGTATTATGTTCCTTACTGTATTATTGATCAAAAATCGCAGCCTCAGTAGAGAATTCTTTCAAAAACATACAAAGTCCAAAAATGTCACCAGTGTATGTGAAAAAAATGCCACCAAATTATTGCATTACATTTTAAAGTATTTTTCATTGACAAAAATCAGAAATCAGATTATATTATATTTTGTTTTTATAATATATTATTATTTTTCTTACTACACTGCTGATCAAATAAATGCAGCATTAGTAGAGACTTCTTTCATAAACAAATTTTTTAAAATCCAAATGTTTCACCAGAAGTCTAAAATGTGATAACATTTTCTTGTAAAGTTTATTCAAACATAAATATTAATTTAAGTGATTGATAATGTATCAATAGCACTGGGATAATAAAACATAGCTTCTAGTAAATGATTACATTACTGTATATTACAATATACATAATTATGTTTTATATTTTGTTATAAATTTATATTTATATTTTTGTTATTTTGTTATATTATGTTGTTATTTGTTTCTTACTGTTTTATTTATCAAATACATGCAGCCTGAGTAGAGACATCTTTAAAAACATTTTTAAAAAATGGTGTTTAATGTGATACAGTTTTCTCCCCATCAAAAACTGCTTTAAACTGATCAAAAGTATGATGTTGCAGAACATTTTTATTTATTTCATATTTCAAACAAATGCTCATTGGAACATTTATCTGATAATAAAGAATCTTTGTTTTGACAGCTAAACATCACATCAGAAAATATGCTAGAATAAATTAAAGGAATAAATGACTAAAACGTAAATTGTGGTACTAAAAAGTGGTACTAAAAAAAGTACTAAAAATCGGTACAGAATCGGTACAGGGACTTCTGTCTTCTGATCAGATTACCCATTTTGGAAAACCATCAAAACTTAAAATAAGACTATCAAACCACTAATACAAACCACTAATAAAGACTAATAAATCCATTTACCCATGTTCCAGTGATCTCTGAACAAAGCACCACTGAACAACTTTAACATGTGTGAAAACACTTAATTATGCATGCAGTAAAGGTGAATTGAACATGTCCTCTCTGCTTCAACTTCAGAGCTCTCATTGCTCAACCTAACACAGTGTAGTCTCATTGTCAGGGTATATTAATGGTTAAAACTCCCTCCAGCAAGTATGGTGGTAAGCCGGTATCAGTTGCGCCTGTCCTTCAGCAGGCCGGGCTCTAAAAGATAATGCTTCTTCTCTGGAGAGTATGAGCGCCATTAAAGAATTCAATGCTAACAACATTAACCACAAGGTCATTCAATTTAGTCATTCCTCAGGAGCGCCGCTGCCATCTATTACTTCAGAACAACCCTGATGTTTGTTTAAAGCACCGACTCTGCTTTCGAAAATACCAGCTGCTTTGAGATTCTGTGCTTTAAATAATATGTGAATAATTCATTGGGTGTTGGTAGTGTTTTGGTAGTGTTCCTGATCGGGGATGAAGGGGCCACAGGGAGACCACGGTGACGCTTGAGTCTCTGAAAAGAGGGATTGAAATCCTGATATATGATTCGATGTTTCTCATTGAGAGAGTGACTTCAGGTCGACTTCTTTCAGCTTTTTTTCTCCTGTTGGAGTGGCACTTATTTCAATGTGACATATTTTATTTATACTTTATTTACTTTTATTTAATCTGCGTTTACCAAATTGTGTCATTTTGAATAACTCAGTAAATTAATACATTTGGCAACCTTTCCCAAGTGATGTTTAAAGGGAGCAAAAGATTTTCCCTAGAATAAAATAAAATATATAAAAAAAAAAAATGCTAAGGTCAATATTATTATGCCCTTTAAATTTTTTTTTATCTCGATTGGTTATGGAACAAACCACTGTTGTCCAACCACTTGCCTGATTAATTTATTGCCTGATTTGTCTAGTTAACCTAATATGCTTAGTTAATATCAACATAGGCTCATTCTGAAAACGTAGCCCAATTTACAGTTCTGGAGATCGCGAATTATGTAGCCTTCGTCTTTAAAATGAACGCTACGAGATAGTATGATGCCATTCCGGACTTGAGACGCAGAGTGACGGAGTTCGAGTCCAGCAAAGAACGGTTCCAGAAAGCAGGTAAGACAAAAATAGAAGCCAAAAAATAAAATAAACAAGTAAATAACAGGGTGAGAATGTAGTAAACGTGGTAGGAATCAGGTGAGGACTTTTCTTGAGTCAATCGGTGCTTTTGAAAACACAGTTGGTTGGGTTTAGGGAAGGAGGAGGGTGGGTCAGTCGATCGGTCAGTCAGTCAGTCAGTCATTCAGTCAGTAAGTGAGTTGACAGCGGCCTCTTTTGGATTTACGCGAGAACAAAAACTGCAAAAAAACGTAGCTCCTGGGACGTATTTGGCGCTCTCCAGAAATGTATATAGCGGTACGTTTTCAGAATGAGCCTGGGTTGGTTAATATGGAGCAAATTCTGTGCCAATATTTCACAAACAATTCAGCATTTTGCAAACAAACACAATCTGCTTTGCAAAGAATCACTCAACTTACAAACAAACAGAAACCACTTGTTTAAAAAAAATGTCAGTTTGAGCAAAAACCCAGTGGTGTTGACAAATAAATGTATAGTGTTTTACAAATGTAAATCATATTTCATAAATAAATACAGTTCATCTGCATATAACTGCATGTAGCGTACATGTGGATTTTTTCACAAATGCATTTGGGCCATTTCCTACACCAAGACAGCAATTGGCGCTATGGGTCAATTTACGTTATTATCCTTGGGAAAGCCTGTAACCAGTGCTACTTTCAGGCACTGTAGACTAGTAGGATTTAAGATCATGTGACTGTAGACAAGTCTGTAGAAAATTTAGCTTCACAGGTAAACATTTAAAATAAAATATATTAAGAAGATATTTGTTTTGTAACAATTCCTAAAAATACCTTGCACTGGTAATGAATACAAAATCTATAACTAAATAGAAAAACAGCTGTGAATCATAAGCTGTGATTAATTTCTGTTTCTAATAATCAGTTATTTTGCACAGCGTACAGCGATGAATGTAAGGAAGGCTCTTGCAGCTGTCAGGAGGTTTGTTATTCTCTGAGTTCTTCTATAATCTGGCCTCAGGGTTTTTAATGCAGTGTTCCATCACCAGGGGCAAGATTGTAGCTTGCTAAAACATTTAGCTACACCATAAACATTTTATTACAAAAATGACTCCAAATCAGCGATACCTGCTTTTTCTGACCTCACTTCCTGCTGGAAACTTTCTGACACCACACAGCATCAAACCACCCTCGCTCAGCTCTCTTTGTATGCATTTATTAATGTTTTGCAGTTATAAGGTTTGAATCTGTTGGTGTGTGAAAGAGAAGGTAAGCACAGGGCAATAGCCGGAATGAGGAAAGGTTGATAAATTTAAAGTTTAATGCAGTGTTTGTTTGTGTTTGTGTGTGTGTTTGTTCAGGGACTGAAAGCAATCTGACAGCGAGACTCATAAATTCTTGACAGAAGGTGCTTTCGCTCTGAACCCCTTTCTTATCTAGGATGTTTACCGAAAGCTTCTGTTTGCACAAAAAAAAAGACACAGCCAATGTGAAAAGTACCTTTTCTATATTTCCTGAACAGCAGCCAGAGGAATCACGCCCCGGTGTAGGATTTAATTTTTTTAGGATTATTGACTGAACGATGTTCCTTATTTCTCAGCACAATACAAAAGAGAGCAATGATTTGGGAATCAATTCTTGCCAACAGCACCGAAGGCAATTATTGTGCGTGTGTATGAAAGAGAGATAAAGTGAGAATAGGAGATAGGGAGAATAAAGGGCTTAACTCTGGTCCATGTTTTTTTTTTTCAGCTAATGTTGGGGCCTGCTTTCCGAAGCAAGGTAACACAGCCAGTCTCTTTCATCTCTCCACATCGGCCAATCAGAGTCTCTGAATGCCATGTCATTCTGTTTCATTGGTTTTGTCAATTGTTTGTCAAAGTCTTGTCTCTGCATAATGCCTGATCAAAATGAATGGCTTGCCATGTGCATTTGCTTTTGTTCTTGCCGGTCTCTAAAGTCAGCGTAAACCGGAAGTTATTGAGACTTTTATTATTATAGTATGTTGATATACTTCCAACTGAAATGGAATATTGAGTAGGAGGCGGGGCTTTCTTTTTGCGCATCATTCTCTCTTAGCAATCTAATGGTAAGAGGGGTGTGGTGAAAAAGATTGTGGGTGAAGCCATCAAACTGACATCAACAGAGAAGGACCACCACTCCAAACGTGGAAGCAAATGGTCAGAATTTGATTTTAAATTACAAAAGCAAATCTTTTTAACTTGCATGGTTAATTGATCACCTAAAGAATAACAACGTAGGCTAGCAAAAGATATTTCACACTGACTTTAAGAGCAAAAAAGATCTGCTAGTATATTATTTTGTGCTTCTTATTTTTAGAGTGTAATATACAATATATAGGTGTATGTGTTAAACTGCTGGTTAAACTCAGAATCAATTCATGGGAGAATCAGAAAAGATTCAGAATTGATACAGAGTTGATATCTCAAAACATTTTCTGTCACAGCTCTATTTGACACTATAGCTTGAACGTAGTAGGAGCATGAGCTGGATGCAGATGTAAATTTAGTTTCATTAATAAAACAGTACTATCTGTAAACTTTGTAACACTAAAAAACTGTACTACTACATTTTTGATGAACCATTTCTTCTTTAAGAAAGTAAAAAAAATCTTTAAAAGTGTTTTGGTTCATATCTTCAACCTTATCTAGTGAACCAGAACTGCCACTAGCGCCCTTCCCAAAGCTGCACATGACATTTCTTCGTTCAAAGTCTTTCTTTCTCATCTTATGTAAACACATTTTTAGATGTATAAATATGCGCACAAAGAATTGTCTTTCCAAGGTGGGTGTTGTGATCCAGCATGTGTCCAGTTCCGGAAAAATCAACAAGCACCACTTGAGATGACAGAGGCAAGTTGACAGAATGTAATCTCCAACAGTGAAATTTTGGCTCCATTCTTTTCTCTTTCTTCTATAGTACCCCAGTGCTTTTACTTTTCTTTAGCTCCCGCTTTGCGACTAAAACCTGTGATCAATAGCTCTGCAGGGAGCATCTGTTCGCTGTTGTGCTCCTTTCTGTTGTAATAAGTCTAACATCTCATCTCATTTTCTCCCCCCCCCCCATTCATCTGTCTGTGAATGTGTTTGTGCTGTTTGCATGCTTGCATGACTGGACGAATGTGTCGCCCCCTTTCATCCACCTTTCTCCTAGCAGACCTGGAGCGTGGCGGAGGTCACATGATCTCCACAGATGACCTGGAGTACCCGCGCGAGTATCGCACGCTGGGCAACAACACTCGGAGGTTCTCTAACGTGGGTCTTGTCCACACCTCCGAGCACCGGCACACGGTCATCGCCGCCCAGAGTCTGGAGACCCTCACCAACCTGCACAAGGCTGACATGGAGCGCAAGCGGGACGTCTTCATGGACCACCTGAAGAACAAGTACCCGCCCCAGCACTCACTGCCACCCTCGCCATCACCCTCACACGGCAGCATGAGGGGCAGCTCTGAGAGGAGTGCACGAGAACAGGTATGAGCGAGAAGGGTTAGCTTGTGGGATGATGCTTGAGGTTTAATATGGAACAATGTGCTGATTCAGTAATAATATTCTGGATGTCATTCCTGTGACTAGGTGAAACTTCCCGCTTTAGGGTTAGCTAATGGTTGGCATTGGGGCAATGCATTTCGGGCAATGCATTTTTGTTTTGTTTTGTTTTGTTTTGTTTTGTTTTGTTTTGGGCGTCACGGTGGCGCAGTGGGTAGCACGTTCGCCTCACAGCAAGAAGGTCGCTGGTTCGAGCCTCGGCTGGGTCAGTTGGCGTTTCTGTGTGGAGTTTGCATGTTCTCCCCGTGTTCGCGTGGGTTTCCTCCGGGTGCTCCGGTTTCCCCCACAAGTCCAAAAACATGTGGTATAGGTGAATTGGGTAGGATAAATTGTCCGTAGTGTATGTGTGTGAATGAGTGTGTGTATGGATGTTTCCCAGTGATGGGTTGCAGCTGGAAGGGCATCCGCTGCGTAAAACATATGCTGGATAAGTTGGCGGTTCATTCCGCTGTGGCGACCCCAGATTAATAAAGGGACTAAGCCGAAAAGAAAATGAATGAATGAATGAATGTTTTGTTTTGTTTTGTTAATTACATAATAAACAAGTATAATATTGTTTGTTTTGATTCATTTGATTTATTTATTACTTAGAATATTATTTAAACTTTGTTAGGAATTATTATTTTACCTTAATAATAATAATCGTTAGCAAATGTATTACAGTACAACATCAATACACATATTACATAGAACAATACATTTTTATAATAATAGTAATAATAATAATAATAATAATAATAATAATAACAGGCGGCGTGGTGGCGCAATGGGTAGCGCTGTCACCTCACAGCAAGAAGGTCGCTGGTTCGAGCCTCATTCGAGTCAGTTCGCATTTCTGTGTGGAGTTTGTTCTCCCCATGTTCGCAAAGACATGCACTATAGGTGAATTGGGTAAGCTAAATTGTCGGTAGTGTATGTGTGTGAATGAGAGTGGTGTTTCCCAGTGATGGGTTGCAGCTGGAAGAGCATCCACTGCGTAAAACATATGCTGGATAAGTTGGCGGTTCATTCCGCTGTGGCGACCCCAGAATAATAAAGGGACTACGCCGAAAAGAAAATGAATGAATTAATAATAATAATAATAATAATAATAACAATAATTGTATTATTTATTATATTTTCTATCTATTTATTTATAGGCTCACAATGTATTGTATTGTAGACTGCCACTGACAATTTTTTATGAATTAAAAAAAATTATGCACACTATTATGCAATTTATTTTGTAAAAAAATAGTAAATATGTAATACTGTGAAATATTAGGGCTTTTCATGTCATTGCTGTTGATTTTAGAAGGCAGCTGTCTATTTATTTAAGCCATTTAAAACATATATTCAGTTTATTCATTCATTCATTCATTTTCTTTTCGGCTTAGTCCCTTTATTAATCTGGGGTCGCCACAGCGGGATGAACCGCCAACTTATCCAGCATATGTTTTACGCAGCGGATGCCCTTCCAGCTGCAACCCATCACTGGGAAATATATTCAGTTTATTTATTTGTTATTATTAACAAAATATGTGTGGTATGTAAGAGTTTTATATTTTTAAGGAGTCTTTTACTCACCAATACAGCATGTATTTTATCAAAAATATAATAAAACAAGGATATTGTGAAACAGCTATTTTAATACATTTTGAAATGTAATTTATTCCTGTGGTGATAAAGCTGAATTTTCAGCAGCCTCTACTCCAGTGTCAAATGATCCTTTGGAAATCGGCATTCTTGGCATCTGAGTTTAGGCTGTGAATAGTTGGTTTTTGCCTTTTCATAGACGATTAAGTCTCTTATTCCTGTGTCTATGATAGTTGTTTCAGGAACATATGCTGCCAGTGTAAATTGCATTAACCATGCATGGACACACTCTCACACACACAACATGTGGCTTTGAAATGATACTCATCTGAGAGGTCTACTGAAGCAGACACCGATACAGAGAGGCTGCAGTACATATAAACACTTCAGTAACTGGTGGAATAGGCTTAATATGCTCCCATTTTCCCAGCTTTCACACAGCTGTCAAAATGTCATTGAAACATTTTGTACTCACCATAGAAAACAAGCAGTTTCTTGCTAGAGTACAGAAGAAGAGCAGGTATTGTGTGAATGGAGCAACTGGATATTGTGGGATAGGGTGACGTAATGTTGAATTCAAATTTAAATGATGTCACTGCATCAAACCAGTATCAGCCAATCGGCTGTGTGCATGAAGAGAGAGAGAGTGGAGAGAGAGACATGCAGGTAACAGATACATTTACACTTTCAAAACGCTGCGCTGATATTTTTAGAAGAATGAGTGAGGAAGAAAGACACTTTACTGCTTGAGTTCTCAAATTATACCATCATCGCTTTATTTTTCCATCTAATGTGTATATACAGTTGATGTCAGAATTATTAGCCCTCCTGTATATTTTTTTTTCCTAAATGGAGTGAAGATTTTTTTCAACATATTTCTAAACATAACTAAACATAATATCTTTGCCATGATGACAGTACATAATATTTTACTATGTATTTTTCAAGATACTAGTATTCAGCTTAAAGTGCAATTTAAAGGCTTAATTAGGTTAATTAGGTTAAATAGGCAAGTTAGTTAAATTAGGCAAGTCATTTTATAACAATGGTTTGTTCTGTAGACAATAAAAAATGATTGCTTGAGGGGGCTAATAATATTGACCTTAAAATGTGTTTTTTTAAATAAAAACTGCTTTTATTCCAGTTGAATTTAATCAAATAAGAAGAAAAAGAAGAAAAAAAATTATCAGAAATACTGTGAAAAATTCCTTGCTCTGTTAAACATAATTTGTGAAATATTTGAAAAAGGAAAAAAAAAAATCACAGGAGGGCTAACAATTTTGACTTCAACTGTATATACCTCTAGAAAATGATTTAATGTAAATGCCATTCTTATTGGTAATTCGTTTTCTACTAAAAAGAACCATAGTAGTGGTTGTATGCAGTAGGTCCCTCAGTAGTCAACACCATATGCTGTGTTGTTGTTGTCCAAATACGGGTGTCCTAACTAGATTTTGAAGGGCCAGTTCACCATATATATTCAATTTTAAGTTTATAAGTACATAAGTATATAAGTGCATAATTTCATATTAGAATGTCAAAGAAGTATAATTACTATATTGCAAAAAAGACAACTGATATAAAAAGATTCATATGCACCATTTTTGCGTATATACTTTCATATTATATAAAGGCCCAGTACCATCATCATCACTTCATCCCTATGCCCTAATCCCATCGAACGGTTTACCCTCCAAAGTGACAGCTTCAAAGGGATTAGGGCATAGGGACGAGTCCTTCCAAATAATGCAGTGTTCAACACTAAATAACTTTCCTGTGCATCATGGGGGCCCCAAGTGTCAATCATTTGTACCCTTTGAAATCATTCATTCATTCATTTTCTTTTCAGCTTAGTCCCTTAATTAATCAGGGGTCGTCACAGCAGAATGAACTGCCAACTTATCCAGAATATGTTTTACGCAACGGATGCCCTTCCAGCCGCAACCCATCACTGGGAAACACCCATACACTCCCATTCACACACATACACTATGGACAATTTAGCTTACCCAATTCACCTATAGCACATGTTTTTGGACTTGTTGGGAAAACCGGAGCACCCAGAGGAAACCCACGTGAACATGGGGAGAACATGCAAACTCCACACAGAAATGCGAACTGACTCGAATGAGGCTCGAACCAGCGACCTTCTTGCTGTGAGGCAACAGTGCTACCCACTGCGCCACCGCGCCGCCTACCCTTTGGGTAACCTTCAGTTTGGAAAGACACTTCAGTATAGTGGCCATGATTGTTTTCACTCCAAAGTACTCTTGAGAGAGCAATATATCCTATTTGGAACGTAGCGTCTTTTGTCAGTGCTTTTTCACCTGTAAACGTTTAATGAGTGGGCATACACGCAACACAATAGTTGAAATTCATTATGGCAGCACCCATTGTTTACTCAGGAAAAATATGGATAAAATTTATTAGACAGAACAGTTGAAAATGTCATAATGCTGTCTAAATATCTTCTGATACTTAGGGGCTAATAAGAAAAACTTATTGACTGATTCAGAAAATAATTCAAACAATGTATTGATCAACCTAGTCTAAATGTTGTTCCTTTTTGCAGTTATAATGAATGGCATCAAAAACATGCTATGGTGGTATAAAGTACACTAAATCCTTAAATTGGTTAAATTGACAAATATTTTGGGTATGTTAAAGTGTATTAAAGAATTGTGTATGTAAATCTGCGGTATGTTAGGGTATTTTAGTGCTAAAAACTGAAAAGATTTTCATGTGCAAATAATTTTTTGTAGTTCACACTACCAGTTTTGGTTTACTGTGTCATGTAAACCCACCGTAAAACACAGTTATTTGAAACTTTTCACATTTTCCTTGTTGACTAGCCACCAGTACAATCCTTTTATAATCCACTTAAAGTCATACGGTTTTGAAACATGGTGCAATTTTGTTATAGTGGGACAAACTACCCCTTTAACTAGATGGATCAGCACTTTTTTGTTGTGAAACACTTAAAATGACCATTTTTGTTGTGAAAATTCAAGCTGGTCTAAACTGGTCTTTTCAGCAAGGCTTCTTCAAAAGTCTCTCTTTTCAACACCTATTATACAGCTCTTTTATCGTAAATGTATGTGATTTGCATTGCATTAAAGACCTGTAAGACTTTAAAGTCTGTTGTGTGTGTGTGTGTGTGTGTGTGTGTGTGTGTGTGTGTGTGTGTGTGTGTGTGTGTGTGCGTGTGCGTGTGCGTGTGCGCGTGTGTGTGTGTGTGTGTGTGCGTGTGTGTGTGTGTGTGTGTGTGAGTGAGTGAGTGAGCAGGGGAGATGAAAGGATCAAATGAGAGAGAAAGAAAGAGAAAGAGAGAGAGAGACAGGGAGGTTGGTTGAGAGACAGGTGGAGTCCATGGTTGCCAAGGCAACACCGCCCTTATATGGAAACTGGTGATATCATATTGCAAAGGTCAGGTTGGAGAGAAAGAGAGAGAGAGAGAGAGAGAGAGAGAGAGAGAGAGAGAGAGAGAGA
>CAIGQV010016547.1:17589387-17612438 GCA_903798115.1 Danio jaintianensis | reverse complement strand
AGAGAGAGAGAGAGAGAGAGAGAGAGAGAGAGAGAGAGAGAGAGAGAGAGAGAGAACAAGAAATAAAGCGAGTGAGAGAGAGAGAGAAACGGCAAAAGAGAGAAAAAAGCAGAGCGGAGGAAGAGGAAGGCTTTCGGAATATCCTCACCTCTTTTGCAAGACGCATCACAGGATTTCCTTCTTATTTATCTTCCCATCTGCAGCCTGTGTGGAATAATGGAAAGGGGGAGGGGAAGAGGAGGACGATACGAGATGGAGAGAAAGAAAAGATGAGTGCAATGGTGTGTAAACCGGCGAGAGGAGAGTTAATTACCCTCTGCCTGCCTTTTCTGAGACGGAAGAGTTAAAGCAGCAGCCAGTAGCCAGCCGATGCTGTAATGAATTAAATAAAGAACCTGTCGTCGCGTGTGCTGGAGAGAGAGAGAGAGAGAGAGAGAGAGAGAGAGAGAGAGAGAGAGAGAATAAGAGAATGAGTATTCTGCACACCTGACAGCCAGCTGCTAAGACTGAAGGCATCTAGCCATTGTGCATGTGTGTGTGTGTGTCGGGAAGATGCACACTCACTAGCACACATGCAAGCAGGTGAGGTTCAAACTGATAGCTTCATTTGTTTGCCTATTGCGAGGTTGTTGTTGTTGGTGTGTGCTAATGTGTTGACTGCATGCAGATGGACACTGCTTGGGTTTTGCATGTGTGTGACTTGTTCGAGTCAGAACGCGCATCAGGGATATGTGTGAAGGAAGTACGCACAACGCATGCATGTGTGAGGGAAGGTAAGAGCTGTTTTGCATGCGGGTCAGGTGATGTTTAACTCTGGTAGGCTTGCTGGGCTGCCACATGTTTCTCAGGTGGAGATTAATGTTGGGATCAGATGCAACTAGTTTTTTGGGCCTGATTGTTGTTTAGTGCTTTTGATTTAATAACAGTGAACTGGGTGTTGTATTTGTTGTATTTGTTCACATGGGAAGCATTTGACTTGCAAACAAATGTTACTATGTTTCTGATGCATGCAGGAGGTGGATTTAAAGGGGACATGCTCCAATACACTTTTGAAGCATTTGATATCCTGCATTAGGTTAGGATTAGGTTGTTTTTTGCACACATACTTTCTATCATTTGGCATTAAGAGCAAACTGATTATAGCTGGTTTTGTGAGTGTACTTTTGAGACTTTAGGGTTATTCATTCATTCATTCATTTTCTTTTCGGTTTAGTCCCTTTATTAATCAGGGGTCGCCACAGTGGAATGAACCGCCAACTTATCCAGCATATGTTTTACACAGCGGATGCCCTTCCAGCTGCACCCCATCACTGGGAAACACCCATACACTCTCATTCACACACATACACTACGGACAATTTAGCTTACCCAATTCACCTATAGCGCATGTATTTGGACTTGTGGGGGAAACCGGAGCACCCGGAGGAAACCCACGCGAACATTGGGAGAATATGCAAACTCCACACAGAAATGCCAACCTACCCAGCCGGGGCTCGAACCAGTGACCTTCTTGCTGTGAGGCGATCGTGCTACCCACTGCGCCACCGTGACGCCCACTGTAGGGTTATGTAAATAATAATTTCTTATTGTTAACTTTAGTGTGCTGATTAATTGAACTGTCAGTATCAACATATCAGTCTGTTTACATTTACATCTAAAAGTAAAGGGCTTTAGATGTGTTTCTGTTTGTGTGTGTGTTTATGTGGTTGTGTATGCTGATGTGTTGTAGTTGTGTTCAACAGGAGAAAGGCATTCATAAAAGTTTGGAACCACTTGAGAGTGAGTAAATAGTGAGTAAATTTTGGGGTGAACTATCACTTTAAATCTGTTTATTTTTGTCAGACTTCCAAATTTAAATCTCACCACAAACAATATGTTTTAAGACAAATTTATATGTTTTATCTTTTATATTTTAACGTTTTATTTTTATATTTTAAACAATATGTTTCAAGACATATTAAGACAAATGTTTTAAGAATTTTCTGTTTGCTTTATTTTAGTCAAGTAACACTTGGACAACAAATGATTGACTGGTGAGACTGATGGATTACTATACCATTTTTGACCCTGTTGACACCTGGTTAAAAGATGTATTTTTATCAATCTGATTTCAAGTGGACAACACTAAATACTGGTGTAAATGCAGGGTCTAAAACGTTTTGAGCTTGATCTTCCAGAAGTAGTTAAAAACACATTTGATCTAATTGATTGATCATTCAACTGCTTCCAAATCTAACGATCATTTATTTAAAGAGTTTCTATCTGAAACTAATGTTGTAAACAGGGTTTTAGTTTACATAAATGGCGTAGGTGATTCAGGGAGGCGGTTTTGCATTTTTCAAGATTTTGAATATTTCTTTTCAGCTGCACCTGTGCCGTCTGTTAACCCTTAAACATGCTGTTGATTTTCCACTGGCAAAAGCAGCCGCTGCTTAGACAGCCAATTATCCCCCATTTACTGTTGTTTCTAAGCAACTGAGGACGCCGGGCTTGTCCTGCTCCATGGAATCTTGCTTGTTAGGGAAAAATAACATCACCAAGCCACAGCACACTGGCCCTGCAGCACATAAATCCATAAGCCCTCAATTATGATCCAATATGATGGCGTTGGTAGTTGTGTTATTTCCGTTATTTATCAAATGCTATGTCAAAGAGAGAAATTTAGAGCCGTCACATTGAAATGATTTAGGAGACTTTTCATTGCTGTGAATTTTTCACTTCCTCTGGTTTGGCTGGAGATCAAATTTAAATGGGCATGGAGGACTACGTGTGTATTTTTCTAACTCTAATTTTCAGACACATTTGTGAAAATGTGATGCTAGAAGTTAGCTAAAGCTGATAAAATGTCCTTTTTTATATTTTTTATATAATATATTTTCTGTATTTGTTTTTCCATTCATTTATTAGGTAATGAATTAATTAATTTATTTATTATAATTTCTTCAGGGGCAACACAGTGGCTCAGTGGTTAGCACTGTCGCCTCACATCAAGAAAGTCGCTGGTTAGAATCCTGGCTGGGTCAGGTGGAGGTTCTGAGTGGAGTTTGCATGTTCTCCCCGTGTTCGCGTGGGTTTCTTCTGGGTGCTCCGGTTTCCCCCAAAGACATGTGGTATGTCTGAATTGAATAAACTAAATTGGCCGTAGTGTATGTGTGTGGATGAGTGTGTATGGATGTTTCGCAGTACTGGGTTGCAGCTGGAAGGGCATCCGCTGTGTAAAACATATGCTGGATAAGTTGGCGGTTCATTCCGCTGTGGCAACCCCTGATTAATAAAGGGACTAAGCTGAAGGAAAATGAGTGAATTTATTCAGACCAAACCTATACTCAAAAAAAATGTATGTATGTATATTTTGTATATGTATAAAAAATGTTTTAATGTATGCATGTATATATATATAATACTAAAATAAAAATGTTTTGAGTATAGGATTAGTCTGAAGAAATTATAATAAATAAATTAATTCATTTATAACTTAGAGCATTGGAATGCAATAAATAAATGAATGAACAAACGAATAAATGAATAAATAAATAAATATTTTTTTATATTTTTTGCTTCTGTGTTGCATCCATGCTGATAGTTTTTATTTTTAAAATCCAGTTTTATCAGCCAATAAATCCTGAAGACAAAATTACCTAATGCACTTTTTATGTTTACAGTTTCAGTGAATGTGTGTTGAATAATAGAATCGTATATACTGTTTACAATATTGTGCACTTCATGTTTGAGACAATCATGTCCTACATAATATAAGAGTGCTTCATTTTGAAAATGCTGCTGGGGGACATTTAATATTACACCCTTAAATCTCAAGCTGTTCCAAAGTACGGTTTATCCCTCTGGATTGACCATCAAATGCACACAAGGCTTGGCTTTAGGCTTAAGTTCAGTACTAGAACCCCTTCTGTCAGCCACGTAATGGGTCCATCTGCCGCTCACTGCTACCTGACATCAGGTAACCCAGAATCAGTCCCCGCAGGTGAAGTCCTGCTCCTCTATCTGACCCATTTCTGTCAGAGCTACATGCAGAATCAATCATTAACAGAGTAAAATGCGAATTTTGTCACTGTTCTTGAGCACACTAATTTATAGGTATCCTTAAGACTAGCATACTGATGCTAGCTTCTAAAAAACTTTATTTTGATACAGCTTTAAAAACAGCTTTAAATGAGGTTTAAAACACTTGGAGCTTGTTTAATTTTGATTACTTCCCGGGGTAGTCGAAAACACATTTGATCGGATTGATTTTGACCACTGATGTCTTGTAAATCAAAAAAGGAAACTTCATGTTAATACCAGGAGAAAACTGAGCCTTCAACTACAGTACTTCCAAATCAAATCACCATTTATAGCTTGATTGATCCATTCCTCAGAGATCAGCCATAAACTTTAGAAGTAGCAGAGAATTATACTGAAGTAAAAACAACATGAGACATTTTTTTTCAAAGAGACCCTGATGCAATGTGTGTTTACTGATATCTTAAAGCTCAGCTTGTGGTTTGTGTGTGTTTGTCAATCTATGAGAAGAAGAATGCAATAGTGCATGTATTTTTCATAGTGCTGATCCCTGGGCCAGTGCTGCTCAGTACCAGGACCAACTGCTACTCGGAATATTATTTTACTAGAAATATAATGCTGAGCTGCTGCCATATGAGCAGTGTGCTATTATACACTATTCATATCAACATCCTGCTTCCAGGGAGTTTGTAAAACAACATTTTTAGCCTTGAGTAGAATGAAATATTTAGCTGATGTTTTATTTGCTGCATGCTTTCCCTTTTTATTTTTTCCTGTCTAAATGTTCACAAACACATTCACACACACACTTTTAATAAGCTGACTACTGTCTAGACTTGCGCATGAAATATTCAAAAGTCTTGATCGATCATTCAGAGTTTCATTCAGAGATTATATGGGACATTTTTTTTGCCTCATGGCCTTAATAACTACTCCGGCTCAAAGGAAAAGCACACCTCTACCAACATTTTTGCAAAACTCAAGCTAAAATAAATGCTAGAGGCAATAAAACGGTCATAACTCCTAATCATTTTCCCACAAATTATGATTACAGGGGAGAATATCAATGAATGAAGACTCACTTCTGCACGGTTTCTTGCTTAGTACTGTTATCAGCTATCATTTGTAAAATAATACATTTAAAGGTTTATCAAATTTCAAATATTTTTCTCCATGTGCATTTTTTTAAACATACTAAACCTGAAATGTTATTCATAACGCTTTGTTTGATTTTTGTACTGACACTATAGTTGCATAAAAAACAGTAATAAAATATTGTCACAGTCACATTTATGTTCTTGAGAAACACTTTTTAGCACCACTCACTGGCCATTTGACAGTGAAATGTTCAAGAGTGTAATATCATTTTTGCAACAATTTTGCCTCAAGAGTATAATCACGAGTCCGGGCTGATTAACACACTAAATAAAGAAAACAAACTCTCTCAAATCCCATTTCACACTTATAATTTATTTCATTAACTATGTTCAATAGTATACGTACATCACAGAAGAATTCATGTTTTAAATAGTATCTGTCACTGTCATTTCCATCAAACCTCAAAGCATTCGTGCGGGCATGATGGGGATTTAAATTACTACCACTAATTAAATTAAAACAGAAAAAAATCTAGTGATCAAGAAAAAAATCACAATAATGTCAGAATATGGATTTATCCAAGGATGTCTCTGAATTTCTGTAAAAGTGAAAATCGGGAAAATATGGGAGATGTAGGTGAGAGCTCTGCAGACTGATGACCAACTTCGGGGTGATTGATGGGTCTGGGCAGCAGGCCAAGCTCAGACACGGAGGGGATCTTTTTAATTATTTTTTTTTCTCATTTGCTGCAATCTTGTCAGTTAGTCAGTCAGGCTGGGCAGCTGATGGACGGGTGAGCGAAAACCTTGAAATACCTTCATGCAGACTCATTTAGAGGGCCAGTCCATTCAGAACAGCTTCATATGATGAGCAGACTGGAGGAATTATGTGTCATTGTGTCACCATGTGCTTTAAAACCCGGTAGAGCTGCATCTGAAGCAGCAGATATGAAATAAAAATGTGACATGTACGCTTTCATTCAGAAGTTTAGAATCTGTTTCAGATTTAGCGAGAAGACTTTAAATTGATCAGAAATGAGAATACAATAATAGCACATTTTAAGAGTTCTATTTCAAATAAATGCAGTTTTTTGTTGTTGTTTTTTCTTTCATTTTACTATAGAATCCTCAATGGTTTTCACAAAAAAAAGATTGATATTAAGAAATGTTTCTTTAAAATGCTGAAAACTCAGCTTTGCCACCACAGGATTTAATTAAATTGTAAAACGTTCAAATAGAAAACTTAACTTGTATCACAAATATATTTTAGTGCTGTATTTACTGTGTTTTCCGTTAAATAAATACAGCCTCTGAGCATAAAGAAGTGCTTAAAGACATTAAACCATGTAGATAGCATAAATGTATACTGCAATAATGTTAAGAAAATGTACTTAATATTATGAAAATAGAAACCTAATGAAATTAAAAATAAGGTGTAAACAATAGAAGATCTAATTGTATAATTTAAACATGTCTTCAATTCTGCAGTATATTGGAGTTATATATTGCTTGCAATTGCTTGTTATTGAAAGTGAGTTTGAAATGTTGGTGTACCAAAAACACTCGCTGTCTTTCTCTCAGCTCATATCTTCCTTCAGATTCTTTTATCTTAAAAGATGTGACATGGTTGGAGATGTGACTGTTTGCCACCACACACAGAGATAAATGTCTAACTCTTTCTCTTTTCTCTTTCTTTCCATAGCAACAGCCAAACTACTGGAGCTTTAAGGTCAGTGCTTTGATTACTTCTCTGTGTGTGTTTCTGTCTCAAAAACTGTTCTTTTGATATGTGTTTGCCTTCTTAGGATGAATGTACAGGCCGTGTTTTGATATCTGTTGTCAGTCCACAGTGAAACTGCAAAAGGTTCCAGTCCAGGCTCATGGGTAATACGTGCCTCAGTCTACATTTTTGCAAAACTTAAAATATGTTGCTCCATGTACGTTTTGTTGCACGTTTCAAATGTCAAATCCACTAGAGGGCGATGTACCCTACACTTAGGGTACAGTTTGTTGTACATGTCAGACACACATTCATGAGAATGCAAGGATGTCATACAGGTCACCTAGCGAACCACTGACATAATCCCTTCCCTAAAACCAACCAATAGTGTTTTCAAAAGCAAATGTAAGAGGAAAAGTCCACTGCAAGGTAGTTTCATCTTGATTTTACATTGGTTTTGTGTGTTTTGTAGAACTGTCATTCTGCTGTGGCGACCCCTGATAAATCAGGGAATAAGCCAAAGGAAAGTGAATGAGTGTTTTGTGGAACCATGCTTCACCAGACTTAAACTCGAGTGCTCTGCATCCCAAGTACAACACCGTACAAAGTGAGCTACCGAGCAAGCTGACCATAGCAGAAAGGTTGTCCATATGGAGATATATAGATGAAGCAAATATATTGGATACAAATTATAGACACTGTTTTGGTATTTATTTGGTGTTGTGTAAAGAACTACAAAAAAAAATAATCCTTTATTTGTGAATATTTGTGAATATTTTTTATATTTGTGAAGAGGAACAAAATTGTTGACGTTCTACTGCCCCTTAGTGTTCATTTTACATAGAAACTGCAGTCAAATGTATGTTTCAATACATTTCACAACGTATTTAATTGCAGTTTCACAAAAATGTAGGCTGAAGAACGTATTCAACGTATCCAATTAACCTTTATTGCAGCGTTCCTACTTTATGATTTATTATGGGATATTTTGGCTAAACATTATTATGCTTTTATTGATGATTAGGTATTGATATGCCTACTTTCAAATTTGTTGCGTTTTTAAAGCTATTCCCTATTTTTCAGAACAGAAATGAAAAAAAAAAAAAAAGATTCTGCAGAATTACACATCTGTTCTGTCTGTCTGAGCTTTTTTAGCTTTACTACAGTCACAGAATTCTAGGCAGAAGTGAGATAAATCTGACAAAAAAAACCCTTTGCTGGCTCACTTGATCATCCTTAAGCCCAAGGTAGACTTCTTTTTGTAAATGTGCAGAGTTTAACTCATCACCTTTCAAAGTATACTCAATTTATAGTATGCACAATGTTGGGGAAGCTACTCTGAAGTTGTAGCCTGATAAGCTACAGTACAAGCTACTTATAAGTTAATGTATTTAAGCTACAATCATTTTTACCTTTGAAAAGTACTTAGCTTGGCAAGAATGTCTTTTCTTTCCTTTCATCGCTGATTGCGTCATCAGATCCGATGCTCATCGTAGCTAAAGTCACACTGCAGAAAAGTGTCTAAAATCTTCTGACATGGCCAGAACTTCATCAGAGGGAAAATGTGATCACCATTAAGGGCCATTAAGCAGCTGTCGATGAACATGTTGAACCAACAATCAAAAACCACATATTTTAGCCTAGAACTATACAGGATTTTTTTAGAATTTCTCTAATTTGTCTTAGACAACCAAATTGTGGCTGAAATCGCACAGTGTCAGACATTTAGTCCTATTGGTATTCAAGTGGTATTCATAGTCCTATGGAGTATTTCAAGTTGTTTACATAAAAATATGTTTCTTATAAAAATGACATTGCTTTAGTTTTGCTTTTTATACCAGAAAAATGAAATAATGCAAAAATAGCCAATTTGCACTAACTAATAAAATGTATGACTGACATTACTGTCTCCAGCGATGTATATATACATCTTAAAATAAAAATAAAAAAGATTAGGAGGCTTCATGACCCTTTAAAATGACATTAGTCTCTAGTAATTAGCATCATTTGAAGACACTAGAAGTCTTGAGTACTGTAGGTGTGTTTCACTTGTCAAATGTGTGAAGGTCATTGATCTGTGGGTCATGTGGGTCTGATGCTGAAGATCTGCTTTACTGGCTTTTATCTACTAAATCTCATTGCCCTGTACTTTCTTTCTCTCTCCATCTATCTCTCGTTTACTTGCTTCCAATATAGTTCATACCTGCCCATAAAGCTCTCAAATCTTTCAGCTGAAGTCAATCTAATAGAACTAAACGCAGGGGTCTCTATAGATGTTTTAAAAGCCAATTCTTCTTTTAAGCTGTCACGGCATGGTAAAAAAACCCATGGCACAAGACAGTAGGTAAATAGCTGATGCAGGTTCAGAAACTGACGTGTATTAAATCCCTTGTTGTTGAACCTGCGCTATATTATGAAGGATTTTTATTCAAACAGCGATAAAATGGCTGGTACATGTATATTTGATGTAGAAAGGTGTGTGTAATTGTACAAGGACAGAGGAAATGGCCTCAAGGCTGTGATAAACAGTGTCATTAAACTGAGACTCAGTCATCGGATCCTCCTGATTCAGTTCATTCATATTCACTCCAGCACGCACTTACTCACATTACACTCCTCCAGTCAACAGACACGCTTATTTTGAGTGTCAGGCAGTAACTTCCTGTTATTATCATGAAAAATCCAGATATTATATAAGATTTGTGTTCGAGAAGGTATCAACACTCATTTGGGACTAATGAGGTCTAGCTGTGTTTTTTTGCAATAGTCTATCCGTGTTGTCTTTCTCAGTCAGGGTTTGTTATTCATATTTTTATTTCGCTCATTCTAGGGTAATGAACTCCCTCTGAACGGACCATCCAAATCCCACATAACCTGATCTCGTTTATCCAGTACTTAATCTTTAAACTCTCGACTTTTGTCCATTAGTGCGCTCAGGGAATTGTGGACTTTATGTGGGGGAAAAGTCTCTTCTCTTCTGATGTTCTCTTCAGTTCTATGTCTCATTTTCTCTTTTTTGTCATGGTAAAATGGATTGTCAGATGCGTTCAGAACATTTTTTCCTTCAGGTGCAGATGCTGAGCCCCCAAACAGATGCCTGTTAAAAACAAACGTCTCCCCTGGCTGGTTACGCCACATAAAATTAGCCTCTCTGCAAATTACTGTCAGAGTTGCGGTTTGTCAGTTTTTGGTTTCCTTCTTGTTCTTGCTGTCTTTTTCAATACTTATGTTCTAAGTAATAATGTTCTCGTATCTAGATGCAGAAATGTGTTTTGATGTCCAGGTGCTGGTTCATTAGCATTTTTCTATTGTGTCCTCTATAAGCATACATTTTGAATCCATATATAGTGTATAAACTGTAAAAATGCATGGGTTCCACACAACTCCTTCATGTTGTCCCAACACCAATTGATCAAGTTACCTCAATTGTTTTTGCGATTTAAGTGGATTGAACATCGAACAAGTAAGTTGCCCCCCCCAAAAAACTCAAGAATTGTGTTGATTCAGCTCATTTTATATAAGTAGTTTGAACAACCAGCAAAAAATATTTTTTTTAATGTACAGTAGCTAGCGATATGCTAACAAGGAAAAAGGGACAGTTATGGTGCTACATTCAGCAGTTTAGCTATATCATTTCTTGTTTACGTATGTATCCTTTGTTCCCTGAAGGAGTGAATAGAGACGTTATGTCAGAGACAGACAAAAGGGGAGGAGGAACTCCTTTTATCTGTCTCTGACTTATCTCAAAGAGACCAACTGAAAGGGAACTTAGTTTTTTCCAATTTGTTTAGTTTTTCAAGTAATTTGCATTTGTGCGGGTAGCTCAATAATGAAACAGTCTGTGACCATTCACAAATCATTTACTAAATTCAACATTGATTGATTTATTTATTTATTTTTTCATTTTTACATGTTGCTTCTTGTCCTTTTTTAAGAGTTTCCAATAAAATGTCCAATGTGTTCAGTTTTGTTCAAAAGAAATTAATATGACTGTGGCAGCATTTTATTATGTTGTTGTATGTAGGCTACTGCAACAGTTCAGAAATGAAATTTCTGATGAATGGTGCTAAAAGGCTATGTGCGATCTTTGAACAAATTTTTTGTTCTTAAGAACATACAATTCAAGAAAATACCAGTCTAAACTATTTTCAGAAAAGCTGTTTTAATGTAACTAGGTTGAAGTATAAAATACTTTTAGAAAACGGCTAATTACAGTACATTGAAGCTACTGTAGTATAAATACAGAAACAATACTATTATGTCTTATTTCACAGGTAACAAAAATTCACACTTCTGAGCAAATTTATAAAATGAATGTGCAACAAAAACAGAGGCTGGATTGCCAGTTTTGCATTTTTTTCATGTTTTTGTGAAACAGCTTGTCCTCCAGCAGACAGAACTAATCCATTTCTTCCTCCTCTTAACATCTCTTCCTCTTATAATTTCAGTCTTCATCATTGCTATTAATCTCCACCGATAAGTGCACAGAATGCCGCCATTTTATGGCCACCTACCAGCTTACCATTTCCTTGCTTTCACTGTCTCTCTCAGCATAGGACTGAATAGGCCAACAATCTACTGCAATTTGTGGGAGCAATTTCTGCTGTGCCTTCAGTCTGTGTCTAACAATAGCAGGAGAGAGAGGAAAATTATTCTCAATAGCAATTATTTTCCTTCTTCGTCCCTCTCTCTATCATTCCTTTTCCTCTTCTGTCTGTCTCTTTGTAATAGTTAATAACATTATTCTAATCAAATTGTGCACATTATATCACATATTATACTATGTCTCTCTTTAACTAATCTGCAGTAGACACACTTCTGTCACGTATAGGAAAGAAACATATGCCTCTCTTTTTGTATTTCTCCATCACAAGAGTTTTTCAGTAATCTCTTAATTGTTACTCATAGACAGCAATGAAATTAGAGGAGTTGGACAATGAAACTGCAACAGTGGATTTTAGATCACAATTATTTATTAAGTCAAATCTCGATTCAGGAAGAACAATCCAGTTTTTGTCTAGACTGTGGAACACTCGACCAGCACTATATCCTCTCTAGGGTGCTTGAGGGTTCGTGGCAGTTTGTGGGCTTGGAGAAGGCATTCGACTGTGTCACTTGTGGCATTCTATGGGAGGGGCTGTGGGAGTATGGGGTACGATATGCTCTGTTTAGGGCTGTCTGGTCTTTGTATGAACAGAGCAGAAGTTTTGTTCACATTGCTGGCAATAAGTCAGACTTGTTCCCAGTTCATGTTGGACTCTGGCCGGCTGCCCTTTGCACCTGGTTCTGTTCATTATTTTCATGGACAGAATTACTAAGTGCAGCCTAGGGCCAGAGAGGGTCTGGTTCAGGAGTCACAGGATTTCACCTCTTCTATTTGCAGATGATGTTGTCCTGTTGGCTCCATCGGACTTGTACTTTGAGCATGCAATGGGAGGTGGCAGGGATGAGAATCAGCACCTCAAAGTCTAAAGCTATAGTGTTCAACTGGAAAAATGTGGCCTATCATCTCCAGGTTGGAGGAGAGTCCTTGCCCAGGGTGGAAGAGTTTTTTGGGTTTTGTTCATCAGTGAGGGAAGGATGGAACGTGAGACTGACAGACGAATCAGTGTAGTGGCAGCAGTAATGCAGTCAATGTTGTGATGTCTGTTGTGGTGAGGAAGGAGCTAAGCTGAAAGGCAAAGCTCTCAATTTAATGGTCAGTCTACATTCCCACTCTCACTACGGTCATGAGCTTTGGGTCATGACAGAATAAATTAGATCTTGGATACAAATAGCTGAAATTAGTTTCCATTACAGGGTGAGACATGGAGATCTGTCACCCTGGAGGACCTTGGAGTAGTTCAGAGTAGCCGCTGCTCCTCCACATCGAGAGAAGCCAGTTGGCTCAAGTGAGAGGTGGCTTGAGAATCTGTTTCAGATGCCTCCTGGATGCCTTCCAAGAGAGATGTTCCAGGCTTGTTCCACCATGAGGAGGCCCTGGGGAAGACCCAGGACATGCTGGAGGGACTGTGTCTCTCTGCTTGCCTGGGAACATCTTGAGATCCCCCTGGAGAAGCTGGAGCAAGTGGCTGATGAGAGGGAAGTCTGGGGCTCCCTGCTGAGACTGATGCCCCCGCGACCTGGCCCCAGATAAGTGGTTAAAAATGGGTAGATGGATCTGAAAGAGGCATCAGAAATGTCGTATTGCAGCAGATATTCACTTGTGTGCGTGTTGAAGCAATTTATATCATTGTTGTTCTGAATCTTTTACATATTTATAAGTTTTTCAAGAGTTCTCAAATAATACAAATATAGCAAGCACACATATAGCAAGCATGTTTAGCTCAGCACACATTGTTTTGGATGTTTGGGCATTCATTCATTCATTCATTCATTCATTCATTTGTGTGTGTTTGTGTTTTAGTTATTTAGTTAGTTAGTTAGTTAGTTAGTTTATCTATCTTTAGGTTCAGTCTTATCCATGACAGTGTGAATGCTAAGTAAACCATGGCTAAACATAATCTTTCTGTTTTGATCCAGATCAAGAGAACTTCACGACTCTACAATTGTGAACACATCTGAAGTGATTTTAGACACGTGTAGTTTATTCATTTTCAGATTTGTACTCCCTCGTGTGTCATTCAGTATCTGGGTATCTGGAGTGGATTTCTCAGCTGCATTTACCATAATCATATGCAGTTTATGCTACAGTCCTGTCAGATCCTGTTACTTTCATTTAGTAGTCAGATGTATTTTGGCACAA
The DNA here is from genome assembly GCA_903798115.1 of Danio jaintianensis. NCBI lineage: Eukaryota > Metazoa > Chordata > Actinopteri > Cypriniformes > Danionidae > Danio > Danio jaintianensis. The sequence continues at coordinate 17,598,856 of CAIGQV010016547.1, read as the reverse complement.
GGTTGTCCTTCCTGCTGTTGAACACAACTTCAACTTCGTGTGTGTGTGCGTGTGTGCGTGTGTATGTGCGTGTGTGTGTATGAGTTTATGTGTGTGATGAAGGTGGAGATTTATTGCAGTGAATCCTACAGGGATCCCTGATTCTGTTTAATTCAGAAAATACTAGTACTTTAGGAAGGTAAAATGACACACAAGCTGACACATTTATTGAAACAAATACAAATTTGAAAGGAAAGCGGGATCTTGTGTGTTTATTGCATTTGACAAAAAGCCATTTGAAAATGCATTAGTGCTTGAGAGCGAGCGAGATCTTGATTACTCGGATGGTCTTTAGGGTGTTTTCATCGCTTGTTTGTGTAGAGCATTGATTAGCAACATGGTGCAGTTGCTCCCTTTGTTTTGGTTTGTGTTTGTAAGCAACTGAGCATTTGCAGTTTGTTGTCCATTGCTCAGAACAAATTCAGTTCCATAGAAAAGCTAAAGATGTGGTTAATCTACATGCTAATTTGGTCGTTTATATGACAATTTGCACATCCGATCTGTTTGTAGGTTGCTGCATATAAGACCACACATCATATGTTTATCACATATCTATATGTTGTAATTCTTTCACCTCTGCACTTTATTTGCTCATTTATTTTTTTTTATAAAATGTATATTATTTGATCTTACAGCTATTAATTAACTAAATTCAACATACTACCATATATAATCAAACATAATACAGTGTAAAACAATATCCGTTAATTAACAGGTTCCATATTTTGTGGTTCACATGGTGTTTTCTTTTTATTTATGGTTATAAATTGCATTATGGGAGTTTTGTCTCTGCTCTGTCGACTTTTGGTGTTTAAAATTCAACCTCAGATTAACAAAATTACTTTATTGACATTTTAGTTTGGGATAAGATATTGTTTAAGAAATAATATAGAGAGAATTAAGTCTATAAAATAACAGAAAAAGTATTGGCAGTTTTTTTTTGCCAGGTTTTTGTACCGTAATTTACAACACAAACACAGACAATATATCCCTTCCAACTATAAGAAATGTCAACAAAAGTCAGTTTTCAAACGTTTCAACATCATAAACTTTTGGAGAAAATATCTAGATCCCATATTAAAATTCAAAACCATAAATAATTGAAAAAAAGAACATAAATCACAAAATATAGAAAACTGCTAATTTACAGATTTTTTACAGTGTACATGTGCACATTTTAGCACAGTATTGCATAGTGTGCAGTATATGACAGTGAGTGACTTTGTGTAGATAAATGGTTTCCTATTTTATAGATGCATGTATGTATGTATGTATGTATGTATGTATGTGCATTTGTGTTTCGTGTGGGACCTGACCTGCTCTCTGTTGTGGATAAATGACCCCATTATGCTCCCACTGGGGGGTCATACATCAGCTCAGCTTGGGCTCTTTGTGCTCTGATGCTGTCTGCAAGGGGCAATATAGCACTGCCACTCTGCCTCAGTGTTCATGTGTGTTTGTGTGTGTCCGTGCTTGTGTGTGTGTGTGTGGGAGTGTGTTTTTTTTTATTTGTTTTTTACATGTGAAGGTTTTTGTTTTAAAATTTAGTACTTTAATTTGGAATTAACCCAGTGTTATTTAGTATCACTAAATAATTTTTTGTTTTTATCAACAGTTTGATTTATACTATTTATTTTTTGTCAAAATTGTTCCTTTTTCAAAAATATATGATTTTAATACATTTTCTAAATTATTTACAGTTTTAAGTATTTTGTAAATTAAATATTTTTAGCAGCTTATTTTATATATTTTTTGTGATTACCTACTTTTAGTTAACTATAATAACATGCTTTAATCTCACATAATTTTGTTAAATTATTCCTAAAATATATGTAACCATTCTAAAGTTTGGTGTCAGTAAAATGTTTTTAAACATAAATTAATACTGTTATTCAGCAGCGATGAAAGTAACAATATAAAAATGTTACACAGAACAAATGTTTTCAACTAAAGCCTGGAGTAGTGTTGATGAAGTTCAGCTTTGAATCACAGGAATAAATCACATTTTAAAATATCAAAAAATCGAAAATGTATCTTAAATTCTAATAATGCTTCTCAATATTACAGTTTTTGCTGTATGTTTGACCAAATAAATGCAACCAAATAGAGAAGCCTGCTGCAAACAGCAAACCTCAATAGGTAAATTTTATCAGTCATGTCAGCAAAAATTGATAATTTTGCCCTGTCCACACGAACACAGGTACACACACTTTTTTTTCTATGTGGTTTTGCTGTTTGTCCACATGAAAACATGAATATCATGAAAGCAAAGAGTATCAGGTGACTAAAACGAAAACTTTCTGAAAACTCTGGCCAAGATTTTCTGAAACTGTAGGTACAGTGTGGTCGTGTGGACACTAAACGGCTGGGATTACACCAATTATGGAAGACTCAAATGAGGCAAATTCCGCACGTTTGCGGGAACTGTATCATGTATTCTGTGCGACTGTTTGACTGTGCGACTGTAATCCGCCTCTGTTCTCAAGTTTGCATTGACTTGCAATTTACTCACAAAATATACTTAATTCCAATTAGTGTGAACTCAGCATAAAAGTGTCATTATCTCCGCCTGTTGGTTCGGTGTGCCCTTAACATGCATCACAGTGTGTTTTCATGTGGACGGAGATTTTTTTTTTAAACAAAATTGGCAAAAACTCTTATAAAAACGTTTATAAAAATACTGTACGTGTGGATATGGCCTTATTAACTTACTTTTAAGTAACTCCAGCTAACTTTGTGTGTATTTCATCTGATTATTGAGTCTAATGACACACCAAGAGCTCATAGGAATCACAATCAAAGTCTCAAAATTAACAAAAAAACTCAACATCAACAATACCATTGATAAGTTTAGAATGGAAAAATAAGCATTTCCATTGAAGCTTCTGTTGTAAATATATTTGCAGCACATGTGTTGTTAAACTGGTGAAGGTGTTTTTCTACTAGAATGTGTTTTGTGAGCTCTCTAAGCCACCGTATTAGCTCTCTTTTTTTTTTTGACTGGAAAAAACAATACTGATGAAGAAACAGATTGTTGATAGTACAGCAGCGAATTGATTTGATGTATGTTGATGCCACTGTGTGAATCTCCAGCCTGTCTTTTCCCCACTGCACCATGGGAGCTCATTACAGGTGTCTCTGGGCCTGTGAAACACACCACGATGCGGTTGTGTGAATCCTCTTCATTACTACAAAACAACCACAGCAATGATACAGAAACATCTGACAAGAGCTCTGCAGCTGTGTGGTGCACCGTTAGCGTATATGCTATAGCGAGACAGGCAGGTTTGTTCTGCGTAATTGTTAGCCTGTTTGTTGTGACTGATCCACAGAGGCTTGTTTGTCCTGTGAGTGATTTTTTTTTCTATCGTCTCCATCATAACACGAACAGAGAATCAGGTACTGCCCTGCTGTGAGTATAGATTGTGAGTGTTAAACTTGGTGAATTTAAAAAAAGTTTACTTTTGGTTTCTCTCAGTATGTTGCCAGCTCAAACAAAACCTGTCCAAGTTAAAATGGGACATGAACATCTAAAAAAAGCCACTTCTGGCTAAACTGTAGCTCTGCCACTTCATTCATTTGACCAGAGGTAAACTGCCTGGTTTCTCCCAAGTTTTTTTGTTAAATTTTTTTTTTATTTACATCCCTTGGTGGAATTTTGGTTCCTTGCAACTTTCCTCTTTGGCTTCCTCTTTAGTTACAGTGACACATATTTCAGTAATCAGTACCCTTACATGGACAGCAATATTCTGATATTAGCATGATTAAGATAATACTCTACATATTATTTATAAAATTTAGATAACCCTTTTAATTTTAGTAACAAATAATCAAACAAACAACTGTTATACAATTATAACAGCTGCATTACAACAATTACAAGCAACTGTTATACAACAACTGCAATAAAATGTGGCCTTATATGTTATTGATATAGTAATTGATGTGCTGTTTATCATTTATTATATTTATGTGTTATTTTCAGTGATAGTAATGGTGTTAAAACAGGGGTGTAAAGATTTTTGTTTAACTGATGATGGCGCTGTTATAACTGCGTTATATAGTGTAGTTGCATAATGTAATCGTCCAGCCCCTCAACACACACACACACGCGCCATTAATCCCATCAGTGAACTAAATACTACTGTACAAAACCAGCATTCTGTGGAAATGAATGTACTGAATGAATAAAACTTGTTTCACATCGATGAAACTTCATACCTGATTTTTAAATGCTGCTTGTTTTCTTTACTTTCTCTCTCTGTTTTCTTTTCTGCTTTACACATTTTGCATTGTATAAAATTGACTTGACTTGACTAATGTTTGCTTTTTGCATCATGAATTTTAAATAGCTGAAAAACTCTTTCTCTGTGTGTGTCTTTTAGAGTCGTAGTCCACGTCACTCTCAGTCCACTCAGTCGGGTTTGGCAGACCAGGCGTCTAAGCTGTCCTTCGCCTCTGCTGAGTCTCTGGAGACCATGTCTGAAGCCGACATGCCACTGGGCTTTAACCGCATGAACCGTTTCCGCCAGAGCCTCCCGCTCTCCCGCTCCGCAAGCCAGAATAAACTGCGCTCTCCAGGTAACATACATTCACTCTTCATTAACGTAAATGACATGCTTTAACTCACACTCTGATTTTGAGAGACTTTGCTTAGGCCCACATACTGTATGTACACAAGAATATGCTGGCATTTTCTGTATTTTAGATGTCATAGACCCCCAATATCATAAGCATTATGTGATGCACAGCCATAAAAATAGTGAAACACATTGACACTACGAAAAGTCTACTAATGAACAGTAGCTTTCAGTTCACAGTTGTTTTTCATTTATTTACACCATTTAATTGCATTTTGGGACCTTAACCTCTGCTTTATCCAACTTTTGATGCAGAAAAGTTTGAAAAAAAGTGAAGTATATATAAAAAGTGTAATGTATAGTGTTTTTTTAAAAAGTGTATATATATACATTTTTGCACCTTGTATAAAGACCTTGGTTATACTATTACAAATATTATAGACTAAAATACTATTTGAATTTTTTTTTACAATAATTTTTTTTTCCTAATGATTTATTATTATAATAAATATATTTATAATTTTTTTTAAATGTTTTTTGTATCTTTTTAAATTTAAAAAATAAAAATAATGTTAATACAATTTTTGATTACTGAAAACATTTTTCATTAAATTACTTAATATTTATTTTTTATAGTTTAAACATTTTTCTTAAAGTACATTACATTTTAAAATGTACTAAAACAGAAAAACTTGTAATTATGATATATAATTACTTCACAATATTAAAGTTTTTATTTGAAAAATTAAGCTTTCTTTTTTAAGATCATTATAAAAATGATGATAAAATTATAATTATAATTATAAAATGATGATAAAATATAATATGTGCACATTTCTGACAAACAATATGTTTTCTTCTCCTCTGTCAAGTCATGTAATAGCATACAAAGATCATAAATAATAGAAAACATTTCAAAATAAACTCTCATTTACTCAGTGGATTCAGCAACTTTGAAACAATATTAATGTCAAACTCCCCTTAACTCCTCTGAAAATGTATAAATAATTTAAATTGAGCAATAATTTCTTTCAGCCTGTTGTGAAACTATTTCAAAGCATTTCCAGGGCATAACTGAAAAACAAAATGCTTTATTAACTTGTAAAATTGTTAAGCCCGAGGCTATGCAGAAAAGCGCGTAGATGTTTAATTTCATTGTGATAAAATTTCCTTGTAAATATCTCGAAGTTACAAGACAGCTTTTCAAGTTGCAATAGATTAAAAAAAATTTTGCTTGCATTTTACCAGAAAAAACTATTTTACAAGAGAATCCTGGCTAAGATTATCCATACACCACTCACGTGGGTTTAACAAATAACAGATAACAGTATGAATGAAGTATTCCAAGGAAACGGAGCTGCATATTTAAAAGCATATTTGGTATCACTTTAGTTTAGGTGACAATTCACGGTATTAACAAACAATTAACTAACACTACTAGCTCAATAAACTTCTAATTAGCTGTTTATTAATAGTTATTAATGTACAAGTTGAGTTTAGGTTTTTAGTAGGATTGGGGATGCTGCATAAGATCATACTTTATAATTACTAATGAACAGTTAATAATAGGCAGGTAATAAGCCAGTAGTTAATAGCGCAAATTGTAACCTGAACTGTAACTTGAAGTGTTACCTGTAACCTGAAGTGTTACCCATATGTTTATTTTACGGTACAGTATGTATACATGTGCAGTACTTACAGCATACTTACTGTACAGTATAAGAAAGTACTTAGTTATGTGAGGTGACTAGATGGGTTAAGGTTAGGTTTCGGGGTATACAGTAGGTAGGGATAGTACCTACAGTAGTAGTTATTACCAGTTTATGTAATGAAACAGGAATGTACAATAAAATGCTACTGACTTTTGTTGAGAAGTGCAGTTTCTGTTTAGCTAATAAATACAGTAAATAAGTGATTTGTTGTAAAGTTAATGCATGTTCCATTCAAAAGCATTTTGTTGACATCTGGAAAGTCTGATTCATTCCGTTGAATCACTTTATGTATACTGTATGTAGATGTAATTGAATCAGTAAGGTAAATCAATTATTTAAAGAAATCACTGTTTTCTGTTCTGATTTGTTTTCGTCTGAAGATGACATTTTGCTGTCCTGCAATTAGATATTGCAAAATGTTTTCTACTTGTTGATATTTAATTTAATAATAAGCGCAGTGCAAAGCTTTCAGACAAAAACTGACCTTCAACAGTTGTTTTTTTATGTTGTGGAGACTCTCTAGCAGAGGTGATGGTGTTGTTGGACTTTTATAGCAGCAAGCACACAATATTTGCTGAGAGCGATTGGGTTGGAGCTATTCCCCACAGAGAGATTATTGTCCCATCAGCAGGAAGTTTACGATTGTGTGCTGGCCCATTAGGTGAAGAGCGCCGGGATAAACTGACAGAAACTGATGACAAAAAGAGTTTGGCAGCCGTAAACCATATAAACTTGCTTTCACTGACATCTCTCAACTCGAAAAAACTCAACTCGAAAAACATTTAGGCTAACTTTTAAGATTTATGTTTAGAAATCATATACAGTGTAGGCCTAAAAAAGTCAAACTTATTTACTTTCAGCTATAGTTACTAAGAAAATATTTATCTTCATGTTGATAAATTGCTAAACTTTTCATTAAATTTTTTAATATAAAAAGTTAAACAATTAATAAAAACTGCAGTGGTTAATCATAAAAAAACAACACTGAAATGAATGATATAAGTAAAATTGGTTCCTCCATTATACTTAGTTGCTTTAACTACTTTGTATGCATTCAAATGAATAATTTGGTACAATGCACTTATTGTGTAGATGCATGTTTTTTTACATTTTACTTTTTTTTTTTTTTGAAGACCTGCATGTGATTATACATTTGTAATAAATTTATGTAATTACATGTATAATTAGGAAGAAAGTACGTATTGCATCTATTTTTTTATATGAATACAGTTGTTTTAGTACTATTACAGAAATCTTGCCTTTTTACATGTGCAGAAACACATCATCATGTTAAAGATACATTAAAACCACATGTGAAATATGTAGACAATATGTGTAATGTAATTTGCACATGGGGGACATTTTAATGGTTTAAATGTGTGAAATAGAAGACATGAAATGTAATGAAATGTAATGTGCACAATCAATTACTGCGCTCTTTTCCCGAAAACAAATATGAATCATATCATGCATATTAGTGTTTATGTTTAAACTATCTCTATGCAATTCTAATATATAAATCTTAAATTAAGCTTTGACACTGCAGGCCAAAAAAAGTACTGTTTTTTCATGTTTTTTATTCAGTGTAATGTACCGAAAACATTCAAATACACTTGTGTTTCTTTTGTTGCACTTTGTCAATTTGATTTATTTACGATACATTTTCTAAATGATTTTTTTCTCTTTCACTGAACCATAAATCTCAACTTGAGCCATATTTCTTACACACACCAAACTTCACAGTTTTATTCATATTTATATTTTGAAAGTTTTTACGTTCATACTTAATTTACCAGATTATTTACAACTTTTCATTCTACTGAATAGTGTTTTTTCTGGCTGTTTGCAATATTTTCCATTATTTATGGAGTAATTAAAAAGATTTCAAGATCTGTAAAAAATTAATAAATCAATTGACTCTAAAATGTCAAATAAATAAATCAACAAGAATTATGAACCTGACTTCATCCAGTGCTTAGATATAATATATGCAAATTAATGCACATTTAATGAATATTTAAATATAACATTTTTGAAAAACTTGTAATAATATGTTTTAAGTAGTAATATTGTTTTGTAACAAGATGTTTTCCATTACTAAATGTAATCAATCAGGAGCATGATGATAATTGTTAGATAATATATAACATTATACATTTTAGATAACAAATATATATATTTTATCACCTGCACAGTCTTAACTTCAGCCCTAATTTTTTTGAGTGTAAGGTTGGCCATTTCCTCCTTGATCAAGTGTTATTTCATTCCTGGCTTCTCCTTCTCCTCAGGTGTTCTGTTCCTCCAGTTTGGAGATGAGACCCGGCGTGTACACATCACCCACGAGCTCAACAGTCTGGAGACGCTGCACGCGCTCATCGTGCACATGTTCCCTCAGAAACTGACCGCAGGAATGCTGAAGTCGCCCAACACGGCCATCCTGATCAAAGACGAAGCCAGAAATGTCTTCTACGAGCTGGAGGACGTGAGGGATATACAGGACCGCAGCATCATCAAAATCTATCGCAAAGAGCCCATCTACGCCTCCTATCCCGCAGCGCATCTGGCCAACGGAGACCTCAGGGTGAGATTTTTCATATTTGATTCATTGATTCCGTTGGTTTTCCGTCTTTACTTGTCCCAGCATGAGCTTATTGGTGAAAGAAGGCACCAGGCATGATCCATTTTTAAAGAATGCTTCTCTTCTAAGTCAAAATAAGAAATCACAAGGTTATTGAGGAAGATCAGAGGCAAGTCTAACCTTCAGACTGACGTCACGGTCCTCTTTGCATGTTAAATATTTTAAAGGGAAGTACCCGTCGTTTGATCCATTGAGCGCCGTCTTTCAGATTTGGATGTTCTTGAAGTCAGAGGTTTTTGAATTATGCACACTTTTTTTGGTGTTTCACTTGGGATTGCGTTTCGCTTTGTGAGCTGGCTGTGCTGCCACAGGAGTTTGATGTGGGTTGACTTTGAAATGCAATCATGTGGCGTCACTCTGTTGATCAAATGTTCATTTTAACTTCTTGGCTAAGAGCTGTCTTTAGCATTTAATACCCTGCCTTATTATAATGTGTTGCTTTTCTCAAGCTTGTATCTGTCTGTCTGTCTGTCTGTCTGTCTGTCTGTCTGTCTGTCTGT
>CAIGQV010016547.1:17561354-17584514 GCA_903798115.1 Danio jaintianensis | reverse complement strand
AGCCGCGGCTCTGCAAAACGACCTGGAGGACAGTCTGTATAAACCTGGAGGATCTCTATACTCTGATGCCTACAGCAGCTCCACTTTGGGAATGGGTTTTCGGCTGCCACCTTCATCCCCACAGAAGATACCTGACGTGCAGCTGCGGGACAGGGATTCCTTCACTGGGTCTCCAAGTCGAGGGTCGCCAGTGAGGACCACCTTTAGAAAGGACTCGGCTTCATCTTCTGTATTTGTAGAGAGTCCTAAGTCCAGACCCAGCTCTAGTTCAGAACCGCTGGGAGATGGTAGTAAAGGAGCTGGATTTGGATCGCCGCTTTCTGGAGGCGAGATCGACTCACGGTAAGCATTGATAGAAGTGTGTGTGCACATGTATTTGGGACAGGGTGTGTTATTGTTCAGAGTAGTTGTGTAATGATGTGATGTGAGAATGTTTAAAGTCTATATGTGAACCGGAAGTTGCTGAGACTTGTATGTCAGTTTGTTGATTTACTTTGAAATAAAACGGAATATTGAGTAGGAGGGTGGGGCTTTCTTTTTGCGCATTATTCCCTCATAACAAACTAATGGTAAGAGGGGCGTGGTTAAGAATATTGAATATTGTTGTGTATGACGTTAAACTGATGTCATCAGGGAAGGACCAACATTCCAAACACAGAAGGAAATGGTTAGACTTTGATTGATTCATTCATTCATTTTCTTTTCGGCTGGGGTCTGGGGTCGCCACAGCGAAATGAACCACCAACTTATCATATGTATTATGTATTAGCATATGTTTTACGCAGCGGATGCCCTTCCAGCTGCAACCCATCACTGGGAAACATCCACACATACTCATTCACACACATACACTACGGACAATTTAGCCTACCCAATTCACCTGTACCACATGTTTTTGGACATGTGGGGGAAACCGGAGCACCCGGAGGAAACCCACGCCAACACGGGGAGAACATGCAAACTCCACACAGAAACGACAACTGATCCAGCCGAGGCTCGAACCAGCGACCTTCTTGCTGTGAGGCGAACGTGCTACCCACTGCGCCACTGTGCCGCCGACTTTGACTGATGATTAACAAAAAAGTATTTATTTCTGAGGATGAACTCATGCCGATTAATTGTTCACCTAAAGAATAACAATGTGATAAACACTGTAAATTTAGATTTCACACAGACTTTAAAGTAAAGAAAAAGTAACAGAGAAAGCACTGTAAGCTTGTTACCTGTTTTTGTACAATTTACGGTACATGATCTGTTCTTTTTTCAGTGTTCTTCTTTCAACATCAAAAGTTGTCAGAGCAGAAATCAAGGTCCCATAATGCAATTTAAAAAGCATGAATAAATGAAAAAAAAACACCCGTGAATCACGAGCTAGCGATAGTTTCTGTTAAAATAATCATATGCAGTCATACAACCAGAAATGAACACATATCTTATTCACTGGTACAGTAAATACACATTTTCAATGACAAGCAGGGCAAATCTGTTTAAGCACTCTAATAATAATAATAAAAATATATAAATAAAAAAAACAACATTTATAACTTTTGTTCAAATGATTGTAACTTTTTTCTGTTTTAATATATTGTTTTTTATTTTCTTAATTACAAAGCTGAATTGTCAGTGGTAATTAATTCAGTGTCAGATGATCTTTAAAAAAACACTGAACAATGCAAACATTTGATAAATTTATCCTTGGTTAATAATATATGTTAAATAATAAAAGTTTTAATTTCTCAAAGAAAAGAAAGAAATTAACTCTGAACTTTGAATGGGGGTGTAGTTTTGAATAATCCATTTTAACAAAGCTATTTCACTGCCAATTATTATCTAAAGTTCTGAAACACATTTGTTTAAAAAAAATTAAAAATAAGGAGGTGCAACAAAGACAGTGTCATCTTAGGATCTGAAGAAAATTTGATTTATTTATTTGTTTATTTTGATAAGGAACAAATGATTATTATTTACTGTTGTAAAATGTCACCAGGCATTACTTCCTTTGAATGCCATTTTACATGACATTTATTGCCATATAACGTTACTGAAAGCAGATCACCTCAGATCTTGAAAATAAAATAAACCGTTTGAAATTGAACTTTAACACATATCAATGATTCAACATGTACATTTAATAATGTTAAAGGGTTAATATGTATTAAATAGATTAAAAACCTTACCATTTCGTGAGTGAGTGCATATTCTGTGCTTCTGAATGGCTGTATTTAAATTTCTGTTGTGTTTTGTCTGGTGCAAACAGCCAAATTGCTTATCACTGCGTATCTCGTCACGAAACGTGTTGTTAGGACATGCGGTTACAACGTAACCTGCTCACCTAATGTTTACATTAGTAATATTTATATAATTTGCTAATTAATAACCTCATGTGGAAATCTGCATCTCATTTTGGAGTCTGCTACTTGATTACACCAAGGCAACTAGGGGTGCTGAAATATAATTGGCTGAATTGGCATTGGGCAGGTTAAAATTAGCAAAACAAAGATAGAGTTCTGGCATGTAACAGACATTTTCAAAGCAGAATGTCTGACTTCAGCATTGTTTTTCAGATAAACAAGAATGTTCACTTGGCATGTTTCTTAAATATCTCCAAACATATCATGGTATTTTTATGCTTTAGAAGAGTCAAAAACTTACATAAAGCACCTTTAACCAAGATACTTCAAAATACCTTTTATTTTTACTGTTCAAGCTTTTTCTGACAGACCCAAATGCATTATTTGGGATGTTCTGGGATGATGTGCCATTTTTGAAAAGGACACTGAGTTCTTCTTACTTAGTCCCGAACAGATCTTCAAACAGACTGATCCAAAAGCTGAACAGGTTTTACTCTGCTGTAAGCTGCTGGCCCTAAACAATCCATGGTTTGACAAATTTTACTGTCATTGAACAGTTATGCCTGTCAGTAATTTAATATCTACTACGTACTTTGCGTTTTCGTAGACCAGACAGGAAATTAGCATTTAGTATTTACAGTTTAAGTGAAAACCGATAGAAAATGTGACTTTGAAAAGTGCACACTTATACATTGTCTGTTTGTGATGTTAGCAGGGATCGTATGGAGGCAATGGAGAAGCAGATAGCCAGTCTGACTGGACTGGTTCAAAGTGTCCTGACCCGAGCTCCAGACAGTGACAGCACGTAAGACAACTCAGATGCTCATGACATTAATAAAACTCACCTATACAGTAAAGGCCAAATCACTCATACCATCACATATGACATCACAGTCACATACTGTAGTATAAAAGCCATTGTACACGGTACACAGTATCACTTTACACTTCTTATTTTATGAAGATTTTTTAATTGTATTAATTTATTGCATGCAACATCAACCTCAGCATCATCAACATCAGCATCACAGTATTTACACTATAAACATCATTCAGAATATGTTTTCTTTGCAAGCACTGTTGCACAAACATGACTCACACCAACCCTTATGTGAATGTTAAAGAGCTGTACATAAGACAGTGTACCGTGTGAAATGCTCTTAACGCTAAAATGATTGTTTACATAATGTATTCAACCATTTCACACCTTGCTGTTTTTAGCATGATACCATGTTGCTATCCTGCAGAAATATCCTGTTTGCTGTGCAGCCATTGGCTTCTTCTGCTTCATAAGCTTGCAAAAATGTCTTCTCTTGCTGAATGTAAAGTGCTTGTATTGAAATTGTGTGTGCTGGTGGTATTTTTTTGTCCTGCGATGGCCATGAGTGTCTTTGATGTTGCTGGGCATTTATTGTCATTCACATTTGATGTGAGTCGTTCATGTGACCTGTGGTATTTTTATGAAAGGAAATGAATTTCATTTAGACTATTACTTTCAAAAGAATGTGTTTAGTAGAGATTTATAGCAATAGTTCACCCAAAAATGAAAATTAGCCCATAATTTACTCACCCTCAAGCCATCCTCTGTGTATATAACTTTCTTCTGTCAGACCAACACAGTTGAAGAAGTTTAAAATATTATCCTGGCTCTTCCATGCCAGCTCTTTCTCTGGATATTCCAATAGTGTTGGGTAGTGTGCATTTTTATTTTATTTTTTAAAGCTTACAAAAACACATATACGCTGCCAGGGGGTTCATTCATGTGAAGTGGATCAGGCTTATTGCTGACTGAGGGGACTGGTAGTGTTTTTTGAGGGCTTATGTCCACACATATAGCGGAATGACAGTAAAGCTCATCTTGACTTGAACTTTACCTGATCAATGTGTTTTTGTAACAAAACTATTTCAAAATTTTTAATTATTTTTTCAAATCACCTGGTGGCTGCCAAATGCATATTTTCAACAACCTCATGGCTGACATCTGACCGAAGATGCATTCTTAGTGGAAGTTTTAAAAAAAATAGACACATTTTGCGGGAACCACTTAGTATAGCATTTGTTTATCACAGAAGACAACAACAAACAAGAAAATTAGTTACTTTAGAAACTCTTATGCACAATTCACACCTAACACGGAGCACTGTATCACTCCCTCTAGTTTACTCAATGCTAATTTTCCAATAGACTTTCACGGAAGACACAATTGAGGCAAATTCTGTGTTATTCACACTTTCCTGCAGTAATTTGCATTGACTTTTTTTAATGTAATTTACTCGCGTGAATACTTAATTCCACATTTGGTGTGAACTCAGCATTACTCTTCCGCTACAAGTGTGTCTTACGGCATAAGTTTATTCAGAGGTCAGCCAAGAAGTTGTCTTAAATTAACCAATTAAAAAATGTGAAATATTTTTATTAACACATTGATCCTCTTCATAAAACATGTGTTCACTCTTTGACGGCATATGAATTAGTTTATGATGGTTTTGTGCACTTTTGAAAGCTTAAAAAATGGACACTACCCAACACAGCATGGAAGAGCCAGGGAAAAATGTCAAACTACTCCAGCTGTATTGGTCTGAAAGAAGAAAGTCAAGTATGCCTGGAGATTAAGTAAATTATGGGTTAAATTTTCCCATTATTTATGGGTGAACAATTCCTTTAAGAATAAATTCATTGTGTAAAGAATTAAGTAGTAGATGGAATGTTTAATCAGGTTTAGAAAGTTGTTGTTTTTTGTATGTCTGATGCAAATCATGTTGATAAGGGAGGTTTTTTGGAGGTTTTGAATAGCATAAAGTTACACAAAATGTGGATGTAGGCACTTGGAATTGAGAAAAGGGCTTAAAGATACTGTTAAGTGGGAGTTCTAGCCAGTGGTGTGTGTGTGTGTTTGAATTGTTTCGAATTATAACGCTTGCTCAAAGGTTTGTTAAGTTGTACTAAAGTACTATTCTTTAGGGTTGTACCAGATACAGTAGCTCAGTTCTAATACACTGTCAGTCAATGGTTTTGGGTCAGTAAGATTTTCAAACACCTGAAGTCTTGTATGCACACCATGGCAGCAAAATCTCAAAATGTTAATGCAATTCTAAAGAAATTACTTTCTGTACATTTTAAAATCTTATGCAATATTACAATATTACAGTATTACATAACACGATTACATCATTACGTCAGTCTGCACTGCCCCAAGATCCTTCAGAAATCATCATAATTTGTAGATTTGTGGATTCTAAATTTAAAACTTGTTACACTGTAAAAATGATACGGTTGACAATTTTATTTTAACATTAAAATAAGTTTCAGCTTCGTGCTTTTTTTTTTTTTTTAAGTTACATAAGATTTAAAGGGATAGTGCACCCAAAAACATAAATTATGCCATCATTTACTCTTCCTTTAATTGTTCTACATCTATTTCAGTTTCTTTCTTCTTTTGAACATAAAAGAAAATGTTTTGAAAAATGCTGGTAGCTGGCATCCATTGACTTCCATAGTATTTTATTTTCCTATAGGTCGATGGGTACCAGCAACCAGCATTCTTCAAAATATGTCCGTTTGTGTTCAAAAGAAGAAAGGAACTAATAAAGGTTTAAAACCACATGAAGGAGAATAAATTAAGTGATTTTTATTTTGGGGTAAACTATCCTTTTAAGTTGATGTTTTAAGTCAGTTCAATGCAAGTTAATTTTATTCAACATAAATATTTCTTTGGCAGCGTATCAGTGTTGAAAAATATTTTTTTGTATTGCTTTGATTAATGGAATGTTCAAAAGGGCATAATTTATTTGAAATGTCATAAAATCTTACTGACCCCTAATGACTTTTGAATTAGAATGGTAGAATAGTGTATATGGTTTATCCTTATAGTTTAATAGGTTAAATAAAGCTGTGATTTGAAATAGTGCAAAGAGGAATTACAGTGCTTAGCATTAAATATAGAGTGTTACTATTATTATGGCGAGAGAATGCTAGAGTAGTGCTGGCGTAGTGCAGCGTAGCGTCAGTGTAGCGTGAGGTGCTGTAGTACAGTGGTAGTATCATGGCTGTATGATCCTCAGATGCGGCCTGCTGCGTCTCTGCATGATGGCGGGCTGCCCTCCGGACCAGGGGGCGGACTTCTCACGGCCCTTCCCTTTCTCTTCCAGCGAGAAGACCGAATCCACCAGCGACGGATCCGCCACGGGAAGTGAGTCCAGCTACTTCTTTATGTTTTTTTCAAGAGAGCTCATGAGGCAGGCTGTGAAACTGTATAATGTTACGTTTTTGTAAGATCAGGCTGACCCAAGTTTCAAAACCATATGATCACAAACAGGACAAACAATAGCAGACATGACTGTTTGTTTATCAGAGTGCACTTGAATGAATGACTTTGTTTTCAAGCTTTTTGTTGTTCTTTGTCAGAATAATCCTGATGTTTTCACTGATATTTTTCAGCATTTTTTTTCTCAAATCTTTCTCAAATGCATAACGGGCATCCTCAGAGATCTTCATTTGTTAGATTTGTCTTTAAAGGTTCTCTGTGGTTGAGAAAGGTGAGTCGAAACTGACTCACGCCTCAATGTATGGAGGGTTTGAGAGGGTTTCTTGTCTCTCCTCAACCTGATCCACTACATGTCCTATTCAGCACTCTGTTTCGTTTCTTCATAACGTTAATTTAGATAACTGGACTAAGCTGACAGCTTTTACTGTATGTTACAGCAGGCCGGCTGAAGAAGAAAGGTAGCCTTGTCTCTGCTCTCTCATGTTTTATGTGGTTTGGCGTGTAATTCCTTGTATGGTGTATGGTGTGTGTGTGTGTTTGTGTGGTTTTATATAAACACATGATCCTTCTTATTTAAAGGGTGAGTTCACCCCAAAATGAGAATTCTCTCATCATTTATTCTACCTCATGTCGTTCCAAAACCAGAAAAATGTGTTGGTTGTATATTTTATAATGGATTGTAAACAATCTGATATTCAGATTCTCAAATGCATGAACAGTAAGTCAATCTTTTTTAGTGTTTTAGGATATACAGTTACCAGCATGTTTGTATGTACTTTATTTTGGTTGATTATTGCTGCTTACATCAGAGTCATTGTTTCAAATGTTTTGCTTTTGATATAAATGATTGCATTTCAACGTCTGAAATATGGATAGAAATGCCGGCTCAGTGCCACCCAAAGTTCAAAACAACACTATTGATACTGGTGTGATATCAGTCTGAGTGGTCACAACTCAAAAAAGTGCTATTCATTTTAGATCCATCTTTTTACCGGTAAAGTACCATTTACACAACAGTTTCAAAATGCCAGTAAATTCTGCAACATCATTCACCAAAAATGACCTTGGCATCCCGATGTTGTGTTTGTACAGTATACATGGTCAGTGATTTTGCTTATTTTGTAAATTTTTATGTTGAATGTTCATATTCATGTAGCTGTTTTGTCCCAGAGATCACATTAACAAAGCAAACCACTGAACTATAGATTAAAAAAGAATGTTGTCACTTGCATCCTACGACAGAGGCGCTACATGTAGCTAGAAAAAACTATGGTTACCCAGAGATCTGTAAAACAGATCTTACTTCAGTGTATTCTGATGCTTACACCTGTAATCCTGTTCTGAGTTCATACAGAGCACTTTCTCGGTCATTTACTAGTACAGCTGATCCTGTTTTTGGAAAGGTCCTGTTCACATATGATCTCTTACTGATAATTTACCAAAAAAAGAAGACTGTATGTGTAAAAGGTGCTTGTTAAAATGAAATAATCATTCAAGATTAAGCATTTGAATAGAAAATATACAAATATTTTATTAAGAAAGATATTCATTGAGCAGCTGTTTGCTCTGTAAATGGATAGTTTAAATGCAAAACAGAATTATCAATTTCAAAAAATCTTCCAATGAGGAGCGTTCAGGCAAGCTGTACAGAGAAGCATGTCATTTCACACTTCTGCTAGGTAAGAATAAGCTAATTTGTTTACCTTTACAAACGACACTATTTAAACCCACAAACAATAAAGTTAGCGTTTCAGCGTAAGCTATATATATATATTACTTATTTCATTTTTTAGAACGTGATTTCCTGCTGCAAATTGTCCAGCGTGTTACAAAATTTTGTGTAAAACTTTTAAAAATGTAATTTGTCCCGATTCATAAGAAGAAACATATTTGTGTTGAAGCTAAAGTCACCACTAATCCTTATCATAAATGACAATAATTAAATTTCAGTTTAGAATAAACAGCATTTGGGACAAAATATCAATATTGGCTAATACATCAATTTAGAATATCAAGCATAATAATACAACGAAAGCAAGGTAATACAACAGCTTTGATTGATAATTGCATAACTGCACACCTTACAGTTCATTTGATTTATTTTGACTTCATCTGATGCTGGCGTACTCTGAGTACTCTGTCATGACCGTCTGTGTTTGAGCTGGTTTGTCGGGATTCTTAACATGGAAAACAGAAGAATATGTCACCTTATCCTGGACAGACAGGGAAAGAAAACTGTTAAAAATACCTATGCATTAATGCATATACACAGAATAGACTCTGACCTACCTCATTTTCATCCTGTTTTAAGTTTTGTTCTTGAGTTGAGCCATTAGGATTTACAGCACCCTAAAGAAAGAAAAGACACCATCAGAACACACAAATACAGGACAAAGGTTTTATTTTATTCAGCAAGTAAAAACATAACCAAATGTTCACACTCTCAAATACATTTCAATGCAGCGTGATGTTTTCTCATATTTAATAATTGTTTGAACAGGTTTCATTGAAGCGCTCACCTGTTTCTCATTTTCACCACACGCTAGCACTAGTCCATCATTGGTTACCTTTTGGACATTTCTTCCACCTAGAAAATAAACACATCAGTCAAAATTCTGTGAAGCGTCAGATCAGTCAACTTAATTACAGTGCCAGTTGGTTACAAACATCAAGATATTAAATATAAACTTTAAAACAGAACATTAAAACCCATGTGTTTGTATACCTCTGTATTTGTAGCAGATCAGTGCCAGTGCAGGCAGTAATAATAATAATACTGGAATCATTGACAGTGCAATGAAAACTGTAGAAAAAACACAAAGATAAACTTAAACATGCACATTTAATTACAGATACTGTACTGTAGTTTTAGGACAACTTGGTGAAAGTTTTTGATCTATATTTATATAGTATACCTTAAAACCACATAGACTTTTACTTACATGATGGCTTTGAATTGTCTTCTGACTGTCTTGTTGTGGGGTCTTCTAATTGATTGAATAGATCCCCATTATACAGTATAAAATCAATAGAGCATATAATTTCTTACAAACTGAACTTTTTAAGAACAGCTGGTACATTTTCATGAGTATTGTCTACTGAATATCTTCAAACATCTGTAAGACAGAGAATAAATGTACCTGTAACAGTGAGTGTGATGGTGTGTTGTCCAGTCGGGACAGAGCACTGATATTCTCCCTCATCTTCTTTCTTCAGGTCTGATATGTGTAGACAGAGATTTCCTGGAGATCCTTCATTTAGTAGTTTGACTCTACCTCTGTGTCTCTCGCTGTGCTCATCTGGGTACATTTCTTCAGGGTTTCCTCTGGGCTTTAGTGCAGTAAATGTCCATATAAGTTGTTGAGGTTTAGCCTGTAGTTCAGTACAGGAACAAGGCAAAACTACAGACTCTCCTAAGTGTCCCGTCACCACAAGCGTCTGTTTATTCTGATCCAGATCACAGCCTGAAAACACATTCACAGCAATTACGCTCCCATGCACTTTTACACTGCACTGACTGAAGAAAATATATACTGGAAATATTGAAAGAGATGTGTTTAAGGAAAAAGTTTTAATTACCTTTTATTTTTACCCTAATGTTTGTTAAAGTTTGTGAAATCTCACACCAATAGCTCCCTTCATCCTCCTCTTTGAGGTCAGAAATGAGCAGAGACAGATTTGCTGGAGAAGTTTGATTAAACAGCTTCAGTCTGTCTTTATATTTCTCATCTCTTAACACTTCAGTCCATGTTCTTCCTAGATCATTGGTATAGAGCCATCTGAATGTCAGTGGTTTAGACTGAGAGTGAACACAGGAGCAGGGCAGCAGGACTGATCCACGTGTGTAACCTGTTACTGCTTTACTCTGACCATCTGAAACATCACAACCTGCAGACAGAGAGAGTTTATTTCAGAACAGATCAATTTGAGCTTTAGAGATGAACATAGAAATCAGGAAGACGTGATAGCTGTAACAACTTTATCATACCATCACTGAGTAACAATTCAGCATGACAAGGTAAGATACTGCTGGTGAATAGGGTAAAAAAATAAATAATAATAATAATAAAAATAAATAATAGTAGTTATCACCATGCTTCTATACTATTCAATGTCATCATAAGTTTCAGAAATTTAACGTACTTGGTAATTTAAAAAAAGAAATTCTAGCTTCTGATTTCTAGTGCCTTAATGCCTGTTTCATAATACAAGTCTACCAAATAAGCCAGGCTTATTTTTTCCGTAAGTCTTACTCTTGGTCAGATGATTTGATTCCATAAAGCAAATTTACATAACATAACACAAACATGGATCAAGTTCAGTCACTGTGGCGTCTTATGCTGAGAAACTAACCTTGCCCAGGACAGGCTAACTGTTAGGACCCGAGGACTGGAATTGAGAAGGGTTAAGCTGAGTTCCTCAAACACTGACTAATATTAGTGGCAGTCCATATTATCTGTACAACCAAAAATTGTGACTTATTAAGTTGTTTAAAGAGAAGATCTGTGAGGTCGCCAGGGATTCACACAGAATTTTTTCTTTTTTATATATATTTGGAAATTTAGCATTGCAGCCTGATCGCATTCAAATTCAAAATGCTAAAAACCTAAATTTTTACATTTTTTGCAACAGTATCAATGCATACAATGGCAAATTCTTTTAGAAAAATTCACATTGCTTAACTGGACAATTTTACTAAATCACTATAAGAACATAAAAAAAAAAAAAAACTAATATAAGGACAAATCTCAATTTAATCTGTGTGAATGTTGAATCTGTCTTCAGATGTTTTACTGTCATGGCTAAAGAAAATCCAGCATTTATGGATTTTTCTTTCTTTCTTTTTTTGTTAACTCCATGTCTGAGTCACACCTATAGTCCCCTTCATCCTCCTCTTTGAGGTCAGAAATGAGCAGAGACAGATTTGCTGGTGAAGTTTGATTAAACAGCTTCAGTCTGCCTTTATATTTTTTATCTTCAAACACTTCAGTCCATTTTCTTTCTAGATCATTGGTATAAAACCATCTGAATGTCTGTGGTTTAGACTGAGAGTGAACACAGGAGCAGGGCAGCAGGACTGATGCACCTGTGTAACCTGTTACTGCTTTACTCTGACCATGATCTGAAACACGGCAGCCTGCAGACACAGAGAGTTTCTATCAGAACAGATCAATGTGAGCTTTAGAGATGAACATAAACATCAAAAAAACATAACAACTGAAGACCTATTCAAAGTTTTATCATGCCACAACTTAACTATTCAGTATGATAAAAAATGAGTTATTTTTCTATCGCTGGAGTCTCAACTAAAGAATAAACTGTAGCATACAGTAGGACAAATCTTCTGTTTAAATGGCAAAGATGACACTTGAATCAACTGAATCGCTGTGATGTACCACACAATCACAACCACTGCTGACTGATTCATTTCAGTCTCGCTTTTTTCTCAATATAAAAGTAATTTTGAAAGTGGTCTTACCTTCAGTAAAGAAAACTGTAAAGAGGAGAAGACAGAAACAGTCCTTCATAACTGATTCTCTGAACTCACTGATGATCCAGACTTCGCACACTTCACTTCAGCAACAAATGTCAGTCTTCATTTTGTGCTGCTTGTTTTATTTCAGTCTTTAGAAACATTTAGCAATTTCCTCTTTGTCAGCAGCTCTCTGTTTATTTCCTGTATCGCTGACACTTTTGGAGAAAGTTTATATGATAGTCTTTTATGAACTACCGAACAGGATTCCTTGTTACTGCAGCTCAGGTTTAGAGTAAACCACTAGATCGTGTTCCACATGTAGTCTGCTTTATTGCTAAACTGACAATTTTGCTCAGCCTGATTGAATTGATGTTTTGAGCTCAAAATATGACAGGTTGATTCTTGTGTCAGACGTCACATTTGAGCTTGCACAAGAACGTTACGGTTACTACGTAATCCTCGTTTCTCGAGGGGGGGAACGGAAATGCTATGTGGAAAAACTTCCACTATGGGGATTTCATCAGAAAGCCAATCATCTGAAGAGAAATAAAACGGGCCAATGAAATGCCAATGAGTTGGCGGTGTCAGCACACACAGCTGGCAGCAATCACAATCAGTTAGTGAATAAGAATGCCAGGTGTGCATAGCAAAAACACCTTTTCTAGCTGAAGAAGCCGAACTACAGATGTCAGCTAAGGCACAATCACTGTGGCGAAGGCACATAGCATTTCCGTTCCCCTCCCTCAGGGAGTAACCGTAACGTTCCCCAGCGGGAGAGGAACTTCAGTGCTATGTGGAAAAACTTTCACTATGGGGAAATGTATGGAAAACGTCACAGCGATTGAACCTTACCACATCACTGGTGAGAGGTTTGCCAGGCTCTCGGCGTGAGCGCACCATCATCACCAGAGACGCAGCCCTCCAACGTGTCCCCTGGTCCTAACTTACCTTACTTACCTGTGAAGCGCTTAAAGGCTTATTTATATTTTTTGGGGAGTCGTAAAAAATACACCTAGTTAAGTTTCTAGGAATTTTAAAATATGACAGTACGTTGGGGAAAGCGTGCAGTCCCGATAGGGAGGACGCTGCGGAGGCCACCTGCTGCCCAAATGGGGAGACCTGGTGGCAGGAAGACATATGGACTAACCCTGAGAAGGGGGAGTACACATATGAAGGAAGGTTAGCGGGGAGGGAAGACACAGGCCCTCCTAAGAGGGGGGACTAAACCGTGGCTGAGTGAAGCATATGGGATCGCCAGTGGGGATCGCGCATAGTAGGCACCTATACCCAGAACGCGGGCTGACCAAGTGGGCATGCCAACAACGTAATGGGCCAGGCACATGACTCCTCTGCTGAGTCAGATGCTGGGGGCCTCGGAGGAACTCTGTAGGGTTCGCCAAATGGGGAACTCAACTGAACAGAGTGAAAAAGCGCACGTATCTCTGTTAGAGAGAAAGGCGCAGCAAGCGTGTTTCAACACCATACCGAATTTCCTCATTCACTGGCGTTACCAGTGAGACATGCGGCGAGAGCGGATATCCCCTGTGCGGTTGATATACGCCATCGTCGCCGTGCTGTCCGTCCTGACCAGCACGTGTTTCCCCTCTAGCACCGGTAAAAAACGGTGCAGCGCGAGATATACTGCCAACAGCTCCAGGCAATTAAATGCCAATGCAACCGGGTTCCTTACACGGACCCGCAGCTGCATGCCCACAACACACGGCCCCCCAGCACGTACTGGAAGCATCCGTCGAAACGACGACATGCCTGGACACTCGTTCTAGAGGCACCCAGGCCTGTAGAAACGCAGGGTCCGTCCAGAGGCTGAGGGTGCGGCAACACAGCGGAGTGACAGTCACTCGGTGCGTGCCCGCGTGCCGTGCGCGTCTGGGGACCCGATTGTAAAACCAATGCTGAAGCGGTCTCATATGGAGCAACCCGAGCGGCGTGACAGTGGCTGCGGATGCCATATGCCCCAGGAGCCTCTGAAATAATATCAGTGGGACCACAGTTTTCCTGTCGAACTCTCTCAGACAGGTCAGCATCAGCTTGGAGCGCTCTCGGGGGAGGCGCGCCGTCATGGTGATCGAGTCCAGCTCCAACCCGAGAAGAGAGATGCTCTGCACGGGGGCGAGCCTGCTCTTTTCTCGGTTGACCCGAAACCCTAACAGGTCGAGGTGCCGGTCCCTGTACATAACCAATTGATCCTGCGGGTGAGCTAAAAAAGTCAGTCATCGAGATAATTGAGTATGCAGATGCCCGCAAGCCAAAGAGGCGTTAGGGCATCCTCTGCGAGCTTGGTGAAAACCCGCGGAGACAGGGAGAGCCCGGAAGGGAGGACTTTGTACTATCATGCTCGACTCTCGCACGCAAACCGCAGAAACTGCCGGTGGCATGGGAAAATGGAGACATGAACATACATGTCCTTCAGGTCTATCGCTGCAGACCAATCCTGAGGGCGGACACACCATGGATGTGCTTCTGCATGAGCATTCTGAGCGGCTGCTTGTAAGGCAGCGGGTCAAAACGCGCAGAACTAGGATTGGTCATAATCCACCACTCTTTTAGGGTACGATGAAGTACAGACTAAAAAGCCCATATCTCATCTCGGCTGGAGGGACCGGCTCGATTGCGTCCTTCGCCAGGAGAACAGCAATCTCCTCGCGCAAGACAGGGGCGGACACAGGGCTGACACCTGGTGTAATACACACCCGTGAACTTGGGGGACCGTTTAGCGAACTGAATCGCATAGCCGTTCGCATAGCTGAATCGCATATTCCTGTGGCGAAGAGCACCGATCCTGCGAGCTGGAAGGCATAGCGTCCCATACTGGCAGTGTTCGGGCTATCACACCCGGAGAAAGGAAAAATTGCTCTTAGAAAATTAGGTAGCCATACGGCCATGAGTTAATGATATGGGTGTCCCTGGTCCTCCGCCAGGGAAAGAGCAAACCTCCTTTTCTCCGAGTGGCCCGTCTCAGGGACGCTTCACGGTCCGTACCGGACTTAGCGGCGCCCTGAGGCGGGTGGCGGTGATCGTCTGTGAGGTGCTCAACGCTGCCGCTTAACCGGTTGAACGGACAGGGCGGCGGAGCAGATTTTGGAGCCACAGACAAGCGCCCTTGGCGAGGAGCAGCCAAAGTGGACGATTCAACAGGGAGAGCGGTTTTTGAGCCCTCTGATCGCACTTGACTACTCTTTCACCATAGTGAATTCCTGGGTGAACTCACCCCGGTGTTGCCAAACAGGCCAGCCTGGGATATGGGTGTGTTAAGAAAGCGCACTTTGTCAACGTCACGCATATCTGCCAGGTTTAGCCAGAGGTGGCGTTCCTGAACCACTAGTGTGGTCATCGTCCTTCCCAGGGCACTCGCAGGCGACCTGGTGGTTTTAGAGCAAAGTTGGTTGCAGTGCTTAGTGCATTAAACCTGGGTCGGAACCTTCCTCGTGCCGCTAGGCCAACGCTTGCGCCAGCCATAGCAAGCAAAACGGAAGCAGCCTGGCCTGCAGCAGTGTAGGCTCTGGCCATGAGGGACGCAGACAACCTACACGCTTTGGACGGGAGCCGAGGCTAACCACGCCAGGAAGGGGCACCACACGGGCAAGATTGACACGCTAGCACACTAGACCTGGGGATTCGCCTCGTACCCCCTGGCTGCTCCGTCATCGAGGAAGGTGAGCACCTCTTACTGTGCACCTCCGGGAAGAAGGGGACTGGAGGCTTAAAGGGTTTCCCCTTCTTATCCTCGACGTAACACCCATCTAATAGGTCCGGCGGCGAAGCTGGGGGACAAGCCATCTCCAGCCTCGTCGCCGAAGCAGCCCGGGTTAGCACGGCCATCACATCAGATTCCATATCCGGAGCCTCGCTTACCACCCCTGAGGGAGGAAGCGGGTCAGAATTGTCATCGAAAAACGACAGCCCACCCTCCGATGCAGTGATGGACATCTGGTCCTCGGTGTCATCGAGTGAGAGGGCGACCATCCAGAAGGATGGTGCGCTTCTCTCACTCGAAGCTTGGATGGAGCGTGCTGAGGAATGGGAGGTCCGCAAACCCGAGAGCGGCGGATTGACCCCCACTGTGACCCTCAGATCTGCCCGAGTGCCA
Organism: Danio jaintianensis; assembly: GCA_903798115.1. Classification (NCBI taxonomy): domain Eukaryota; kingdom Metazoa; phylum Chordata; class Actinopteri; order Cypriniformes; family Danionidae; genus Danio; species Danio jaintianensis. Next base: position 17,568,315 of record CAIGQV010016547.1, on the reverse strand, counting down.
ACCGCTACTTGCAGGGGACAACAGGGGTGGTTCGCCCTTTTGCAAGAGTGAGCCACGATCTTAGCTGCGCAACAGACAGGCCATCGCAGTGATGGCATGCGCTGCCCGCGAGCACCGCATTAAGATGCTGGACCCCCAGACATGCAATTCAGTGCTCGTGCCCATCATCCGTGGACAGGAAACCACCGCATCCAGAAACGCACGGTCGGAGCGACGTCTTTAAAAAGACACGCTGCACGACTGTGTTGCTCTTTTAAGAGAATTGCTTAAAGTTATATGCACCGCTCTTGAAGTACCGGTCCAGCGAAACGCCCAGGGACGGGAGAAACCCAGCTCGACCACCGCTGTTCGCGGTGTTGCTCGCACTGGAACCGGGAGAAATCAGCCTCTCAGAAGACGGCAGCTTTCTCTCACTCTCTCTCGAACGAAGTTGGAGGATGACAGTAAAACGTCTCTTTCAGACTGCACATGAGGCTTCTGAAAGCGAAAAGGTGTTTTTGCTATGCACACCTGGCATTCTTATTCACTAACTGATTGTGATTGCTGCCAGCTGTGTGCGTTGACACCGCCAACTCATTGGCATTTCATTAGCCCGTTTTATTTCTCTTCAGATGATTGGCTTTCTGACGAAATCCCCATAGTGGAAGTTTTTCCACATAGCATTAAAGTTCCTCTCCCGGTGGGGAACCAGTGTTTCTGTTTATATTTGCTGATCCGTGTTTAAATGGGAAATAAAAAGCTATTTAAATCAAATCAAGTGATTATGTCTGTTTAGAATATTTTTAACTATTTTGTTACTTTGTAAGAGTTACACAAATCTCCCAGATTTTTTTTTATTATTATTATTGTTATTATTATTTATTGGAGTTCAGAAGATAAGCAAAAGTCTTATGGGGTTTGGAATGACATGAATAAATGAGTAAATGGTGACATAATTTTAATAATTGTAATGCCTGTTTTCACTGTAGCTTTCTAATATCTCTCCTCAAAGACCTGCCTGCACTTGATATTTCTCTCCCTCAGTCTGTTTTCACTCCTAAACTTGACACATTCACACACTGAAAGTTAAGTGTGAGGATGATGTGTCTATTTTCTTGTTTCCTGAAGCTTGGTAAATCAGTACTTGTACCCTTATGTTAAAAACGACTGACTGGAGATGCTGGTATCTCTGTATTCCTCACTAACAGCATGATCCTGAATGGGCTCTGGAGGTGACAACACGCTTTGTACTGTATGTTGTGTGGGTTAGTGTATCTCTGTCTCAAAACACAAGGAAGGATGGGTGTAGAAGAGAAATGCTCAGTCCGGCTTCTGGAGATCTTGCTTCCTGCAGAGTTTAGCCCCAATCCTAATCAAACACACTCTATTCAGCTAGTCAAGGTCATTCAGCTGATTGAAATGACAGCCAGGTCTTAAGATCACTGAAACTTATGCTGTGTTCAAATCCACCTGGAGAATTCTCAAGTTTGTAAATAGTTGTTGCCATGTGAAGTGATTTTATTCAGAATAAAAAGACTTACAGTTCAAATGAACATTTCTTGTCAAAAACAGCTGCCTGCAATTTTTAAGTTGAATCAAATTAATTTTTTCAAATAGTTTCAACTTACATTTCATTAAATTGTCAAGCTGGATCAATTTAAATTTTAAGTTGACACATTGTTACCTTCTGTAACATTAGAACATAGACACATTTCCATGATAGTGCACCGTAAAAAACTGGTCTGAGGTAAAGAACAGAGGATACAGTACAGATTAAGTGATATTAATATAAATTAATATCATTCATTATTTAATTATACATGTATTCTTATTCACAACAGAAAAAAATCAGTTCCTTTACAAAAAATCACATGAATTTCACATGTGATTAGAATGTGGCCACATGTGGAAGTTCATGTAGATAACATATCACAATGCACAATGCAATCATATCACATGCATGTGACATAGATATGTATTCTCACTTCTTCTGCAACATTTTTGTTTTAAAATTTAATGTTTAAAAATTTCATGGCTTGAAAACTAATGCTTTTAACTAATTTCCTTTCAGGCCATCCAAAATATAGGTGCCCTTTTTCTTAGAATATTAAGAATATTAAAAGAAGATTTTTTTAGCTGAAACCTTGGTTAGTAATATGGTTATTAATATAATGCAAATCAACAGCTACCAGCACTAGTTTAGGCAAAAAACAAAACAAAATAAATACTCATGGCTCCTAATGAAACACTGAGGCCTTATGAAGGGAAATGATTGGTCTGTAAAAGAAAAGAAAAACCTTATTTTAATAGCATTCTTTCCAGGTGTACTTGAAAGCAGTATTAACTATTAACAATATTGTGGCTTTATGGTTGCATTCATATGCAGAAAACTTTTAAACCCATTATTGTTTTCACACCACCAACTCTAGTGGAAGGTTAATCTCCAGAAACAGGACTAAACAGTGCTATTGTAAAAGGTGCAAATGGGTAAGTGCAAAGTAATTTTAGTCTGACTGAGTGTGTGTTTGCAGCTGTCTGTGTTGACTGTTTGTTCTGTGTTGTGGTTAATAGCACTGACTCCATCCGCCCCGCTGGCACTGATGCCTCCGCCTTCATCTGGAGGCTCTCAGGCCTCCACCGTTTCCAGACTACAGATGCAGCTTCACCTGCATGACCTCCAACAGAACGCCACCGATCTGCGCAAACAGCTCGCACAGCTGCGGAAAATGCAGGTAAGATATTACACGCAAACACACAATCTCATGCATCTCAACACGCGGCAGATTGCAGCAGATTGCAGATTGCAGCAAGTCACAGCAGGTCACAGCAGGTCACGACGTGATAAAGCCGCATGTGATAAATCACATCTCTGCCATGTTAATCTGAGTTTTTGTCCTCGCCGTGGGTGACTATCAAAAATGTGGCATGTCAGGACAATTTGACACATCGCACTGGGTTGTCCCAGTCTCATTCGTTTAAATCCCTGCTCCGCATTGCTGGATATTAAACATTACATCAAACCTCAAAGGTGTCCAGATTGCCTGTCATTTTTAAGGCTTATTGTGTCTGTTCGCTTTCAGGCAGACAAAACACGTCATTTTGTTTAGATAACAAGCACATGCAGATTGTTTCAAAGCAGCTTAACTGTAATAAACAAGGAAATAACTGTTAGGGATGCAGGATTCATCATTGTCAGGAGTAAAGCAGCTTTATGGAAGGAAGCGGTGTCGTTATTCAGCTCAATTTAGTTCAGTGATGATTTAGAAACTGGAAATACATTTTTAAACAAATTAAATGACAACAGCTGTAAGCAGCTCTACAAAACATAGTAGTGTTATTGATTCAGCTAAATGTACTTAAGTGTTGATTAATTTTTGTTCAGTAACAGAATGTCATTAGTTATGAAATATAGTAAAGCAATTATATTATAATTCATCTTAATGTATCTCAGTGTTGATTCAGTTTAGTTCAATGACTGTGTGAAATTAATAAGGGGTCAAACAAATTCAGTTACAGCTATAGATCAACATTACATTTGACTAGTGTTTTTATTCATTGTTGGTTAGTCATTATAAATTATAAAACAAATTCAATTATAGCTAAAAAGCAGCTCCACAGAAAGCGATAATGACATGTCTCTGCTTAATTCAGTTCCATGTTTATTTAGTTTAGTTCAATAACTGTGTGAAATTAATAAATGGTGAAACAAAGTCAATTAGAGCTAAAAAGCAATATTACGTTAAATGGTGTTGATATTATTCAGCTAAATTAGCTTGTAATTGTTTAGCAAAGTTTTGTAGCAAATTCAATTACAGCTGTAAAGCAGATTCACAGAAAATAATAATAATGTTGCTCAGCTCAATTAAAGTGTAAAGTGCATAAATTTTTAAAACAAGCAAACTATATAATACAACTCCATAGAAAACAATACTGGCATTATTCAGCTAAATCTAGCTCAGTGTTGATTCAATTTAGTTCAATGGCTGTAGTGAAACAAATTCACTACAGCAACCTAGCAGGCACACAATAAATATTATTTTAGATTTAGGTTGTGATGTCAGGTGACCAAAATTCAGTGTTGTGTTGGAAAGTGACCAAAATCCAACGTCAAGTCAACATCTTAAACCAACGTCATATTGATGTCAAAAACGGACATTTATTCAACCAAAATCCTATGTCTGACATACGTCATAACGTCCACACAACGTCAAGCTGTAGCATCATTAGACATTGATATTCAATTCAATTCAATTCATCTTTATTTCTATAGCGCTTTTACAATGTAGATTGTGTCCAAGCAGCTTCACATAGAAGATTATAGTGAATTGGAATGGTGTCCGTTCAGTTTTTAGAGTTTAAGTTCAGTTCAGTTCAGTGTGGTTTAAATTTTCACTGCTGAGAGTCCAAACACTGAAGAGCAAATCCATCGATGCGCAGCTCTACAGGTCCCGAACCATGCAAGCCAGTGGCGACAGCGGCGAGGTACGAACTTCACCAATTTGCGAAAGTGAAGGAAAAAAAACCTCGAGAGAAACCAGGCTCAGTTGGGCACGACCATTTCTCCTATGGCCAAGCGTCTTGTGCAGAGCTGCAGTCTAGGCTCCGGAGGCTGGTGAACGCTAGACGTCAGCGAAGACTCGTCTGTCACTGGGGTCTCACAGGAATCAGTCTCATGCTCTCCACTCCTCCATGACCACCACAGCAGCTGCTCAGGATACGGCCTGGTCCGGGATTATGGAAACCTTGGGATCACTCTTCACAGGTCTTGGATTGCATTAGTGGCACTGCATAGTCTCTGGGGGCCTCGGGATGAGTATCCCCAGGTGGAAATAGAGAATAAAGAGAATAATTAGCGTAGGTGCTGTTCATAGTGTATATAAACGAGATGCAAAAACCTGCGTGGAGCACATTCATGCATCATACCATTATGCAATGCATTGAGTGTATGCTTTACTAAAAAGATAGGTCTTTAATCTAGTTTTGAACTGAGAGAGTGTGTCTGAGGCTTGGACATTATCAGGAAGGCTATTCCAGAGTTTAGGAGCCATAAATGAGAAGGCTCGACCACCTTTACTCGACTTTGCTATTCTAGGTACTACCAGCAGCCCTGAGTTTTGAGATCTTAAAGAGCGGGTTGGATTGTAGCGAGACAGAAGGTTGGTTAGATAAACAGGAGCTAGATTATTTAAAGCTTTATAGGTAAGAAGCAATATTTTATAATCAATACGGAACTTAACAGGCAGCCAGTGTAAGGAGGATAAAATTGGGGTGATATGATCATATTTTGTAGACCTGGTAAGAACTCTGGCAGCTGCATTTTGTACTAGCTGAAGTTTATTAATAGAGGATGCTGGGCAACCAGCGAACAGAGCATTACAGTAATCCAGCCTAGAAGTCATGAAAGCATGAACTAGTTTTTCTGCATCTGAGATGGATAGCATACTTCGTAACTTAGCGATATTTCTCAGATGAAAGAAGGCGTTTTTTGTGACATGGGAGATATGATTTTCAAAAGTTAAATTGCTGTCTAGTATAACACCCAGATCTTTTACAGTAGAGCTAAAGCTAACTTTGTGTCCCTCTAATTGCAGGTCGAGTTGTGAGATCTGCTGTGTACAGGATTTAGGCCCAATAAGTAATAATTCTGTTTTGTCTGAATTTAAGAGAAGGAAATTGTTGGTCATCCAGTCTTTAACATATCAGTTAGCTTAGACAGTTCAGATGTCTCATCAGGTTTTGTTGAAATATATAATTGAGTATCATCTGCATAGCAGTGAAAGCTGATCCCGTGTCTTCTTATAATGTCTCCCAGGGGTAGCATGTATATTGTGAACAGCAAAGATATCTGGTTGTTTTTAGGACCAAAATCTAACGTCTGTCCAACGTTGGACACTGACGTTGGTCTGACGTTGGGTTCTGGCATCAATCCGAATTCCATTTCCAATCAAAATGCAACGTCCTCATGACGTTGGGGTCAATTTGACGTCATGTTGATGTCCTGTGCCTGCTGGGAACATTAAATTAGACAGTGGTGTTATTCTTCAGCTAAATTTGCTTAAATGTTGATTTCATTTAGTTTAATAGCCGTGTAGTTAATTAATAAATAGTGAAACAAACTCAGTTATAGCTATGAAGCAACATTACATTAGACAGTAGTGTTATTCTTCAGCTAAATTTGCTTGAAAGTTGATTTAATTTAGTTTAATAATTAATAATCTGTGGAACGAACTCAATTACATCTGTAAAGCAGATCCACAGAAAATAGTAATGGCATTATTCAGCTAAATTTAGTTTAGTTTTGTTTCAGTTTAATTCTACAACTAATTACAGCATTAAAGCAGCTCTACAGAAGACAATGTCAATATTCTGCTCCATAATGTAATTCAGCTCAGATTAGTTCAGGATTGATTTTGTTCAGTAAGTTATATAATATTGTAAAGTTTATAAATTATGAAACAAGTTCAATTCAGCTGTAAGCAGCTCTACAGAAAACAATGTCATCATTCAACTCAATTCAGTTTGGTGTTGAGGACAAAAAAATTGCCATCCTTAAACTTTGTAATTCTACCTTTGAGATAATACACAGCACAAAATACTGTCCTAAATTACCCTACTTTGGTAGCTGTAAAGGTTGATAGCTCTTTTTCAGTCACAGAAATACACACTGTTGAAAGGTCAGTCATTGTCATTACCACAAGACCTCAGTCTCAAAGTAAGGAGTAATTGACAGCAGTTCGCTGAAATATTGAAAATTTAATGTGTACCTGAGGTCATAATGTGGTTTGATGTGATGTCAATTGCCTGTTACACCTCAGGTGTGCATTAAAATTTCAGTATAGCAGTTTAGAGTCAATTATTCTATTTACACCAGAAGTCACTTGAGCATGTGCTTATCATTAGCTTCCATTCCTTTAAAAGCACTATTATAAGTTAACTGTAATGCAGTCAGAAAACCTAGTTTAGCCATTTTGAAATGTGTGTC
>CAIGQV010016547.1:17548854-17558854 GCA_903798115.1 Danio jaintianensis | reverse complement strand
ACCAAAAACTATAAATGTGCATGGGACTTTGTCAGTACCTTTTTATTTGGAACAGCTTCTTCTTCCTACAAATCACAACCTGTGTGATTAAAATGGTTGCCTTCTGTTCTCTGTAGCATGCAAAATATAGAGTCCCCATCAATATACTGGGGCGTTATGACACAGACTGCAGGTTGAGCACCCCTTCGCATTAGCATCACTTCCGGCAGCAACCTAGCTTTCCCATGTGGTTTCCCATCCAGGTACTGACCGGGCACAGCCCTGCTTAGCTTCAGTGGGCGACCATGTGAGAGTTGCAGAGAGCTAGCTGCCAGCTGCAATGCAGCAGAGCGCACCTTCTATGAACTTGCATGCGTGCTGCTGCCCAAGTTTAAACCTTATAAAACAAAAAAACTTTTGCCACTGAGCAGAAATGTGTCTGCTTGCTTCCACACTTGATAAGCCCTGATTGTTGTTCCTTTTTCAACATGCGCTGTCTTCAGTCGACCAATCACAACAGACTGGATCATTGGGCCAATCACAGCAGATCTGAATCACACAGAAAAGGAGTTTGGAAAAATTAATCGCTGAACAAATCATATGTGAGTCATTGGGATAATTAGGTAAAAAGAAATGCATATAATAATACAATGTAAGTGTTTTCTGACATTGGATGCATATCAGCCTGTTATTGGGGACAACTGAAACCAAAATATGAACATTGTATAATCCATAATAGAGGCATTTCAAGTAATCAGATAATTAAATAATCAAAGTCAAGCATTAAAACAATTATATAATCATTATGTAATATAACAATATTCTAATATAACACAATATAATGTTAATAGATTTGTCTATGAAGGGTATATTGATTTAATTAATTAACTTTTAATAGGATGTTAATTGGATTTTTTAAAGAATTGTAAAAAAAATATACACCCAAATAACCCAAAAATAAATTTAAATAAACTTAAATAAATTGAACTTGCTTTTATCACAAAAGGGAACTTTGGACCACATCCCTGTCCACACAACATGCACTTCAGAAATGTCTAGTGTCTTAATCTAGTGTTTTGATTCTTTCTGCTATGAAAGTTTGGTCACTGCAGGGCTTTTAGTATAAACATTTACACCTTGGGCGGCACGGTGGTTCAGTGGTCGTAAATCATGTGTCGGATTAGTTGGCGGTTCATTCCGCTGTGGTGACCCCTGATAAATAAGCTGAAGGAAAATAAATGAATGAATATTCTCTTAACCGTTGAGTTCCTTAAACATGACCCTGTTCTGAACAATTCCAGCTCCACTGTTGAACCAATTGCCCATTGAGAATCTTTGCATTATCCAGCCCTCTATCTTGAATGAGTTTGTGACATTGTAAAGATTTGATATTGTATAAATCAAAGATTTGGAACAATCAGCCACTCTTGTTAACTGAAAGGGTCTGTATCCCTTTGTCCTTCATCTGGTCAACCTGCTTTTGTAAGGTTTCAGTCACTTTAACAACTCACCATCTTGCAAACTATGTGAAAACTGTACATTTTGGCTGTCAGTTAAATAGGGTTTGTCAGATAAATAAGGTAATTACCACCAGGTTACAGATTAACACCAATAACTTAGAGGGGATTTTTTTTCCAAACCATGACTGGACAAATCAGGCAGTCATAGCAAATCATTGATCAAAAAGTGTGGGAATGCTGTATTTATTACCCTACTATGTGTGAGTGTGAGTGTTTATGTGTAAGTGAGCATGTGTTCTGCTAGTCATTAATTTCCCTGCTGCTGCTGTGTGATTTCCCTGCTGCTGCTGTATTACATTCACTCCAATAGTGAGGCTGGCTATAACTCTTAATATCATATTCAATGATGAGATGGTATGGGCCAGCAGGGATACACAGATGAGAGGGAGAGAGGCAGAGCCGGCCTCAAATCAAGTCAGCTCTTCTGTCAGCAGCGCTTTAATAAAAATTGACTGTGGGATGATAGCTACCAGTGTGATTCATGAGCCAAGACCTGCATCTTAACCATGAATACACAGACCAAACAAAAAAACAGGATCACTGAATAGCACAACTGTCGTGTTGTAGAAGTAAAAACTCTATTCATTTTCTCCATTGGGAAATAGATTTTTAAACAGTTCAGAAAAACTACATTAATCATGATGCTACACAGAAAATTCCATCAATCACACACAGAGAAATAAATCTTTAGCTCTACCCACTCACATGAAGCACCACAAAGGAGTCATTTTCAAATATATACACAATATATTTCACACTTTATGCAAAAAAATGCATATGTATGAAATATGCTTCTATAGAAACAAACATACAACAATTTTAAAATAGGCAGGTGCTAATGCACTCTGTTGCAAAGTGGAAAAGAAAGAGGCGCTTTCTGCAGGCTTGTTTTTCTTAGTGGAATCTGTGCAAATGAGAAAATTTACTGATAATTTGCTTATTCAATTAGTGACCTACAGTATAAAGAGTGCACAATATAATTTTTTTTCTTGTTGCTGTCTGATAGTGGTATTTTGCCCCCCCCCCCCCCCCCCCCTCCACCACCCCCAAAACACCTAGATTTATTACATTTAATTTTATATTGGATTCCCAATAAAATACAATAAGTAAATACAATAAATAATAAATCAATTTCTTGTGAAAAAAATGTGTTTTTTTGTGTTTTTGAAGAAAGAATCTAATGAAGGTTTATATCCACTTGTGGGTGAGTAATACTTTAAGTTTGTAGCATAGCATTCATTAGGGTCTTGTTTAATTTAATGTTGTTAACTCTCAATATGCATAATCTACTGATATGACTATTGTAAGTACATGTAACCTATAACAAGGATGTTGTAAAAAAAAAAAAAAAACAGACAGCCATTTATTTCATGCTCTGCATGTCCATAAATTGCTCATATTATGATAATTACAATAACTGTGTAATTACTAGGTCCCAACCCAAACTGGTCACAGTTATTATATATTATTTGACCTTAACTACAGTGTACTATTTTTACAGCATACTTATTAAGCATGTACCTACATTGTGATTATAATTACATTAACATTTGTAGATAGACTAAAACCTAATTTTACCTTTTACAAACCCAATGTTGCCCTTATTCTTAAACCAAACAATATTTAGAGTTTGGATTAAAAGCAGTGTTTCTTACACAGACAAAACCTTTTAATAAATGAACGGCAAATGGGTTTTTTTTGCATAAACTACGCATTTAAGGGCACCTAATATAAAATGGGATCCCTAAAAAATCGAAGCTTACATGACACTCTAAAAAAGTTGTTTTTGTAACCAGTGTGTCAAATATGGACAAACACAACAGTTGGTTTAATTTGTAACACTTTTTAAGCCGACAACTGTGTTTGTCCATATTTGACCCAACTTTGGGTTATGATTATCCAGCATTTTTTTGAGTGAACCAGTACACAATAGGTAAGCATGTGTACACACTTTTTACACATACATACGTACTGTAAAACAAAATGCAACAATAAAATGTTGCCATATTTAATTGTACAGTATTGTAAACATAATATTTAACGCAGTGTTGCATCTCTACACATCTCATTTTGAGAAATGTTCAGATGTTTGTATGGGCAAACAAGTCAGAAATGACTGATTAAACTCATTAAGATGTCATTTTTGAAGCTCAGGAATGTATAACATTAAATTTTGAAGTGGATGTGGCTCGTGAAGGCCCAAAGGCAAATGGTTTTCAGTGTAGAGGGGATGTTCTGACAGTCTGCGAGTGCTCCTCGTGGAGATGCCCAGATTGATGTCAATTGCTTTGGTGTGGAGAGTGAACCGGCAGTGTCATGACCACTGCAGATTGCTGAGTTCCACAATTACCTGCCTGAATGCCAGCGCTCGAGACACGGCCCCTGCCCTCGTCCCGTTACCTAGGAGACATGGATATGTTGAATAATGCATGAGACTTATAAATAATTCAGCTTGAGAAGGAACTACCGCCTAACGACGCTAAAACGGGATTGTACACACACTCATACCGTGTACAAAAACACGCTTTCACACACTTTTCTCATTATCGCTGTTTTGCAAGTGTCAAAGTCCACCCTGTTTTTCTCTCAGGGCAAACAAACAGTGTATTCAGAATGCTTACGCACGACAAAATCATTGTGATATCTGGCACTGTAACTCCCACACAGCCTTCAACGATTAAAAATATTAGAAAGTAAACACAAGGGCATGGATGCACATGCAAGAGACATTAAATGGAGATGATCCATTAGTAACTCGATCAAGGGTGCTTTGTGCATATAGATTTAAACGCGCAGGCATAAGCTCTAGCCGTATGGTATCATACCTTGACATTCAAGATGACAGCTGCATGTAGTCAAAGGCAGGTCAATGTTACATATATGTGTCACATGATAAATTGCGACAGATTACCTTTTGTAAAATGCTGAACTTTCAAGCAGCATTGCCTATACAATCTCTCACACTGATACACCTGAAGCATGTGAAGACCGTTTTCTTAGGCCTACACATACCCTTGAAGGAATACAATTGTGTTTAGGAATGTTGTTTTAGGAAATAGATAGGAAGGATCCTGCATATGCAAATTCTGTCATCATTTACTCACCCTCAAGTTATTTCGAACATCTGGCTATTTCCTTTCCTTTCCTTTTTTTCTGTCCTTTAAAACAGCTTGTTTTGTGTTCAGCATAAGAAAGAAAGATACAAGTACATTTTGAGGGTGACAAAAAATGTTCATTTTAGTATAAACCATCCCTTGCAAGTCAAAATAATAAAATAAAGTGCAATTCTTAATAACTACACGTTTCAATATCTTCAAATATCATTATTTAATAAAATAATTAAATTAACAAACATTGGTTAAACAAATATAAAAATAATGATTTAACTCTATTTAAAGATTTTTTATTTACATTTTAAAATATTTACATATTTTGTATTACACAAATCAATAAAGAAATATTAAAACAAAACTTGAATTCTATTTCATAATTATAATAATATATATGACTCATTAAAGAATTGCAGGAACATTTCAAGCATTTTACATACATTTTCCACAAACTGGACTGATTTCAAGAAATGTATAGCATACATTTTACCGTAAACCGAATTTGTTATTAATATATAATGATGCAAAATGTTTAAATGTGATAAGGAACATTTGATTCTAAGCCTAGTTGTAGTTAAAATTATTATTAAAACTTTTTAAACCGCTTACAAATTGACAATAACATTTTCCACCATTTTGTTTTTTAAATGTGAGAAGAATAAATGACATTCCTCGATACCTTCAAGAGTTTCCTGCCAGAGGAAGTGAAATCACTTAACAAGTTAACAAGTTACATTATCTACCGATGCTTTACAAATTGTTATGCCTTATACAGATGTGCTTTACAGATTGTTATGCCTTATTATAACTGATGTAACAGAGTTGACCAGAACCTAGGGACAAACACAAAATCTATTTTTTATTACTGAAATTTCAAATAACACAGAAAAGACATGCTTCATTCAAATACTTTTTAAACTTAGTAAAATGTATTATTTCATGATATTTGAAGCTGAATATACTGTATCATTCAGGAGGCAGTTAATTTTAAGTTCATATTTTAAAGACAAAATGTCCTTAAATACACATACCAACATTATTGTTGAGATAATTTAATTTGTGTTATTATTCAAAACTGTTTGACTAAAGTTTTTGTTTTTGAAAAATAATAGAAGGTTTATCTAGGAGGTTTAAAAAATACCCACAAATCTAGAACTATCTATATGCTGTGATCCTCAATGAATTACAAGAAATAAAAAGTTCATAGAGCAAATAATGTTAATTTTCAGATTCACTCTCCCTTTAATCAAACACAGTGAAGTGCGACTCCTAAATTGTGTGAATTGTGTGTAGTTGCAGAACCAGGACTCCATACGCAGTTTGCTGAAGAGAACAGAGATGGAGCTGAGTCTGCGTCTGTCTGATGCGCTGAGGAAACAGGAAGACCCTCTCCAGAGACAGCGCCTCCTAGTGGAAGAGGAGCGACTCAAGTACCTGAACGAGGAGGAACTCATCATACAGCAGCTGCAGTGCGTCTCACACACAATATGAGTTCGTAATCTGCTGATAATGCAGTCTGAGGCGCTGGCATGGTGACATTGCTGCATAATGGGCAAAAATTATTTCCCAGCTATTTTTATTGCACAGCTTCTCAACTCATACCTGAAAGTGAATAAATGCATAACAAAGAGGTATAAACACGGTCTCGGTTAAGGAGCCGCAGACCCACACTTCAACACTAGCTTGTAGAAACAATGGACAGCATCTCATTGATTTATTTTGTTCCAATTAAAAGCAGCGGGGTGACTAAATCCGCCTCTTCAAGTTGCTGCCAGATCAGTCGTGTTGCTTTTAATTGATAGCGGTTATTAGGTATAGCTAACAGCCAGTTGATGTGATTCAATTATTATCGGGATGCTGTTTGTAACAAACCATTTTGTGGGGGGTGGATTTATTTGACGTGGTTAAATTGGATTTTGAGTGTAAACACTCAGACTGTGTCTCAGTCGTTTAGTGCTAATACACCCGGCTGCACTGACACTTATTCAAATGCATGTTGACGCTGCAGCGCTGGAGAGGTGGGCTGGAGGATTTTCACACTCATCTCGCTATGTATTTTTTAAACTTTCAAATGTCATAGACTTCAAAAAGTCCAAGATTCCCTTCTGTGTAATAAAATTGAGACACTTTAAAATTAATTCCAAAAAAATTTTTTTTAAAACATTTGAAGAGTTCAGATGCAAAAGCCATCTGAACCATCTGTCATTTCATTTATTCATTCATTCATTTTCGGCTTAGTCCCTTTATTAATCTGGGGTCGCCACAGCAGAATAAACCGCCAACTTATCCAGCATATGTTTTACGCAGCGGATGCCCTTCCAGCTGCAACCCATCACTGGGAAACATCCATACACACTCATTCACACGCATACACTACGGACAATTTTAGCTTACCCAATTCACCTGTAGTGCATGTCTTTGGACTTGTGGGGGAAACCGGAGAACCCGGAGGAAACCCACGCGAACATGGGGAGAACATGTAAACTCCACACAGAAATGCCAACTGACCCAGCCGAGGCTCAAAACAGCAACCTTCTTGCTGTGAGGCGATCATGCTACCCACTGCACCACCATGACGCCCATCTGTCATTTCTTTTTTCTAAAATGAATATTTTTAATTTCACTTTTATGGCGATGAGTAGGTTGTTTTCACTGTCTTTAAAGTGATACAACTGACAGTGTAAAATACTGAGAATGTGCAAATCAGATTTCATAATGTCTAAACAATGCATAATAATCAGAATCAGAAAGAGCTTTATTGCCAGGTATGTTCACACATACGAGGAATTTGTTTTCGTGACAGAGCTTCTACAGTGCAACTGAATTACAGAGACAGGACAAAAAACAGATAATAAATATATTTTAAAAATAAAAGTAAATAGTGAATGCAAATATACAAATTGACAAGTGTATGTACAGGAATATTACTATATACAACGTTAAATGGCAGCTGTTATGTGCAAATTAGCATTTAAAGTATGTTGTTAAATAAGTGTTTGTGTATAAAAAGTGTATAGCAAGTAGTGATGTTGTTCCATAATTACTATCATTCAAGTGTTCATGAGATGGATTGCCTGAGGGAAGAAACTGTTTTTGTGTCGGGCTGTTCTGGACAAAGTGCATAATAACAAAGCAGATGCGTGAAAACAGAATTATTTTAATGATTCAATGTGATTTACTAAAGTTTGCTGTTAGATAGTATATGTAGGAGAAAAAAAACTCAAAGAATGAAAAGTGCATTGTACGATTTTCTCCACTTGTGTTCACTCACAGTATTTCAGAAGACAGCATTTATCTCAACATATTGATCATCAAGCCACATTATATTTAATATAATTTGCACCCGGTACAGTATATTGTGTTGGTCTTTATAGAAATGCTGCGTCTGTGTTTTTTTAATTTGCACATTGTCATTAGATCACCTACAAAAATTCACACTCCCATCTGCACTTTTATGGGATTGTAAATTTGCCCCCGTGATATCTTCCTTTCTGAGTAAATTGCCTCGATTTAAGAATATTGGATGTTTGCAATAGAAAACAGGACAATCAATACTTGCAATAAAGCTAATGAGAGGATGTCCATGTTGACAGTGATCTGGAAAAGTCAGTGGAGGAAATCCAGAAGGAGATGTCAGTCAATCACAGACATGTGACAGTGCAGGAGCTGGAGGAGAAGAGCTCCATGCTGAGGAAACTGGGAGAGACTCTGACGGAGCTGAAGAGTGAGCCTTTCTGTCCTTCACAGCCAGACACTTGAAGCTCGGCTCTGTTTCATTACAAAATAGAGTCAGAGATGCTTGTTCACTTCTCCGCCTGTCTGTTTCCCTCTTCAGATCAGTTCCCTGGGCTCCAGAGTAAAATGCGGGTGGTGTTACGAGTGGAAGTAGAAGCAGTGAAATTCCTGAAAGAAGAGCCCCACAGGCTGGACGCCCTGCTGAAACGCTGCAAATCCATCACTGAAACTCTCACCACACTGAGGAGGTAGACAAACGCTGCTTCTCTATTCTACTACTATCCATCCTGAATAGTATTCAAAAGAGGAATTAGTCTGTTCCAAATTGTCAAAAATGTTTAAATGAGAATTCCTATGTTACCCGAATGATCTACTACTTTCAGAAGAAGATTGGTGCAGATCTGTGTAACTAATATTACAATATAGCAGCTACTATTACCCACAATACATTGTTTCAATTAGAACTACAAACTGGTAAAAAGTTTTTCAAACTACAAACATTCACAAGAATGAAAATTTACTGATTAATGAATAATCATTTATATACTGTATAACTAACTGAAAAATATTTGTGTATATGTTATCTGCGTTATATTTCATCTGCAACAATACTGTGAAGATTATAAAGCAACCAGACTCATTGGAAATGTGTGCCTCAGCCTACATTTTTGCAAATGTAAAATACGTTACTTAGGGTACATTTCATCGCATATTTCAGATGGCAAATTCACTAGAGGGCGCTGTATACAATTTTGCGAATCGAGGGTACGTTTTGTTGTAAGTTTCAGATACATGTCCCTGTGAACTGCTCACCTAAACCCTTTTCTAACCCCATACATATATTGCCAAAAGCAAACATAAATTTTACATTGCTTTTTTCTTTCGTGTGAAACTGTGTGCTTCACTGTTGAACTTGAATGCCCTTATCACAAGTACAACAAATTACAAAGTGGGCCACTGAGTAAACCGAGCATGCCAGAAAAGTTATCTATATGGAGTTATACAGGTGAAGCAAACGTATTCGATTACTAATCATAGACACGGTTAAGTTGTTTTGTGGTATTTATTTGGTGTTGTGCAAATAACTGCAGGAAAATAATCCTTTATTTGTTGATAACATATCACTGTCAATATCATTAGTGTAAAAAGGAACACCTTTTTTTTTTTGTCATACTGATCGGTAGCATTCATTTTTACCAAGAAACTGCAGTTAAACATATGTTGCTTTGTTATGCTTTTGTGGTTTCACAAAAATGTTGGCCGAAGCATGTATTTCCAGTGAGCATAATAATGCATAATTATGCAAACATGTCAGAAGATTTTTCTGCATAAAAGATCCACGAATGGCAGATTTACATGCTACTTAATTTCCAATATGTTAAAAATTCACTATAAAAGAGCTGTGGTGAATGTGACAAGATGATTGACCAGGCATGTAACGTAACGGTTACTAAAGTAACCCTCGTTCCCCGAGGGGGGGAACGGAAATGCTATGTGGAAACTTCCACTATGGGGATTTCGTCAGAAAGCCAATCATTCTGAAGAGTAATTAAACGGGCCAATGAAATGCCAATGAGTTGGCGGTGTCAGCGTGCACAGCTGGCAGCAATCATAATCAGCTTGTGAATAAGAATGCCCGCTGTGCCACACAACCAC
>CAIGQV010016547.1:17496158-17543854 GCA_903798115.1 Danio jaintianensis | reverse complement strand
ATATATATATATATATATTATTATTATTATTTTTTATTTATTTATTTATTTTTTGAGTAAATGAGTAATGTTGTTTAAAAGTTTGAAAGGCAAGTCTGATGATTAAATGAGTCATCATGTCATTATTTATCTAAGGCATTTGTACCTATACATACCTATATATTTATTATTCTGAATAAAGAAGAAGTTGAAGAAATTAATCTCAAACAATTAGTGTGGCTAAAAAAATAGTATTATATTAGCTGGATTTATGTTTAGTAGTCCAGCCAATATTGTAATATATATTATAATGTAATATTTCTTCTTAACTTAAGCACAGCATTGTCTTAATTTCTGAAAATGATCAATGAACAAATGATCAAAGGACCAAGTTCTAACTGAATAGGTCTAGACTCTGGACTATTAAAAATAAAGTTATCATTTGGTTTAGTGGGCGGAGCTAAACAGGCAGTGATGTAGGTGTGGCAGCGGTTGATCTTCTTCTGTGAAGGCGGAGTTTAACAACATTATTACGCAATAAAGAGATAGATCATTTTGGCAGATTGGCAATACAAAATTTTAGACCAATAAGAAAGTTTTGAGCTTTAAACTTACCAGATGTTTACATAATACAATGACCTCTTATAGGTAAAAATGATCAATGGAATTTCATTTTTCAGCTCATGACCCCTTTAAATAGAGTTCATAAAAACGCATGTAACAAAATGTAAATAATGCTCCTGTAAATGGTGTCTCCTTAGGCAGCGGAGCGGGATTGGGAAGAGAAGAGGGCCAGTCTGACACAGTACAGCGCTCAGGACATCAATCGACTGTTGGAGGAGACTCAAGCAGAGCTCATGAAGGCCATTCCTGACTTGGACTTTGCCGCCAAGCAGATCAAACCCGCTCAGAACCAGAATCCAAACCAAACCCAGAATCCAAACCAAAACCAGAATCCAAGTCCATCCAGCACCAATGCCACACCTGAACACAGACCTAATAAACCACAGCATAAACTCAAAGACAGCGGATCTAGACGAGGCTCGGATGAACTGACAGTGGCAAGATATCGAACAGAGAAGCCTTCAAAATCACCTCCTCCTCCACCGCCCCGCCGGAGCTTCCCCTCCTCGCCGGGACTGACTACACGCAGCGGAGAGATAATTATCCCGGGAAAGAGTATAAAGGTAACATTCACAAACACTATGACCAGAGGTTGTGACTTAGTCATGATGGACAGGCCCATAAAAATTCCGTAATAATCTATTATTAGCCCTCCTCTGAAATTCCAAGTAAAGTTTAAAAGACCAAGGAGATTTTCAAATAATATTACCAAATAATATATAAATATTTCCTATAATATTTGTTCTTCTGGAAATACATATTTCTTTAAGTTTTACTTGAATAAAAGCATTTTTTCATATAAAAAAGTCAATATTATTAACCTCCTTATGATTTATTTTTCCAGTTGGCTACAGAACAAACCTCTGTTGCCCAATGACTTGACTAATTAACATAATCAACCTAGTTAAGCCTTTAAATTGCACTTTAATACTGAATTAACTACTACCTTGTACACTTAATACTGTGCAAAATATAATAACTTTATGAACATGTTTTGAAACATAATCATTTTTGATTTCTGCTCACATTTTTAATTATGAGCTAAGAAGACGAGTTGTCTATTTATTTATTTATTTATGAAGAGAACAGATGAACAGTAACTATTTTAAACAGTGCATAAAACCGATGGATGGCTGATATTTTTTTTTTCTTTGTGCTTGAACTAAATATGAACAAAGCCGTATTACTGAATACAAAAAGACTGAACAAAACTCTTCAGTTTTTTCTTTCCTACTTTCCTGACTTTACACTGTCAAATGATGAATTACTCACACCTATATGACGATTATTTTATGGATTTTTAAAGAGAAAATCTTTGACCCTGCCAGAGCTTCACACAGACACAATATTTAATCTATAGCATTGCAAACTTGACATCGCAGCCTGATCATCTTCAAAAACAAAATGCAAAAACAAAAACTTAAACAGTGTCCTAACCAATAATGTTAAAATTCTGACCTGAGACTAATATGCCCTGGTGCAGAGCAAGACATCATGTCAAGTCACTTTTCACACCTGGTAAATGTACGCTTGATAGCAGATTTGAAAGTGAAAGAAATATCAATTTCCGTTCAAACATTCTGTGTTGTCAAGTTTACCATGTCGTCTCTGACAGACACTTTTAGTCTAAAATTGTATTATTGCATGTTGCAACTACTTTTAAAATAATTATAACAGTAAGGAAGAAACTGTAAAAATGCCGTCACAGCAAATGTTTTTCTTCTTTTAAATTTCGGTTAACACAACCTCCGTCTACGACACACAGTTTCGCGTGTGTTTATTTATGCATGCAAACTTGCTCAAACATTTATATGCAAGCTGTTCCTGCAAGCAAAATCTGAGGAATCAGGAAAACACTAGATCACTTTTATTTGAGGGCAGGGTCTCTGAAATGTCAGGCATGTCATAAAAGCGGCCTGTGTTTGGGGGTGTGTAAGTCATGGCTAATGTTTTCTTTATCACCTCAGCTGTTCCTATAGTGACAAATCACCTGTTGGTCACTGGTGAATTTGAGAATGATTGAGGAAGATTTAGTTGGTTCGATGTGATAATTTCCCTTGTGTTTACTTTTAATTAAGATTGGTCTTTACATTGCAATGGGACATATTGCCTTTTAGTTATTATTTGCTGGAATTCATTTAAGTTAAAAAAACAGTTTAGTTTTCATTAATCAGTGAGTCAATCAAACATTAAATTAACAAGTGCATATATTTTATATTATGTGTCTACACTGATATATTAATTTATCCATTACAAATATTATATATCATTTGGCATTCGTAATTGCAGCACGGTGGCTAAGTGGTTAGCACTGTTGCCTCACAGCAAGAAGGTCGCTGGTTCGAGTCCTGGCTGGGCCAGTTGGCATTTCTGTGTGGAGTTTGCATGATATCCCCATGTTCGTATATATATATTTTTTCCATAATGACAGTAAATAATTTTTTTTTTGTTATTTTGTAAGATACTAGTTTTCAGTTTAAAGTGCAATTTAGAGGCTTAACTATGTTAATTAGGTTAACTAGCAAAGTCAGATTAATCAGGCAAGTCATTGGATAATGGTGGTTTGTTCTGTAGCACATCGAAAATAATAATTTCTTAACGAGGCTCATAATATTGACCTTAAAAATGGTATCAAAAAATGTAAAACCTGCTCTTATTCCAGCCAGACCAAAAGAAAAAAGACTTTCTCGAGAATTTCAAATATAAAATACTTTCCTAAATATATCATAGGAAATACATACTTACAAAAATATGTAATATTTTTAGAGACACTGTTTATTTAGAGTAAGTCACCAAAATACATACATTTTCTTCCAAAAAAAGTTAAGTTAAGATCAGAGTTAGAGTAGGGTGAGGGTTTGGGATTTTTTTCACAATCTCATGTTAAGGTTTATTTGTCTTTCTGCATGTAAACAGAAGTCTGAATCAGAGGAGGCCGAGTCTCAGAAGCCGCACGTGAAGCTGCGCAGAAGTATATCTGAAGCCCCTCGACCGGCCTCCACCCCTCCAACCATTGCTGGCAGAGAACGAGAGGAAGCTGATGATGAAAAACTAGCAGCCGAGCTGGAGGTGAGTGAATGTATTACCTGAGGAGTCACTCAGACCGGCTGGATAAAGTGTTAATGGTGCTGATTAATGTTCGTATGTCACAGGCACCAGATGTGTCTGCTGTACACCCACAGAGCAATACAATTACATTCACACACACACGCAGGCACACACACATTGTTGGGTTCCAGCAGTTGGCTGGTTTTGCTCATTCATTAGGCACACATTAGCGGCCAGAAGATGTGAGTCTCTGCCTGTGCTCTTCGGCTCATGGCCTATTAGGCTCAAATGAGTGTTTTGACAATGTCTTGTGCTGTACTGATGTAAAGTGCTGTTAGTTTAGGTGCTGGTAAGTGCATTGTGGGATACCGATTGTGTCTAATGTCGCCACACTGAGTGTACAGTCATAACTGTAGTATGTATGTATATATGTGTCTCAATTATCTGCTGTCTAGAGGCATTAGCAGCTTTTGTATCAGTTGTGTTGGGAAATTTGACTTTAATTTTAAGGAGGCTGGTATTTATTTATTTAGAGAGCCAGTAAGATTTTTCTAAATATATTTGAAAGATGTTTTTTACCAAAGTTGGATTTATTTATTTATTTTATTTTATTTTATTTAACCAAAACAGAGTCAAACAGTTGTGCAATATATTGCAATTTAAAGGACATTTTATTACACTGTAAAAGTTATTTAGCTACTGACATAGCTGTTTTTTTAGGATCATTACTCCTGTCTTCGGTGTTACATGATATAGCATTTTAATACATTTTACTTAATAAGCATTACAAACAGTTGTGTTGCTTAATAGATTAATAACTAAAACAGAATTCATTTAAAATCATTATTCTGTAACAATATTTATCTATTAGAAATTCCACCAACCCCAAACTTTGTAACAGCACTATTTGTATAGAAATATAAGCATACACATCAAATGCATTCACACTGTTTTAACTTTTTTTTAAAGCAAAAGCAAAATTAGCTTTCTAACAAATATGCACAAAAAAATCTAATAAAATGAATAACAATTACACAAAAGGACTTAGAGAGCGAAAATACATTTAGGAAAATACAAACCAGACAGAAAGCACATACACCTTCAACCCATTTTTTACGGGTGATGCCATTTTAATTATATTAAGCAAAACCCCACATATCAGACATAATTGTAATAATTAATTAAAATGATTAATGTTTTTTCAGTGAGTCCTTTGTCACCGGTTGTGATCAATTTATTGGAATTCAAATAAAATCATTCCAGTTTAGCAGCCTGTTCAATTTATAAATCCAGCTTAGACATTTAAGCAGCCCAATCTTACATTCTGAATTTCACCCAATCCAGCTCCAGCACTTGCAAATCGGTTTTATATTTTTAATTGATGCACAATTAATATCTAACATCACTCCCCAGCCGACTTCATTTACATATCATCATTTTGCCAGGAGGTCACAACTGTGCATTTCTCCTGACACAGTTTGAGCTGCAGTGGTGTTGATTTTAGGCTTTCTTGATCTGCTTCAGGCCACACACACACGCACACAAACAGACACAGAATCTGCGAGGCTCATTAACACCACCAAGCAGACAGATTTGGTTGTTTTGCTTGAGTGGATGACAGGGTAAGCAAGCAGATGTCTCTTGTCCTCCATCCCTGCTGCATGTCTCTGTTGGAAACCCTGTGGAGACCTGTTGAGATCCGGGCAGCGCTGCAGCGACACCATGCTGACCTCCCTTTCAAAGCTAACCAGCCTCACAAGCTCTCCAAACAAACATATGCATTCATGGTCATTCGTATTCAAGTTCCATACATAATTGGAATGTAGAGTTTGTAATTTTTGATAATGGCACAGGTTCTACCCAATTAACATTAGTTATTCTACAGTTGACTTCAAAATCAGAGAGGAATTTATACTGTAAGTGCTTGGCCCTTTTCAAATATAGTATAATGTTCATTGTTCAACATTTGAAGCAAAATTGATTTATTGGATTTACTACTTTTCTTAAGGTAAGTGGTTTTAAACAATTTATATGGGCTAAATTTAACCAGACAAATTAATTTAAACATTACTAAATTTAATTTGTTTGTTTAAATTCAGCCCATATAAATTGTTTGCAACCACTTACCCTAAAAACATTTTGTAAATCCAATGAATCACTTTTTTCAGTGTGTGGGTTTAGCATGCTAGTAAAACAATGTTTTACACAATAACCAACAAGTAAAAAATCTATTTGTTTTGTATAAAACACAGTGATCAAAATTAGAGAACAGCAGTGATTGTAGCTGAAACATAGATTACAGCAAAAAAATGTGAATGTTACGACAGTCAAAAAAGACCAGGCCCTTAAATGACTTCAGCACATCTGCAACCACAGGATATCACTAGTCTCTTACAGGCAAGGGTTTAACTTTGGTTTGAGAAGTGGGTGGAGACACAAAATGGGGTAAAATGATTTCGATTTGAATTGCATTTCCTGTATTCACATACATTTAGGAATTAGGTCATGCAAAATACAGGATATTAATAGCTGATTAGAAAGATTAATACGGTCAAAAGAATTGAAGGCTATAAACTC
The DNA here is from genome assembly GCA_903798115.1 of Danio jaintianensis. Taxonomy (NCBI): domain Eukaryota; kingdom Metazoa; phylum Chordata; class Actinopteri; order Cypriniformes; family Danionidae; genus Danio; species Danio jaintianensis. The sequence continues at coordinate 17,537,626 of CAIGQV010016547.1, read as the reverse complement.
TGTATAAGAAAAACACATTTTACTTTCTTTATTGTTTAATAAGCACCAACCACTAAAACTTTATACTTCATTTTATAAAGTCAAAAAATTGTGAACAATTTATTTCAATTCAAATAAAATCATTCCAGTTTAGCTGCCTATTCAGGCAAATTCAATTTAAAATCCAACTCGGGCATTAAAGAAGCCCAGTCTTACATTCTGAATTTTTCCCAATCCAGCTCTAGCACAACAAAAATGTTCACCGTTTAAATTTTGTGTGTGAATAAAATGTAAATAGCATGTTAAACAATTTCCACTGCTAAACTTATTTTAAAGTACTTGAAATGTAAAGTGAATAATTTGTTGTACAGGATGTTTATCAGAGACACTTTAACCAAACATGAGTGTGTTGAATCAGTATTTTGTCATTTCAATTGCAGATCGAGAGCATGAATAAATATTCATTCATTCATTCATTTTCTTTTCGGCTTAGTCCCTTTATTAATCTGGGGTCGCCACAGCGGAATGAACCGCCAACTTATCCAGCATATGTTTTACGCAGCGGATGCCCTTCCAGCTGCAACCCATCACTGAGAAACATCCATACACACTCATTCACACACATACACTATGGACAATTTAGCCTACCCAATTCACCTATAGCGCATGTCTTTGGACTTGTGGGGAAAACCGGAGCACCCGGAGGAAACCCACGCCAACACGGGGAGAACATGCAAACTCCACACAGACACACCAACTGACCCAGCCGAGGCTTGAACCAGCAACCTTCTTGCTGTGAGGCGAACGTGCTACCCACTGCGCCACCGTGCAGCCCAAATAAATATTAATTAGATGTAATTTTATGAAAATGTTGACTATTACATTAATACTATTTAGCTAACAGTTAAAAGTTACCTAACAACAGTGTACAGTATGTAAACAGTATGTAGTAAGTACAGCATGTATGTTTTTAGATTGTGCTAATGAAGTGTGCACACAATCTTTCTGGTTGCGGATACATGCATCAACATGGCCAGAGTTTCATAGCGATGATGGCATGCAGTTAAAAAAACATAACCATAAATTTGAAAGTGAAGGAACACAAATGAGATTTTGAAAAGTCATGCTATGGCTGAACGGGTCTCCTTTTGTCCTTCATCTGGACAGTCTGCTCTTAAAGGGTTTCAGTCACATTAGAGCAGCTCACAATCTTGCAAAATTAGTGAAAAGTTTTAATATAATGAAACAAACTACTCTTTTGCTCCTGTTAGGATACAGAATCTTCAAATGGGACTAAGCTGTGACCTTGAAATTTGTAGATTCTCCTCTCATTTTTAACACCACTGTATATTTGGTATTATTATTAGGAATCATGACATGACTTGTTCTGAACTGATTTTGTGCATCCCATATTTTTATTTATTCTCTTCAATCTCCCTGATGCTCAGCTCTTTGAGCGATATCTGACTCCCCCCCCTACCCTCTCCCAGAAAAAACCCTCCTCCATCTAGTTTACAGCTGTTGCCCCATGTGCCCTCGAATGAACAGGTAAAATCTAGTGTGGACTGCTGTTGTATAAGCATCTGTTGTTTACCCCAAATAATCAATGTGTCCTGAAATGTCGTTAATGCACAGATATAGACAAAATAAGTCTCACTTCTCTTACACTAAATATCAGAGATGCTCTTATGCACAAAGCAAACTAAAATATATTTACATCACAGTTCACACAATCACAATTAATCAATCAACACCTACAAAGTCTGTGTGTCCTCGCCAATGCATGTCTGTTTTGTGTGTTGAAATGCTTCGTTTTCTGGTTTTATGAGGCAGTTTGCAGTGCACTCACTCAGATTTCTGATTGTTTACTGTATTTAATATTGTATGTATACCATCACAAAGGACGAAAATTAATTTTCTGTCCAAACAAAAAACTTTTCCATGCAGTTGCAACAAATGGGGATGGAAACTCAATTAAGCATAAAAAAGCATCAACAGATTCATGAAAAATAGTTCATATGGCTCAAAAACTATATTTCAGGTTTCATTATATTTCACGATTACATTCTGATTTATAGCTGTGAAATACTATGTCTTCTTCATACCACGGCATTACCTATTGATGGATTCTGAAATTCTGGAGAACAAAATATTTCACAACTTAAAGACCTTCCAACTTCCAAGTAATGGATTTACTAATGGATTGCTAATGTTTGTGTTATGGAATTTGGGGATTACTAAAAGTTTCTATCAGATCAAGCTCCTTTAAAATAAAATATTTATTTTACCCCTGATTTTAAATGAATATTTGAATAATTGAACAACATATTTGCATTTTATGGTTCTCTGATGACCATTCAGGTAAAGAAAATAGTTTTCATTTTAAAGTAATTTATTTGAATTCAAATATTTCACACTGATGTGATTCAAGTTATTTATGAAGCTTGAAAACATTGTAATTGCTTGTAGAAAAGTGTCTTGAACAGTAGAAGATTTTTACTTTGTGTGTTCAGGCATTTTCAATGCCTACGCGGGTAAATAATGACACTGTTTTTACTTCTAATTGAACTATTCCTGTGAAAATATTTACATATTGTCTTTGTGTTCATTTAATTGTGTGCTGTACTACATTTGTAGCAGCAGCTGACTCCATCTAAGTCTGGTTTTCATGACAACTCCAGTGATTTGACACAGAAACCTATGGTAAGTTCTTATTTACATGTGCTTGTTAAAAAATCCTGTTAATTTACCCTCAAGCCATATAAGATGTTGGTGATTTTTTTCTCTAGTAGAACATATTTTAGCTGAATTCCTGGTCCTTGGTTTTTCATAAAATGAAAGTTATTGGCTAGCTCTTTGAGATGCAACACAGAGTATTAATATGCCTGTGCAGGAAACTGAACATAATTTAAATCTTTATTTGTTGTAATCAATTGCCTCGGGTAAACTCGGGTGATTTTTGGCAACACATTCAATGCTCCACTTATTCCACAATTGTCTGAAATGATGAGCCAAAGATAATGTGAGAACTAGGGAAAAGAGGAGTTGAATAAAATGAAGAATGGAATGTTGTAATGTAAATTAATATGATTATGTAGTGAACTGATAAATCCAATTGATCCAAACATTATCTGTCCAAAAGAACTAGGTAATGGAAAATAAGTACACTTCCCCATTTGTATGAGACTATAAAATAAAGATAATAATGTTGTAAATAATGTTTAATTTCTTGCACAGACCGATAGTTTCAGAAGCCACAGGTATTAATTTTATTCCCTGATGTTGTGCACTAATGTGCACTTGCATTCTAAGACTCACCAAGGACTACAGATTCAGATGAGAAATCTTCTTTACTGTTCTTCCGAAGAACAAAAGTCACCAGTATATTGAATGGCCTGAGGGACAGTAAATTAACAGCAAATTTTCTTTTTCGGGTGAACTATCCCTTTAACTTAAGCATCTCTTATGTTTATGAATCACATTCAGGAGTAAATTATACCATTATTTCCTTTTACAATGCAGATTCAGCATGGGATGTCCTCCAATCTGGTTCCCCAGATAGTCTTGACTGAATGCAGCTCTCTCCCCATGTCCCCTTCTGAGAACAGGCCGTCCAGTGATGATCAGACAATTAAAGACAATGATGCTGGAAACGACATCAGAGTCAGCTACTTTAGCCACATTGTCAGGACTCCCCATCTGTCGCTATGGAAACAAGACTTGACAACCAGCCAAAAAGTCCCTCAGATACAAGACTTGGATGCAGCCCAGAGGGAGCTCCAGAGTCCCGTCCATGATGTGACCCAGTCATGCCTGCCCTTAACAAGGGAGAGAGCAATTAAACAGCCTCTGAGGAGGGAACCCAGGGTTCAGGAGTCTCTCGAGGCAGTGACAGAGGCGAGAGACAAGCTAACGAGAAAGTCGGACACTATACTGTCTGTCTCGCAGAAGAATGGGGCTGCAGAGACACCTCAAGTCAGTTTGATCCGCACTCAAGGAGTCGGAGGGGAAAAGGAAGACATCTGCCACAGCACGTACCGTCGACTGGACAGCCTGGAAGAAACCATCCGTGAGCTGGAGCTCAGCCTGATGGAGTTTAGCATTGATCCCCACATGGGGAACTTCTTCCACCCATCTGCACAGATGCCAAGTTCCTCCACAGAGAGATCTGGCAGCACTCAACAAATGGCACAATCCCCTAGTGATGGAGGAGGAACAACCAGACCCATAGTGCCACCCAAACCGTCCTGCATCAGTACATCCACAGCTAAGGTTCAGCCTAGCCTCTGGGGTAACACTTTATTTTTACAGTGTCTTTGTTACACCAGTTCCATGTACTTACTATAGTGATAACAATAAATGATGTATAATTACATGCAACTAACCCTAAACCTAACCCTCATCCTAAACCTAACCATATAGTAAGTACATGTAGTATATTGTTATTTCTTAGTACTTAAATATATGGTTACACTGTAACAAGGACACCGTAAAGCATAAAGTATAATCGTCTTCAGTATCTCCTGGTCTTTCTGTCGTTCTTTCTATCATCTTGGCTCTCTTTCTTCCTCAGCAATGGAAGTTTTTTGGCCTTTTCTGCTGTGTTGCTCAACTAGATAAGTTTGTTCTCTGTTTCAAATCCTTTGAAAATTTGTTTGCCTCCAGCCTCTGTAGAAATACTTATTGTATCCTTCGCACAATAAATTCTCTTGTTTTGTCCTCTTCTTCATTAGTCTGCTCTTTCTCTTTTCCTCTTAAAATGACTTTGCAATTTGATTACTTTCCCCTTGTCTTATTTTCCTCTGGTACATAAGAATTTTTTATGTGGTTTTATAAAAATATAAAGCCCTGGGAAGCTGTTCGCAACTACTCAAGCGATTTTGTTGTGAAATTTATGAGGTATTATCTTCTTGCGTTTGTCTTTTGTCTTCGGAGAGTAGTTGTCAGGGTAAACCGCTTTGAGTTGAGCATGCTATGAAGCAGCAATCCGCCAGACGTCATGTGTATTAGTCTTCTCCATAGAGAACAGGGCTGATCTCTGTGAGTGACAGAAGGGAAGGATTTGGACGATGCCACTTATGTTTTCCACCATGTTGCTTTCAGCCCACACATTTGTACATCAGCCAGCATTGCGTCGTCTCTTCTAACTGTGGCAATTGAGTCCCTCGCTCTAGGTCATTGCACGCTTCTTTCGTAGGACAGATGGAGCCTGGAAATCGTGGCTCCACCTGATTGCATGCGTTAGATCCTCTTACAAAGCCCTTCATTCTGTGATGTGCTGATTTGCATAAAACACAGCTAATGGGCCTCCTCAAAGCTTTAAAAGGGCTGTTGGCTGGTTGTGACTCTAGACTTTGGTCTAGGGCTTGATCTTATGTTGGTAATATATACAGAGCAAGGAAGGAAAAGTGTTAATCAACTTGGATTGTGCCAAGAGCTTTTGTCAACATTGTGCAGAGCCATATTATTTATAATTTCTGAATTGAATACAAGAAATTACAGGTAATTTGTGTCTGTGTGTGTGAGGGAGAATAAAAGGACTGTGCTGAAATGCTTGCATGTGTTCTATTTAAAACACATCACCTTCTTGCCTGTCTTGCACACTGCTCTCCTTCAGCACTTCACCTGATTGCTAGTCATGGGGAAAACACTGTTGAAAATTGAATGGAAAATATGATCAAATACAGTGTACAGAACATCTGTTCTTGTTTTTTTGTCCATATCAGACTAGTGGTGGGAAGGCGTTGTCTCGTCTTAAGCATCTGCAGCTGAGCGGATCAGAAAAAATAAAAACTAGCAAACAGAGAGAGGACTTCCTGAAGAATCATGGACAACAGCAGGTATGATCCATCTGTCTATAATTGTTTTTCTTTACTGTCAATTGTTCTGTCGTCTACCTAATGTTTTGACATTCTTGTCTGTTCTGTCTGTCTGATATTCTGTATATTTTTTATCATTCTGTGTGTCATTTTATCATTCTATGGTTCTATCAGTTGCTCTAGGTAACATGGTATTCTATGTTATCCATTGTTGTAAAGCTGTATGTCATCTTCTGTTGGTTTAGGCTTAGTTTGGTCTTTGAGTGACAGATTGTGTTCAGACACATTGTTAGTTTTGATTTCAGGTCTTAGTCTTGAACATGGTATAAGTATCGACTCTTGTTCTTATCCTTATTATTGTATTAGTTTCTGTCAACGTTTTAAAAAGGTTTGCTGAACATTGGGAGGATTATTTTCTGCTCAAATCTAATTCAAAATGTGTCTGAGAGGATTTCAGTAACTTTTCACAACTCTGCCACAAGCTTTTACGAGAGACGTGTGTGTCAGTCACAAGTGAGGTGAGGCTGTGAAAGAACTTTCTAGCAGTGACGAGAGTAGAGTTTTCAAAGGGCTCAATTGGTGCGTCAATCGCAGAACATTTGGGACTCTAAAGTGCACTGAAAACCTCCTAACAGAACAAAGAAACCAGAGACAGGTGGGTCTCAGGAGAAGAGGGAGAAAGGAAGCATGAAGCCTGAGACTGGGGAAATGTGAGCTCTACAACATGAGCGAAGTGAACGAGACAGGTGGAGAAAACAGAGGAGAGTTTGAAAGATGGATTAAAGGGAGAAAAAGGTGCCCATGCACACGGCCAGCTGAGTGCCTGTGCGCTGTAGGTAAGGAGAAGATAGATATGCTGGCTCTCTGTAAATCTTTTCTCTCTGTTTAATAAATCTGGCCCCTGTTCAACAGGCCATGAATATTAGAAAAGAATCTAATCTTTTATAGGGAAGGAAAAGAGAAGCAGATATTGGCAAGTGAGCAAGCCAGATCAGAGGGTTCATTGCAGCTATAATTACAGGAGAGCATATTTGCTGTTATAGGCACTCCTGCTAAGCCGGATAGGATCAGGATTTGTCAGTCTTGTCAGTGTAACAGCTAATTATTCCCTTTGAAGTGGACTGTGTATATCACATTTTTGTCTTAACCGTCCTAGAAGCAAATGGATACAAACCTTTATGCACACACATCTTTTTATCCGGTCTCTTATAATTTCATTTATCAACTTTCTCTGCTTGCTGAGCTTTTCACCATGCCTCATGGCCTCATAAACATTTGATTTAGTTCTCCACTCTAGCCTTCTCTCAATAGACTCTTTATTTCAAATGAATACTCTCTGTGGTTGCTCACATAGATGAAAAGTGAATCAACACATCATAGCTCCACAAACACTTCACACACTCTCTCTGGTACAGGTATGATTCACTTGCCCTCTGACCTTTTATCCAAGTCTTTATTAGACTAATATAAAATTCAGTCTGAACATTAAATGTACTCTACTGTTCAGAAGTATGGGGTCAAACTGTTTTGAATGTAATGATTTTGTATCTTTTTAGCTCAAACTGTTCTCAAGGGGCATTTCAAGAAGGCTGGGTGAGAAGGATATGGGTCGGAATGTTGGAAGAGAGTGAGAGAAATGAAAGAGAGGGAGAAGGTTAAAGGGAAGAGAGATGCTGGGTGATATATAGATGGAGAGTATTTTTCTGCTCTATCAGGGTGGAATAATTGGCACTTCATGTGGAAAGACTCTGGCTTTATCTTCACCCCATCGCTCTCTCCCCTTCACTCCTTGTTTCCCTGCTGTCCATCTCTCTCTCAACTGATTTGAGTCTGAGCAGATCTCAGTGGACTTGCTTTTCGCATCCTGTTCCACAGAAACTGGAAAGTGTTTGTGAGTGATTGATGGTAACAGAGATGCTTATATGTTCAATAAACCCACCAAGAACTTGTCGAAAGTTCAGTTTCTTGTTGCAGTTGAGCATTGTGAGTGTGAGAAATGTACGTGGATTTGGTCTAAAGGGATGAAATCCACACATAGAGTTGTGTACCAGGCTAGCATCATGTTATATTGATCCTAACCTAAATAATGTTGTCTTGTGTTTGTCTTCATCCTTCCTCCCATCCTCCCCAACCCCTTGGATTTTCCTCTTCGTCACTGCTACCTGCCTGTGTCTCACCTATGCCATCCTTCGTCGGCCCTCATGGCAACCATTCACGTCCAACCCCTCAATCCAGTAAGCAGAAGCGGGTGACCCAGTCCAACCTGACCTGACCAAGGCTTGTCCACCTCCTCCTCCGTTGTCTTCACCACCACATCAGAATATCCTGACAGAAAAACCTCAATCCTTTACCTAGTTCCTCCTAGTCAGTCCTGTGTACTTTTAAGAAAATGCCCCAAAACGTTACACAGTTGTCAATATTCACCAGAGCCTCCTTTATTTCTTAGAGAAAGTAATTTTCTTGTGTCTTGATTATCAATATTGCAGCCAAACCAAACTATAAAAATGTTTTTTCTTAGCTTTTATGCTGTTTCTTTTCTATTTTTTCTTATCCTTTATCCCCCCTAACTTTGCCTTCAACGTTTGACCCTCAGGCTTTGAGTCTAAACATCAGTAGAGCTAGAGCAACTGAGTCACTCCTTGCAAGCACCAGAGCTGCTAGTTTCTCTGGTCACCTGCCCTCTGGATTGAGGAAGTACCCTCAGGAGGGGGCACTGTCCTCCTTGACAGCCTCGTCCAATCAGGCCAAAGCTCTTTTGGCTAGTCTCTCCACATCCAGCCTCTCCACCGAGGCCCTCCTCCTCTCATCCACCTTCAGACACCACCGATTACTCAGAGAGCAGAACTTCAACTCTTCAAGCCTTCCTCTTCACGTCTCCAATGGCCGCTCTCCTCCTTCTCCAACCTCACCCACATCCTCTTCCTCGCCACAATCGCCCTCTGATCTCACCTCACTGAGTCTATCCTCACTGGCTCTGAAACCCTCCACCATCCGCAGCCTGGAATTTCACAAGGAGCAGAACAAGACAGAGCTCAAGACGGTGACTCCGGAAGACACTGAATAAGGAGGGCTGTAAATGTTCCATATATGGAAAGCAGACACTGCAAGTAGAATAAATTTAATGCAACTTACCTAAAAGTTCCTGGAGGGTTAGTTTCTGTAGCGTATTGTTTCCTACCCTTTCCAGGGCTATCCCTACCAAGAAGCCTTTAGGATAACAATTAAGTAGTGCATGGAGGTGGATAACTTAATGTTCTGCATCACAGGTTTACTTTTCTCTAGCTTTTGAGCAGATTCAAATTGTAAACCCTACTTTGACCTGCGTTTCTGCCAGTTCGCCAAACTAGAGAACCAACAGATGGGCTTGGACACTCACCACCAGCCCGTTTCCAGCTCCACCACACAGCCAGCATCACAACACCCACGGGAGGCCTGGGGAAGGACTCTTTACCCAAACCCTCATTCATTTGCCAAATCTCACATGTTGGAGATCTAGCTAAGTTCAGTAGATGTCCATCAAGTGTAAAATCAAGACTGTAAGACTATGTAAAACCAAGTAGAGTTGCAATAATCGAAAGTAAGTACTGTTGTAGTCGGTGTTTGTTGAGACGTTTTATTGCTCATATCTATATCAACAAATGGAATGTTTTAAAAAATATACAAAAAACCTTAATGGAGGCAGCATTACTCGTAATGTAGACTGCTAACAGTTGTACTGCTAAAGGGAAATAACTGAAATTGGTGCTATGATTAATATTTTGCTGATTATTCACTCCCTTAAAGGGACTGTTCACTCCCCAAAAATGATTTAATTATTTACTCATTTATGTATTGTTCCAAGCCAATATAACTCATTTTCTGGGAGAAAAAAAAAATGTCTTGATTTTTTTGTAGCGTCAGATGTTGTTTTGGGCCTTATGTTCCAGAAAAGAAAAAAGTCATACAGGCTTGGAATGACATAAAGGTGAATGATGACATCATTTTAAATTTTTGGTGAACTAATCCTTTAATGGGTATACACTGCCTAAGAATACAAGTTTGTTCTCATTTACACTCAAATAGGTCTTCATGCAGACATTTTACATGCTTGCTATAACTTAGCACAAGTTTTCATGGCAACCAATGAATTGTGAAGGCGTGCATACTTTAAATCACCAGAGTACATTGAATGGAATTGCGGCTCAATTTCATAGGAGTCATTGTTTTTCTATATATATGTACACTACTACCTAGTAGTCATTAAAAATAGCACAACATGGTTTAGAGGCTAGTAAGAGTACAGTGATCTGACAATCATCAAACATTTGGCACAAGCTTGTGTTAACCGTTGAGTCTTGCAGATTGCAAAATTGGATTCCAATTTAAAATGAACAAACAGATTCTAATGGTCACCATGTAAGGATGTCACAAGTAAGAAGACTGAAGTTCCTCTTTGCGTATGCCAGTGGACTTGATCCATCACATAGAAGACATCTGTGTGGTAGAGCTTTCCAACTCATCCTTTCTCCTAATGAGCCAATCAGACTTTTCTATCAAAACCTCATGCACTTAGATTCACTCTCATTTTAACAAGGCAATTGTGTTCAAGTATTGATTACCTACAAAGGGGATACAAATATAAATATCACATCTATTCTATTGTTTCATCTCCAAGTTTTTTTGGTCATCGAGGCCCTGGTTATGGTCCCATTCCAGCCATCATGACATTCGCACACACACTGTTAACGCCTTTTTCCCCTTCTCACAACAATATTGCTATGTTCCCATGTAAATTTGTGAATGCCACAACCTGCAGGTTTTCTCTTAGCCCAGAGAATTTAAATGTGAAAAGGTGAGTGAGAGGGGAATATAATAAGTTGAATAGAGCAAGATGGGAGATTTTTCCAGCTTTCTGACAAAACGAATGTGTGAAATTGATTTCTCGTGGTGCAGGGTTTAAAATAATGGCTTAAGCAATAGGTCGACGGTGAGAGTAAATAGCCAGAGGGATTGATTAGTGGTGTTATTCCGTGTCTCGCAGCTAAATCGGCCTGTAATTCATGTCCAAAATGCACAATGATTCACATGGGGTGGTGCTGGGAGAAACAAAAAGGTCAAGCTTAGCCTGTTGCATTTACAGACATCTCTTAATTTAAGGCATGGTTTAAATGAGGTGTGTGTGGATGAAAGAGGAAAAACTATTTTATAGGTAATAAATGTCTGAATCTGCTAGTTATACAAAAAGCTGAGAAAACTTCATATTATGCCTGTGAAAAACAACAAAAAGTATGTCAGCGAACTGAGCCAAAAATTATGTCCGAATTCATAAAACAGACAAAAGGTCCCACTGGACTTACTACTCTGAGCGAGATATAGACTTATAGACCCTTAAGCCTTATGGTCTTGCTCCAATCCCAGTCATTCATCATATGCGCAAGTCGGCACGGACCACAAAACATATCAGACCCATTTGAATTACGCAGTAAGCCAGAGTTGGATATAGGCTGAGTGCAATTGGGGGTGAGGCTTCTCTATGTCCCGCCCTGTCTTCCTGTTTCAGTTGAAATCAAACATTGGATAAAATGCATATTTCAAAGAACTTCACAGGGCCTTTAAGTTGTGTGCAACAGTTGTTAAATAATTCTACAGTGCCTGTTGCTGACTATTTAGGTAAATCTTGTAGGTGTTTTGGTGTTTCATTTTAAAAGTCCAGTGAAGCAGATGGTGACAATTCTCTCTAGCCAATTGGTGATTTTCATTCAACACATCACATTTTAGGATCAGTATGGCTTTCTTGAAACCTCAGCTGAGGTGGTACAAAAAGAAATACTACAGTGGGGACTGTACCCAATTGAGAACCTCGAGTACCCAATTGAGTACCCAAAGTGGAAAAGCACCATAAAATGATAAATGGCACAACCTGCATTCTGGAATTAATGGATACCTGTACTGTACATGGTGGCCGTTGCATGTCCGTAAAACTACAAGTCTGAGTTAAGTGAGCATCATATTGCACTATCCCAGAAGGCCGCAGGAGAGGATTTGTGAATGGTATTGAAGTGATGCAACTGATGCAATAGATGACATAACAGATGTAGTATGTCCAAATTGTAGTCTACTTCATACATTCACACTACATATAGAAGATACTTTAAGTGGCTCAACGCAAATTTACGATAGACCTAGAGATGATGCAATGAATGGCTCTGTGGTTTACCAGTTCCTTAAAACTGCATGTGTAAAAAACAAAAATAAACGTTCATGGAAGCTTCTTATTCCCATCTCTACTGCTCAAAATAATATTACAAACTAGCAAATTAGATGAATTCAGCAATTCATGCTGCAGCGAGAGCACCGCAACGATCAAAATGTTACCCTTGTGGTTACACTTTCTCAGAAATGAGAAGTGGGTTTCATGCTTGGATGGAGATGGTAAGAATCTACAGCACTTCCTGTCAGGAAGTACACTTCATCCTCTTAGTTAAGCCATGGGTTGAAATTCGTGAGCTAAGAAAAGGCTTTCCTAACCCCCTCAGAGACTGTGATGAATATATGTAGGAAGGTGGTAAAATCTCCCTTTCTGTCTTAAAACATGGTATAACATCAGCTCAGACATGATATGCACATCTTCAAAGTTCTTTTTCATTTAAAAAAAAAAGTATGATGCAAAATTTGCTTTGTATATTTTTTGTTTGTTGATTTTTTTTTTACTGAGATTTATTTGTACATATTTTTGTTTTTGTAAACCTGAGGAAATATATAGCAAAATTATTTATTCAAGTGTCTTTGTATATTACGTTGAAAATATCACTCTGTACAGCCCATTTTATGTATAATGTACAGCTGCATCTTAACCACAGGTTTATAGTTTTGTTAATTATTATTTTACAAGTTGTTGGGTGAATCTGAAGAAAAAAAGCCACTGTCCACCAAAAAGAATCAAATTATATGAGTGAAATCAGGTTCATTGCAAATACTTACAAAGCTCTACTCTGTATTGTGACCTGAGAGTGTCATTTGCTTTAACTGATCATTTGTTGTTTTGGGTAAAAATCAACAATGTGGCTAATGTTAAAAGTGAATGAACTGCACGGCCCTTGTCTGCCCTCTAGTGGATGGGAGTAAGTGTGCAACTTCATCGCTTATACTTTAGTTCCTTAGCGAGACAAACTGATGTTTAAATTGAGTGAATGTACAAATGCCTTGGTCAACGAAATCGAATCGCTGCTTAAATGTTTCTGCCACATTCTGCTAATTTTGAGTCACAAGTTGCAGTTTCCCCCCTCAGAAAGACTGCGGGGAAATAGGAGGAGCTGGACGCCTCTGCTAGTTATGTCTGGTTTGCCAGACCAAAAATAACACAGAGTAATTTAAAGAAAGCACATTCTTTGTTAATAAATGGTCTATGATGGAACGTCTTTATGTAGAATATTTTAACAGAGCTCTTTAGTCCCTTAAATGAGATTTTTTTACATGGATGTGTGGATGTTACAAAATTCTGACATCGATATTATTAAAATACTACTGAACAGTAAAAGAAAAAAGAGAAGAGACTATAACATGTATATAAAAGCGTAATTATTAGAGTCCTACAAAATTATGTCCAGAAAAAAAGGTTTTATTTAAAAGATGGAGTTATAAGGTATATATTAAAAGTAATAAAAAATACTAAAAACAATAATTATAGCAATGCATGTATATTCTAAACGCAATCGCACGGTGCAGATGATTTTAAAAAATAAAGTTATCTACATGTTTTTTTTAAAATAAAAAATAGAGTCAACGGAAAGAATAGAGAGGTTCACAGCTCGTAGAGACAAAGTATAAGGAAAAAAATGACTTTTTCTATGTCTGATTTCTTTGTAGCTCAGGCATGTCCAGTCTTACTGTAACCTGTGATGATGTGGTAACCAGACTTGATTGGCAAGCTCTGAGTGTGTTTTACTGAGTGATTAAACTCCGCTCGGACCATCAACCGATCCTTTACCCATGCTGTGACCGTCCCATCTCTAGACTAGAGGAATATACCACCTGAGCGTCGCTCTATATACAAATAAGATATATAAACACCTATAGATACAGAAGAAAAAGAAATTAATTTGTCAGTGTGGATGCCATGATAACTTTGTGAGAAATGTGATTTTATTTGATTTTGATTTTTTTTTCCTGTGAGAAAACGTTGAGAGCTGAGACCTTTTGTACATACTTGCTGTGGTTGTGTGTCTAATAAAGTACAGCTCTCTTCTACGACAACATTTCCACCGAGTCTTTTTTGATGTTGTTGTTGTTGTTGTTGGTTTGACCCCATGTAATATATAAAAAGTATTTTTGTACAACTTTTTGTTGCTAAAAAAGATTCTTTTTAAATGATGCATAATGCAAGTTAGCAGTATGAACAGCAACACCAAAATGTATTAAATGTGAGAGTACAAAATGTTTTTTTTTTATGGCTTATGTACAATTATATTCATCTGCTTTAATTCTCAAAGATTCTCAAAGGCTATGTGTGATGGGTGTCTGTTAGTGTGACTCTTTGTGGTTGTGTGCACCATCTGCTGTCGTGTGAACTTGTGTTTGAATGTGTGTTTGCCAGAAAAATGTTTTACTATATATAGAATAAGATGGCTGTTTGTACAGAAGCATCCAGTTGGAATGAGGATTGTCTCTTGAAGATAACCCTCAGTTGTCTTGTCGTGGAGCTGCTCTCCGACCATCGCCTCTTCTATATGGCGTGTTTCTCAAATCTGGCACAGACAAAGAAAGATTATTGTACAATTTTTTGGAATAATTATTTTTAACTGTGGTAAAAAAAGAGTAAGAGACTAGTTCAAAATAGTTATGTGTCTGAGAAAAACAAAATTTTCATTATTTGAGATGACAGATTTTTACCTGTGATAATGTCCTCAATGGCTCCATCTGTTACTTGGGGCTTCACTTGTCTCTTCTTCAGCTCAGCAATCAGGTCCAACTGAGGCATTTTGGGCATCATGGGACCCTAATAAAAGAACAAGATTTACATTACATTTTTCAACGTTAAAATCTTCCTAAGACAGGAATGGGTGTTGTTCAATAGTTTAAGGACAACTTTGATGAAAGATCTATATATACTGATGATATATATATAAATATATATATATATATATAACCTTTTGAGGGGTGCCCTCTTTCTTCTTTGGGGAAGGGGTTGCCTGTTCTTCTGCTGCCATTTCCTGCTTCTTCTTCTGTTCGTTGTCTTGTTCCGCTTGCTGTTGTGTGACACGATAATAGACCACCACAGTAATTAATAATCAAGTGGTGAAACTCTTGCAGTTCCTTTGCTCGTGGTGTACAGCTCAGCTCTTTCAGCATGCTTATTCAACGTTTTATTCCTTTACATACACTAATTCAAGCAATTCCCATAAGCATCTAAACAATCAAACAGCTTTAATTACTTTTACAAATGTGTGTACAGGGTCTAAACTAATATTTTGCCATATGACAGTGGCTGATGACAGCAAATCATCTTTTATAGGCCATAGAACTATATGCATTCTATGCATTATTTTATTAAAAGCAGTTTGAAAGAAGGAATAATATCTAATGGCAATTTGTAATATTATTATTATTATTACATTTAACAAACAAACAAACCTTAAACCTAAATAACAACTGTTAATTATACTCTTGTTATAAAAAGTGTTTTTTTGTTTGTTTGTTTGTTTGTTTGTTTGTTGCTTGTTTTTTTCTGCTTGTGAGGAAATGTAAAATCAGTATGTGCTGACATGAACACATTAAAAGACATTAAAAAGTAAACACTCTCTCACATTATAAGCTTTGATGAACCTTACAAAGACTGGGAAGAACATGGAAGGCTGTGTTGTCTTGGGGTTTTCTCCGTAATACTCCACTACAGCCGCATATGCCTCCTTGTTGTGAGAGAAAAAAGAAGAAATAAATCACTAAAAATTCATTTATAGTACAGTGTGCGTTTCTGAGCGTGTTCCTGTGGTCTCACCTGTGCTGTTTTGCCATCTTTAACAAGCGAGTCTAATACATTACTGTTGGCCTTGACAAACTCTTTGAGCGCCGGGATGTCGTCCTGCACCATAAACTCCTTCTTGGTGCCTTCCATGCCTCTTTCCAGAGATCTGACATCCTGCAGAACACCGTCTAGAGACACTGACGGAGCAAAGGACAGAGAATTGTTTTTTTCTGACATCACTGTTTATGGGTCCAAACTCTCTATCAGACACCAAAAGCAAACAACAAGTGGTACTAATATATGCTCACAGTGTGCTGTAATACTATACTATACTATACTATACTATACTATACTATACTATACTATTCTTAGATGGTCTGACAGTGACTTTTTAATGCTTAAAATATTGGTCTGAAATGCAGCAAGTCCAGAGATTATTGTGATTTTGTCAAAAATTTGCTTTGAAGTCTGCGTGAACCGGAAGTTGCTGAGACTTTTATTTCAGTATGTTAATGTACTTCCAACTGAAACAGAATATTGAGTAGGGGGCGGGGCTTTCTTTTTGCGCATCATTTCCTCATAGCAATCTAATGGTAAGAGGGGCGAATATTAAAAATATTGTGGCTGAAGCATCAAACTGACATCAATAGAAAAAGACAGAAACTCCAAACAAAGCAAATGGTCAGACTTTGAAAATTACCACAAAAAAAACTAAACTTTTTTTTTTTGTGGATTAACTTGCATGGATTAATTGTTCACCTAAAGAATAACAATGTCTGCTAGCAAAATAAACATTGTAATTTTCCCCACATACTTTAAAGTCAGAATGAAATCAAAATGTATTTTTATATATGTATATTAGTGCTTGTTATAAATGATGTATCTGTGCACTTCATTATTTTGTACAAATTAATTTGCTTTACTTTAACTTAATCAAATAACATAATCTACCCTGCCCCCTCAAAATGACTTTTCTTCACTTCTGGTCACATGGAATGCCTTTAGGGGCAGGGCTATCAGGGCATGTCTCATTTTCTGCCCTGCTTTCATCCATTCGTCAATCTTCTATCATTTTATTAACAACTCCCATATTCCAACAATCCAATCAGTCCCCAAAGGACAAAATCCTTTTTTTTCTTTCTTATTTCAGGACCGTTTCATGTGGATTTACGTCAAGTTAGAGGAAAAAAGGACAATCTTAACTTCTGTTTCATGGCGACTCTAAGTCTAATGTCACAGTTTGTGGGTCCAAACTCTCTATCAGATCACAAAAGTGAACAACAAATGGTACTAATATACACTCACAGTGTGCTATAATACTACACTACCTTAGATATATTATACTATCTGACAGTAATTCATCAATCATTCAAATATTGGTGTCTTCAAGGCAGCAAGTCCAGAGATTGTTGTGAACACAATGATTTTGTAAAAAGACTTTCTTTAATGTGTGATTTAAACAATGGTCATAAGTCGCCGTTGTTTTCTCGATTCTAATGAGTAGAGGCAACTTAACAAGCAGATTGTACTGTAGTATGTATGTCCATAATGCAGTGTGTACAATCACTGTGGTGTAGCATTTGTACTTTATGTCTTACCCAGAGCAGCCTTGTCTACAAAGCGGAGTTCATTGTGGAAGGAGGTAAGCTCGGGGTATTTCTCATGCACCATATTTGCAATGAAATGCAGCAGAGTTTGTGTGCGGTCTGTAGACTTTGTGTCCAGCAGCTGAAAGACACAAGAGAGGAGTGAGACTGTGAGAAGAACACTAGGCTGCTAAAGAGGGATACAGAGACAGATAAAGTTACAGTATTGCAAAGGTAGAAGGCGGAATCAGAGGTAAATCATGCTGAATTTTTACATTTGGATAAATATCACCCATCTTTAAGCAATTAAATAGATTACTTTATTTTTAGAGTCGCTACACAGTGAATGTAGATGTAAATAGACATAAGTAGATGACTAGTTTATTATGAGATCATTTTGTTTTATTATGTCTTTGAAAAAAGATTTGGTTAAAAGCAAATGTGAGATGCGGTGGCTCATTTATTTTAAACATTTATTTTAATGAATTTTTTTATTGAAAGGATTTTAAAACATTATTTTAAGTTACTCAAATTCTCAATGTTGACATATGGTAATCGTGGATATTATATATAGTATACAAACACTAAAGTTATAAAAGTGCTCACTAAAAATTATTACATTTTAAATTAAATAAATTATGTTATTTTGTTAGATATTAAAAAAAACATAACAAAACAAATCACATATGAATAAATTTTATTTACTAATTGAATAATAATAATAATCATCATCATCATAATAATTAGGTGGTTCATTCCGCTGTGGCGACCTCTGAAATAGAGACTAAGCTGAAGGAAAATGAATGAATCATATTAATTATCAGTATTTTTATTCATTTATTTGAAAATTTGATGTGCTTAATGAATGCTGTGTGCATTCATGTTTATTATGCATGCCATAAAAGATGCATAAAAAGCAGGGTAATCTGACATTTAAAAGACTTGCAAAAACAATGGTAATAGGAATTTATAGTTTATGTTATTATTATAACCCCTCAGCAACAGAAGATTAGTAAGCAAAATTTTCATTCCCATGCACAGATTCAGTCCCTGTTTTCTTCAGATTCTGTGAACCTCTTTGTTTCTACATGAAAAGTCTCTGTATGTGCAAGTTCAACTGCCTCTCAAAACAAATCCAAACAGAGCTCTCCAAACTCTCAACTGGGACTGGGACTTTCTCCAGTTATTTACAGTTTAAACACAACAGCGAAGCCGTAACTTGAAGTTACAACCGACAGACTGACTCACCAGGTCGAGGCTCTGCAGACGGAAGCCGTACGCTGCTCCTTTTTTACTGCTGTTCATGTAGTTCCCAAAGGCCAGGATGATCTGAAGCCAACAAGAAATTGACAAGTGAGCTTCACTGAAGCAGCATGCCATTAAAATCAACTGAACACAAATGTGCTCTGCTCACCTCTAACATCTTCTTCAGCTTTGATGAGGACTTGAGGGACACCGATGCTGCAATGATGGCATCCAGTTGCTACAGAAAAAGTTTTTCAATAAAAACGTATGCGTTATGTTAGGTTCAACAGACAAACTGTGACTAGACATATGCTGATATTCAATATATTGTGATAATGAACATGCGCAATATTGATATCGTGGGCTCTTCAAAATACATTCATTCATTCATTTTCTTTTCGGCTTAGTCCCTTTATTAATCTGGGGTCGCCACAGTGGAATGAACCGTCAACTTATCCAGCATATGTTTTACGCAGCGGATGCCCTTCCAGCTGCAACCCATCACTGGGAAACATCCATACACACTCATACACTACGGACAATTTAGCTTACCCAATTCACCTATACCACATGTCTTTGGACTTGTGGGGGAAACCGGAGCAAACCCACGCCAACACGGTGAGAACATGCAAACTCCACACAGAAATGCCAACTGACCCAGCCGAGGCTCGAACCAGCAACCTTCTTGCTGTGAGGCGAACGTGCTACCCACTGCGCCACCGTGCAGCCTCTTCAAAATACAGTGAATAATTATTTATTGTTTATTTCTTTTAGATTGTCTTTTAAAGATTCAGATTGTAGTATTGACAGTGGTTGATCATCACAGCACCAAATGCTTGAAGACTTAATAGGCTGTTTATTTTCATTTGACTTTTTATAGGACTATTGTTTGTTAACACTTTACAATAAAGCTCCATTTGTTAACATCATTTAATTTAAACTCACAATTTAAACTCACTATTATAATGCCTTATGTATTAAAATAGCTAATAATATTCAGTTGTATTGTTTATTCACTATTCAGTAATGTTGTAACTAACGTTAACATAGTAACTAATAAATGTGGTTATATCTCACTGTTATTTATTAATGCATTAAGTAACATTTACTTATGAGACTTTATAGAAACATGTTACCTGTTGTACTTTATCATTCTTTTGCAATTTAATTAGTTTAAAACATTTGTTTACTCTGAACTTGTATGCACAATAAGGGGCCGGTCACACGAATGTGTTTTTTGTGATAAGCGGTGCCTTTTTTTAATGGATATCTAATGGCCACAGGCATTTTGCATTCAGCTTATGCACCCTGTGTGCCTTGTGTTTTAACCGCTTGCTGCACCTCGGTTTTTGCCATTGCGCTCTGTGTGCCTGCAGTTGAAAAAGTAAATTCTGATCAGAAAAGGCACGCAACGTTTCCATTGAGGTGACAGCAGGATTTGTGTTGTCAAGACAACTACGGAGACTTTTAAAGATGGAGGAGAGACTAGTGCTCGCTGTTTCGAGTAATCCGAAGCTATATGACTTCACAAATCGTGAATATCACAATATTATTAAAAAGCAGCAGGTCTGGAACCAAGTCATTCTGGCAATAGAGAGGATGGGTAATTGTCTAGTGACCTAAAAAGCGCAGCACATTTCTTTTTTCTCGTCTGCGGTGCTCCTCACGTTTTCAGAACAGAAAAGCATGAATGATGTGATTAGCCACTAAATCATTACACTAAGTATTTTTTTTTATTATATACCAGTTAACAACCTTTTTTGCAGCTTAGGTCAATATCGTGATAATAGCGTATATCACGATAAAAGCTTCAGTAATTAATCGCAACAAGAAATTTGACACTGGCATAAGCCTAACTGTGATGTTAACTGACCGGCTGCAGACGTTTGATGCTCTCAGGGAAGTTCCCCATGAAGGTGAGGGTGTTGATCCGCTGGGTAAGACGTGGGATTTTCCCAAAGCGGCTGATGAAACGGTCCTCCTCACTCAGGTCTTCTAGAGGACGTCCTTCCTTCTCATAGTTCTGGAGCAACTTCATCTCATACTCCGATGGGATGAAACGTTCCAGAAGCTCCAGAAAGTCTAAGCTCAGAGACTGATCATAACTGACAACAACAAAGAGAGGAGAGTTTCTGTGTCGGTTCAGGTTGTTTTAATGGTGCAAATTGCTGTTCACATGTAGATACATACCTCTCAATGGCAGTGCAGATCTTTTCTGGGTTCATGCCTCCCTTGCGGAGAGTGATGGCAAGGTTTTTGGCTTTGTTAGCCTCCAGCAGGGACACCTTTGTGGGGGCCTTCTCAGCCACCTTAACCTTGAGCTTAGAAAGATCTGCCGGAGGACCTTGTGCCTTAGTCTTAAACTGCTCCGCAAACAGATCCATATTCAGATCCTGAGATGAGAGAATTCACAATAGATTAACTGACAGATCAATTATTAAAGGAAGGTTTGCCAAAATTCTACTATCAATTATTCACCCTCATTTTAACTTAACATGTTTAACATTCCTTCTACTAGTAAACGTAAATAAAGATACTTATTTTTTTATATTTTTGTCCAAACAATGAGTCAATAGAGCTTTTCACACTTAAATATGTAAGATTTCTTTCAGTGAAATATCCAAAAACTAGAAAAGTGATATATATTTTGCTGACTTATGTTCTTACATTATCCCAGATTTTTTGAATAATGTTTTAATCCAGAGTAATTAGCATTTTTAACTAGAGACACAGAGTGCTTCATTGTGTGCATCCATTAACACAATTTCTGCAGGAGTCCCACTAGATAACTTTGGGTCATTCAAAACTGAATCCTGGGTTATCTCCACAATTCACACTGGTGATAAATTTCTATGGATAAACAATTAGATAAAATGCTGGGTCCGTATGTTGAGGTTTTGTATTGTACAAACCTATTGTCTTTGGTTCTTTATTTGCACATTTGGAGTGTCAGTGTCATTGACTGGATGAATGTGACATGTCACCTGTTTACATTATAGCTTTAGAGTTGCCAAATGCTATCAATTTTTTTTTTTTCTTGAATGGACTTTCTTTTTATAAAACTAGGAATTAAATAGTCAATTGCTCTGTAGAACAGTTCTAAAATTCAACTGTAAAATGTCCCTCTACCCATGGTTAAAAGTGGTTTTTAGAATAATGATAACACAGAGTTAAGCACAGTGTGAAAAGCCCTAATGAGTTCAATGAGTGTTATTTTGTACCTACAAAAAATAATCTTCTGTTATGTCCCCAAAAGAATTTCACTCAGGTTTGAAACAAGAAGAGAGTGATTTTTTGCTGTTACCTCTAACACTTGCTCATCATTCAGCTCACTAAACACCGTTCCGGTCACTTGATTGGGCTTCAAAGCCTGCCAGTTCAACAGAGGCATCCTGAACTTTGTCTGAATTGCTTTACGTGCCTTTGGTCCTGTGTAAAACAGCAGAAAAGATGGCTATACAGTCAACCTGCTGAAGTGTATGTTTGTTTATTTGTTTTATAAAGTTGAGTCTGTTAACCTGTTTCAGCTCCAGGGGCAGGAGGAGGTGGAGGCCCACAGCCAGGTGGAGGTGGGGGCGGTGGTGGACCTCCACCAGGAGGAGGTGGTGGAGGAGGAGGAGCACCTCCACTTCCAGGAGGAGGAGGAGGTGGTGGAGGAGGGGGAGGTGCTGCAGCCCCAGGTAGTGGAGGGGGTGGAGGAGGTAGAGGTGGTGCTGCGGCCGGAGGGGGCGGGGCTTGAGAAGCAGAACCTGGCACAGTCACTGCAAACATTACATAGATGTTAGATTATTGTTGGTTGATTAATTGATTTGGAGGCATGCTCTTTTCCTCTCCAAATGCACCAGACACTTTTCTTGGAAAACATTGTGCTTGTGAGTGTGCTTCAAACAGGTGAGTGGGCTTGACTGTGTGTGCGTGTGCGTGCATGTGTGTTCGTGTGTGTGTGTGTGTGTGTGTGTGTGTGTGTGTGTGTGTGTGTGTGGGAATGTATGTAAAAAAAAATTGCTAAACTAACTTAGGCTTGTCATGGCATCTATGTAGCTGCTTTCTTTTCATTTTAAAGTGCCTTTTATCTTCAATATTAAATCGCTTTGGATAAAATCATCTACCTAATGAACAAATGTAAAATGTTTTGTTTCTTTATGTGAGTCATTTTGTATAAAAGCATCAAATGAATAAGTGTAAATTAAAGATAAAATCATTTCAGTTCATTAGATGCATTCCTTTTAGATGCCAACCAGAAGGAAAACTTCTCCTGCTCCTTCTTCTGCTCCTACCTGTCTGAGTTACAATCTTCTCTATGGTGACAGGAATGACGTCAATGTCCAGGCTTCCAGAGGCAGTACGCTCTAGTCGAAGTAAGCCTTTATCCTGCAGTTCTTTGAGTTTTTCCTCCAGTTTGGACTCTTTTTCACTCCCCTTCTCTCTGTCTACCTGTGAGGGCTGTGACAGACGCTCCTGCTCCCGTTCTCTCTCTCTCTGGATCTCTCGCTCTCGTTCTCTCTGCTGTAACTTGCTCACCTGAGTACAGGACTCCCGCAAGCTCTCCTGTTACAAACATTTACAGTCAGACACTGATTGATTCCCATTTTTGATTTTTCTACTAGAATATAAGCTGGAAAGAAATATAGTGTAACATTTTTTAAGGGGTCCTTGTTATATATGTTCTGTGTACCTACTATAGTAATTAACATTAATTTTGATTAATGTTCAAAAACATTCATCAAAACCTAATCCGCATTCTAACCTTAACTATATAGTAAGTACATTTAATTCATTGTTACTCAGTAATTAAATGCATACATTGTAACAAGGGCACCTTACAATAAAGTGTGACCAAAAAGGTAACACTTTAGTTCAACCAACAATTCACACCATTTACTGTCGTATCACCTGCCAATTATAAAGATATTAACTGTTTATCAGCACTTATAAAGTATAATCTTATTTTGCATCCCTAATCCTATCCAATACCTCAACCCAACTACTACCTTACTAACTATTAACAAGCAGCTAATTAGTAGTTATTGATCTAAAAGGCTTAGTTAATGGTTTGTTAATAGCATGAATTGTACATTCAAGTAAAGTGTGACTTTTTTACAACTGCAATGTCAAAAATTTGTGTCTTGATACTGCATTGGAGAGATATTGCAGAACTATCCTCCACATAGAATAGGAAATCATGGACAGCATTATACTACACATATCCATTGGAAACAGAGTGATATCTGGGCCCTAAGTATGTTTTAGTAAATACTTCTTCTGATCTTGAACACTATATTGGAAAGTATGGATAGTGTGCACATTTTAGCAATACTATACCTTCAGCAATGCTGACTCTTTAGTGGCCTGCAGTAACTGTTGCTCCAGTTCTGCTATTTTGTCCAGTGCTCCATTCTCACATTCCTGCAGTCTGGTGGTCAGCTACAGCACAAGAATACATACAGTAAACACTTATGAGTGACAGTACAGCCTACATTGTCTACATTATGAGGCACATATGTCATGCAGTAGGTGATTATGTGCATATTGAACAGCATATTTAACCTGTGCATTGGTCTCCTGCAGTTCTGCTACAAGGTCCACTATATCTCCTTTATTTTCTGCATCCTCTAGCAGAGCTCCAACATCAAACACGTTATCCAAATAGGCCTGGATCTGCACTTGCAATTTCTCGCTTTCCATATCCTTAAGGGACTGTTCATACACACACATACAAAACAAACTGTTGTATGGCACTGTATGTGGATATTGCGCAATGCTGAATACACGCTGCATTTAACACATCTAAAATCATGTTACATATTTGTAAAATACACCCTTTTAGAAACTAGTATTCTTTGCTGTACGCGTGACTGACCTCCAAGTACTGGTCAAGTCCTAGTTGGGAGAACTGATATTGAAGATGTACACGGAAGTTCATGTTCTCCACAGAGTGAACCACAATGTTTATGAACTGCATGCAAGCCACCTGTAAAAAGAAAAATCTAATTAACATTTAAAAAACAGGATATTTGTGATCTTATTCATAACTAATATTAGATTAGTGGCAGAACTCACCATAAAGTCCACGTTGCTGTCGTCATACATGAAGTACTCCATAAGCTTCTCAAAGCGGTTCTTCTCTCCACTAACCTGTGAGAAAGTGGGCCACATGTAGAGTATGTGAATAATATTGTATGCTACAAAAATGTTTATGTGAGTCTTGAGTATGGAAGATTTCTGTGTGTTTTAGTAGCATCATTTGTGTATCATCTGGTCAAAACTTTGAGGTCAAAAAGATTTAAATTAAATCAATAAGGACAAAATTAGTTGGTTGGTTAAGACATTTTAACATGTGGTTTCTGTCAAGTAAATGCTTGAATTTTCTAGTCATCAAAAAATTGAATAAAAAGTGGTTAATTGGTTAAGTGGTTTATTGCCACTGATGGTTAACAAACTTCAAGATCCATAGAACCTTTTCATTTACAAAATGTTCGTTATACTAGAAAAGGTTTTTTTTAGATTATGAAAATGTTCTTCACCAAAAAATGGTTCTTTGAAGAAATTTTGACTATAGGGTTCTCTGGGGAACCGAAAAAAGATTCTTGTATGGCATCACTGTAAAAACTCCAGTAACACTTTATTTTGACAATGCTTTGTTATATATGTTACATGTAATTACTATAGTAAATACAATTAATTATGCATAATGACATGTAAATAAGCCTAAACCTAACCTGCATTTCTAATCATAACCATAGAGTAAATATGTGTAATTATTTACTGTTATTAGGTAGTTAAATTAATAGTTACAGTAAGAAGGACACCTTAAAAGAAAGTGTAACCAAAACCACTTTTTTGTTCTTTGTTTTATTTTAAAGAGTGTAAATGAAATATGGAGCAGCTGTTTTAACACTGATAATCCTTACCTTTGAAATCACAGGAATAAATTATTTAAAATTACATTTTCAAATAGATTCAGAAAGAAAAATGTATATCAAATATGCAGTATTGCATCCTTGGTGAAGATAAAAGGTTAATTTGAAAGAATCTCTCTATGTTAAACCCTAATCTTTTGAATGGTAATACATAGATTATTTCATTAACATACAGGTACAAGATGAAAACTAAATATTTCAACAATTTTAATGAATGATATTTTGATATTACTTATCTTAATATGTGTTTTAACAACAAAGAAAATAAGGACATCTTAAATGGTTTAATCCATGCACATATGTGAAATGCTAGTCATCTTACATCTTTAAAGTTGTCAAAAGCTGAGATGATGATGTCATGGCCTCCTCTAACCAAACACACTGCCGCCAACAGCTCCAAGACAAGAGCTTTAGTCCTATGAAGAACATAATGAAGTGTACTATAAGCGGATGCAAACCCACAAACAACCAACATATACCACAAAAAGAAACATGCACACTAACCTGGGGTTTTTGTTGTTGAGACTAAGTGTGATTTCGTTGACACATCTAGGGTGTGTCATGACTAAATTAAACCCAGACTGTTAAAAAAAAAAAGATGAGTCAGATACAGTTGTTTTAAAGTATATTTTGAGCTGATAATACCTGATAAATACCTGATAATTCATAATAGCACGTAGACACATAATGCAGAGGTGAACATCATCTCTCTGGGTGGCCAGTCGGGCAATTCGCATAGTTTTTCTACTATGTGCCAGTGAAGTTATTCTGATTTGGAAATGCACAGAATAAGAAAATGATCAACACTTAGTATGAGCAAATGCATATGTTTGTATAATATCAGTTTTGCATTTTAGTCCTGTAATCCAGATGTTTTTTTGTAGTGATGACTGACCGGACGGTGAGCGCACGCGCTGCCCTGGTCATCGTGTGTGGGGCAGAATGGTTGACATTTTTTGCAAGATCCTCCACCGATCTCTCTGACATCCTCCTGTTGTCTGATACAGAGCTGCCATTTTCCACAGACTCCACCTCAAACCTGAGAATAACATCAGCATGGAATCTAAGCTTATTTATATGCTATATGATAAATGTGGTGAAAGAATTGCAGTCACTTCTTGTCAGAAGACTTAACCGACCAAGTAATTTTGTGTTTAATAGACATCTAATAGACGTCTACTAGATTTTCCTTGACAGCCCAAATTTTGCCTTGTTTTAGCTGTCTACGAGTCGTCTATGTTTAGATGTCTATTAATCATCTGTTAGACTTCTTTTAAACATAAAAAAAATGTTTGGTGGCAAGGATTGTTCACATCAACAACAATAACTACAATGATAAAGATGTAGTTCAAAAACTCTTTATATTTAAATTGAAGTGTCAACATCACACCTATAGCGATAATGGCACAGACAATTTTGGTAGAATCACTTTCAGAATTCTATTGATGAACGATGTGAATATTGAAAGCCAATCATAATTAATTCTGCCATAAAGAGCTTGAATCTTTAAAGTGGCAGAAGACTAAGCTGAACACTCTTGTATAGCAGAATAGTTAGCATTCTTAGTGTGAACTTTCCTTTAGTCATAAAATCTTCTGACACAGTTACTGCAAACCTATTAGGTGAAATTAATGGTTCATATAGGAAATGACAGAATAAACATACGGCACGTCACTTTGAGAATATGACAAGTAGTCCACCAGGACATCCAATCCTTGGTTTTCCTCATTCAGAAACTCCTGGGCCCACCTACAGTTTAAACAATAAAAGAAACAGTATGAAATAGGGAATTTTGCTAACTTTGCAAAAAATGTCAACCTATTTTGCTAACCAAACAGTCTACTAATACTGTATGTAAGAGATAAAGTACATCTAGATGGTTGTTTTTCACAAAATAAAGCCTTTCAGTCTTATTTAGCCTGTCCCTGTCGGGCTTTATGTACTTTATTATCCCACTTAAATTAAAAGGCTACTTGCCTCAAAAGTAAACAATGAAACACAAAGCGATCTGAGCTGTAATAATTGACTAACTTTTTAATTAAATGTAAGCTTGCAAAAAGAAAAACAGCTGGATGCAGCCTACACTACTTGTATTACTCAGTTAGCAGATGGCCAAACAGTAAACTTTTACCAGTGTTTATTCCTTGGAATATGATGGTTGACCAATCAGAATTAAGTATTCCGGTAAGCCACTTACAGTAATAATGAGAGTTTAGTTGACACCTAGTTCTAAAGTTATTAGCAGTCATTAGAGTATTAATAGACTCTCTGCTTAATATCTACTAATACTTACTTTCTTCAGGTTATAACAAAGTTTGCAAGTTTGTCAGCTTAATCCTAACCTTACAGCCTACTAATACTCTAATCAGACTTAGTTAACAACTTGTACTTGCCTTCAATTCTTAAAATAAATTTAACAGTTCTGTATAAATCAATTTAGACAGACTGAGGAATTGTATAATTTTTTTTTACAAATATACAAATATATTTTGCTGAGCAATTACTGTATATTTTTCAACTAAAGAAGATTACATTTATCAAGACATTTGCACATAGTAAAAAAAAAAAAAACAATAGATTGAGCCAGAAATTAGTCAGCAACAATATCTGGGTATAAGTTCAAGAATCAGAGTAATTATTACATGTGCATGTTTACTATGGGCAATTCGACATTTGCGTGTTGCGCTGCTGAATCTGCTCAGCTATGAGTGCTTCTACAACTGTCAGAGCCTTTAAAAATGCTAAGTGCTAAGCAATTTGCATAAAATCCACACTCAGCACCTTGCTACACTGCTGCCATAAAAAAAATTATGAAAAAAAAAAAGAAAAGAAAACAATTTGGGATTCGGTGGACACACGCCCTAATGGCAATACATTGTACTGCCTGTAGAAAACCTGACAGATTTTCCTGATGACCTGACAGGAAGAGAAAACAAAGGCAAACAAATTTGTATTTACAGGTTTTTTAACACACAAAAGTGTTCTTCTTAAGCTTTGTATTATTACAGCTGAAGTCGCATTGAATGTATTACAATGTCTATGGTTCCTTTTCTGGAAAACTTCTGGACCATCAATGGAGGGTAAGAAAGTTCTCAGATTACATCTAAAATATCTTAATTTCTGTTCTAAGGATGAAGAAGGATCTCAGTGGATTGGAACAACATGAGGGTGAGTAATTAATAACAGATGTTTCATTTGTGGGTGAACTAGCCTTTTAATAACTTTTCAGACCTAGTAATTATAAAATCATGCAATGATGTACATAGTAATTGATAACTTTTTTGAAGTAACTAACCCAACACTGGTCAGAAATAGCAGTGAAGTCTATCATTGCACTACACAATGAAATGAAGCAACCACTAACCCTATGTGATTGGTTCTCAGCGATATTTCCAGCTCTCTCAGGACTTGAGTTGACTCCTGCACACGTTTCTTGAACTGTGGAGAAAGAGCCACAGAGATACAGTAAGCTAATCGCTAACCGAATGACAGACAATCATTCACCTCTCAACAAAAGCTTTCATCTGGGCTTTTTCCACAGGTGGGTGTCAGAAATGACATGAGGTGAAAGAGAAATGAGAGTGTATGAAAGTGAAGAGGGAAAGAACAGACAAAGAGAGATGGCACTGACCCTGCGTGTCACTCCGCCCTGGTCCTGGTAGAAGCTCTTGATTTTAGTCAGGTAAGCCGAAGGAGGGTTTTTCACCTGAAATCGCTCCTAATAGACACGAGAGAAAGAGAAACTATTCATGGACTGGTTTCTGGCATGCACTAAAAGATGTTGTGTACAGTGGAGATTAAAATTAGAGAACAATTTGCAATATGTTAAGTCACTGCTTAGTCATTCTATCACAACAGGAGTAAAAGCAGTTTTAAGCATATTTCATGAGTTATATATGTTCTGAAGCACATTATAAAAAACTTTTAAAAACTTATTTAAAAAACAGTTGTGAAAATTAGAGAGCACTTTCAGATTCCTCACAGTTATTGCTGTAAATCTGGCAGCTGGTGGTTCATTCTTAATTATCCGACATTGAACTAACAGCCTAACTTTCTAGTTGTCACTGAAGGTGGTATATACTGTAGCCTTCAGAATGTACAAGGTAAGCAAAACAGTTTAGTTGCATGCATGCGTTGCTATAATAACTTGTTCTCTGCACGCACAACTACAAATTTGCATCCCACCGTTGTCATAGAGTCAAAAATATTAACACAGGAAGTGCGTAGACGAACAGTTTCACCACATTAAGTGCCAGACCTCATACCGCTGTCTTCTTTTTTTCCCTCTAAATCTCCCGTTCTTCATTTACATCATCTCATTTAACCACACATTTGTATTATCCTTTCCTGTAATTAAAAATGAAATAAAAATATGGGTAACACTTTACTTGAAGGGGTTTTTATTAGACTGTCATGAAATCTTAATAATCATGACATGACGCATGTCATAAATGTGAATGAGATTGTATGCATGCTTATGAAGACTGTTGTTAAGTGTCATTTGCTCAGTTTTCTCATTTTAAATGAAAAGATGACATTGTTTGTTATGACAACTTGACATAAATATATACATCACATCTTGACATTTGACATTATTAAGACAACTTAACTTGTCATAAGTCTGTCATAAACATGACTGTCATGAGGCATTATAATGAATATTTTTTTGATCACGTTTTCAGTGGAACAAACTGTATTTGTCATTAAAATGTCTCATTAAAAGTGTCATTACTCTGTCAAAGTATTTTTTAACAGTATCATTAATATTTATCAACATTTTAATGACAAATTCAGCTTGTACCACAGTAGTCGAGGTAACAAAATATATATATATTAATGAGGCTGTTATAGAATTCATGAAATATTTATAATGGTTTTATTCATGACAATCATGTTTATGATCAATTTATGACAAGTTTTGTTGTCTTGATAATGTCAAGACAAAGACAAAAACAGGTTGTGACAGGTTTGTATTCTAAAAATGACTTTTGTGTAATGACAATAATGAATCTTTAAAAAATATTAATCATTGTATATCAGATTAAAACAGATACACATACTGTAGGTCCATAAAGGACAGAAATGCCAATGTCAGAACACCATTAAAAATAATAATATTGAAATATTTCCACTTTGACTGACACTGATTTCTTTACCAGTATCAGTCCTAATGCTAACTAGCAAAACATTATTAATTTTAAGAACTTTTCCCTTTAAATGACATTTTGTTTACATATATCTATTGTTTTTGTTTTGTTTTTTATGAAATTTTGAAAAGGGGTTTTACATTGGATATACAAAACAATTAAACATGAGGAAGGGAAAAATGTAAAGACATAATTAAATAACATTAAGGACTCAAAGATATTATGTAATGTGGATATGGTATTATTCAACTACTATAATATTAAAATAACTTTTGTATGCAAAATAAAACCTGATAATAGAATTCATGACATATTTATAATGGTTTTATTCATGACAATCATGTTTATGATCAATTTATGACAAGTTTTGTTGTCTTGATAATGTCAAGACAAAGACAAAAACAGGTTGTGATGTATTTGTTTATATCAAGTTGTCATAACAAACAATGTCCTCTTTGCATTTAAAATGTCATAACTAAGCAAATGACACTTAATGGCAGTTGTTATAAGCATGCATAAAATCTCATTCACATCTTAATGATTATAAAGGTTTAATGAACACCCCTTCAAGTAAAGTGTTTGTATATTTGTATGTATTTTTTTTACGACAATAAAGGATAATACAAATGTGTATTGAAAAATACATAGTAAAATACACCTCCTTTCCTAAACTCCCAGTTATGATTTTATCAGCCTTTACGTCATTTAATGTAAAGTCAATTGGAGTATTTGGAGTAATTTTTCTATCAATCACTGTTATTCCTCCTACAAAATGCAAAGGTTTCAACAAATAAGTCTTTTAATTGTATTCACACATCCTAGAACAACAAAACAAATGGTTAGATCATTTACACAAGAAGCATTTTTCAATAAAGATTACAGACACTCTAAAAACTGCAACTGCAAAACTTTTCTGTGTGACTTAATAATATAAATTAAATGCTGTTTTTACTTTTTGCTTTTAGGTGATTATAAAAATACATCATACCAGCGTATTACACATTATACCCTCATAATAATCTAAATTATTACAACAGCAAAAGTGCAAGATCATAATGCCTCTAACTTATGAATTTGCTTTTTGTATTTGTGTCACAGTGTAGCTTTAGCTTGTTTAAGCTTATAGCGTGTCTAAATGTAGTCACACAACTTCCTCTCAGAGGTCATGCCTACACCCAAGCCATGCAATCGTTCAGAGAAAACTACTCAAAAATGCAATGACTTATATATTTCAACGTGAGTATTCATTACATGTTTCAGTATGAGTAATCTCTCGCTGCACAAATGAGAAGTTAGTGGGAGAAACGATCAATACCCTGGCACACTCTCAGTTCTATTTTGCTGCCAGTATTTAAAAACGCAACTTCAAAAATGTTAAAGTTGATCACCATATGTAATAATAGCAGTGTCTCACCTGATCACAGACCAGCTCCCATTTCTTGTCATTGTCATACTGGCTCAGAAGCTTCATCTTATCAGGAGGGAGATTCATGGAGCTCTGAGAAGAGAAATGACAGATTTGTGACTAAACAAACATGCTGGCAGACACATGCATTGAAATGACTGCAGTGTAAAATGTTTGTGAATATATTGTTGATATTTAAACTAGTGGATCTAATAATCAGTGCAATCAACTGTCTCTATTAGTTGATTTAGGTGTCAAGATTAAAGCGTTTATAACAATGTCAGCAACAGTAAAAAAGGTTTGTATTCTAAAAATGACTTTTGTGTAATGACAATAATGAATCTTTAAAAAATATTACTCATTGTATATCAGATTAAAACAGATACACATACTGTAGGTCCATAAAGGACAGAAATGCCAGTGTCAGAACACCATTAAAAATAATAATATTTAAATATTTCCACTTTGACTGACACTGGTTTCTTTACCAGTATCAGTCCTAATGCTAACTACCAAAACATTATTAATTTTAAGAACTTTTCCCTTTAAATGACATTTTGTTTACATATATCTATTGTTTTTGTTTTGTTTTTTGTTTTTTATGAAATTTCGAAAAGGGGTTTTACATTGGATATACAAAACAATTAAACATGAGGAAGGGAAAAGCGTAAAGACATAATTAAATAACATTAAGGACTCAAAGATATTATGTAATGTGGATATGGTATTATTCAACTACTATAATATTAAAATAACTTTTGTATGCAAAATAAAACCTGATAATACAGATTTGTTGCTTTTCAACTGCTAATCCAATTTCTTAGCCCATTATGTGGTTAACCGTAATAATGTTTTTGTGTGTGTGTGTGTGTGTGTGTGTGTGTGTGTGTGTGTGTTTTGTTTTTATTTTTTGCATATCTATATACAGATGAAACTGTGAGGATGGTGCACTTGATACCTTAAGTGTTCAACTTTATTATGTATGTATATTGATTTTACTGTTCTTTATACTATTTTACCTTCTATGTATAAAATATCTTTATTATAAGTCTGCCTTAACGGAAGAATATTACAGATCATTCATTCATTTTCTTTTCGGCTTAGTCCCTTTATTAATCTGGGATCGCCACAGCGGAATGAACCACCAACTTATCCAGCATATGTTTTACGCAGCGGATGCCCTTCCAGCTGCAACCCATCACTGGGAAACATCCATACACACTCATTAATATTACAGATATTTTATATTATTATAGTCTTGGATGAACAGTGATCAGATTATTGTGTGCAGCATCACATTAAAAATAAACCCAAACCAACACACCCACATAATTATGATTACAAAATTTTAATTAATTTAGCCTGCAGTGCTCAAGAGCAGAGAACAGGGAAAAAAATATTATTTGCTCCACTAACCAAACCTGAAAAAAGATGCCAATATATTAACATTTATATTTTAAAATATTTAATATTTTGAGGCCTTGTCAACAAAATGAAAGTCTGCTAACAAACCATGTATGACGTTTTGCTGAATGACCCATTGAAACCAATTAAGGCTTTGTCCCCAAGGTCCTGAGTATAACTAGATTTCAAAACTAGCCAAACTTCTGCTGTCTGCATGAAAACAGCCAAAATCATCACAAAAATAAAATGAAATAAACAAAAATGTCCATAAGGATGCACAGGGGTCCGATCAGGAAAAGATGACATTTATAAATTTGGTGTCTAATTCTATTGCTAAACATGCATGTCCATCCCAAAATGCATGGATTTTATAAAAGAATCCATAATTCTGGATATTAAAAACATTTCATTACTTCCGCAAGTGGTTATAATACAAGTTGTAAGACAGTTTGTCATCAGTGTTGCATTAATTGGTTTGACATGTTGATGGCAACATTTGAATCCTGCAGTTATAACATGGAAAAGTTCTAGTATCAGATATGAAGCTGACTAACATTACGTATTGTTTATCACAGCTGGAAACACTATCCTCAATTTCAAATAACATCTGATTTGCCTATTAGACAGTACATCTAACGTATGATGCATATCCAACAGACATAGGGAAGGAAATGTTACAGTTATGTTACAAAATACCTTATGATGCAAGCACTGCTCCTTTTAAGCAGCTTCAAATTTGTAAAGGCACAGCTTAACCAAAATTGTAAACTTGTAATACTTTAGGCTATTATTTACCTAATTTCAATCCTGTATGATTTTCTGAGAAATCTGAAATACGTCTCAGTATAAGTTAATAGAGTCCACTGCTGTCTCACAGAGAAAGTCATAGCCTACAGCTTAAGAATAACATTGAATATAAATATATGGGTGAACTATCAATTTAAGTACATATCTTGTCAATTCATTTACCCTAAAGTTTTCATATGCTGTGTTTGACATCTGATACAAAGTAACTTCCTGAAAATATGGCGGGTGGCTGAGATTAGCATGTCTTGTGAAACACATTTTCAGCAAATATCCATCATTAGATTTATGTTTTATATTAACAGCATAATTGGAATATCACCTCTCAGACAAATTAGAAGTTGTGGTGGGTAAAACTAAGGGGTGTAACTTCAGTGTAGCAGCGCTGTGTTCTTGGGTGTTTCCTTCTCAAAGCATTAAGATGTTTCCGCTCAGTGCATGTTTTTTTTTTTTTTGCACAAAGAACGAAAGTGCATTTAGAAACACACTGAGTGCTTAACTGAACTGGAGGAACAGAGAGAGAGAAAGAGAGAGAGAGAGAGAGAGAGAGAGAGAGAGAGAGAGAGAGAGAGAGAGATGTGTTGGGCAGGGTTTGGGTGGGGAACTAAAACTGGTACTAAACAAAAAAGTGAATAAAGTGGTGACAAGATTAAGCTGATAAGCTGATATCACTTAATATTAATCCATTAAACGTTCAGTACAGGGTTTATGAAAGTAGCCTGTAAAGAGGAAATCACTGTGAATAGTGACCATATTTGATGATGATATGTTGGCATTATCGCTTTCTAATCATTGTTCCAGGACAAAATAGTAGGGATTATCCCTGGTTTTGTCCATACCCTCAGCAGTGCACAGAGGGATTTAAGGGATTCCCTTCATCAACAGATCCTGGAACAGTCTAGCCGGGCCCTCCTGAGCATTCATGAGCACAAATGCATTCAGATCAAGTATTTTCAGAAGGATCAAATGGCTATTTGTTACAAAGAAGGCTGTTTTTAGCTTACTGCGCAAATTAGATTCTGAGACAGATAGAGGTAAGATTAGAAACATAATTGGTGGAATGGGTAGGTTTTGGGGTGGGCTAAGGGGCCAAATCTGAGACAACTGCGTATAAATATAAATAAACAAATGATTAGAGATATAATTGTATGCAGATATTATTAATTATTTACCACTGAAGAAAAAGTGATACAGGTTTGGAATGACATGAGCGTAAGTAAATGATGAAATGGTCCAACTTTACATTAGGTGTCTTTAACTAGTAACAAATTAAACTACTAAAAGATTAACTGTGTCAGTATAGTGTGCTTATGTTGATGTTGTATTGCAGAACAGTTTAGCTAGTGGGATATGGTTTAGGTTTTGGACAGGTTTAGTGGTTTAAGTGTTGCTTAAGGAGAAGGAGAAGGGTCAACTGTGTATTTACTGATGTAACTACAGAAATTAAGTACAGATGTTTCTACATACAGGCATTTTAAAATATAAGTACAATATAAATGTAACCATCTACATGTATTAAATAATACATTTTAAATGCTAATAAGTAGGAGTCGATAGCACTTAAAATAAAGTAAACTGTAAAAAAATATTCAGTTTTCTGTATTTTGGGATTCATGTTTTTATTTATTTTTTCCCCGTTTATTTATGCTTTAGAATTGCATTATGGCA
Organism: Danio jaintianensis; assembly: GCA_903798115.1. NCBI lineage: Eukaryota > Metazoa > Chordata > Actinopteri > Cypriniformes > Danionidae > Danio > Danio jaintianensis. The sequence goes on along the minus strand of CAIGQV010016547.1, from coordinate 17,501,709 downwards.
CCTTGATCTTTCTACCAACAGCTTTTAACCTTGAAAAGTTAGAAAAAGTGACTCTTATTAACATTTTTTAAAATGATCTATTGTCTGGGTTGGTGTTGATTATTACAGTACAGAAACCTTGTAATAAACTGCCTGTACATTTTCTGTTATTTTACAGACTTATCTCTCTATATGGCTGCACGGTGGCACAGTGGGTAGCATGTTCACCTCACAGCAAGAAGGTCACTGGTTCGAGCATCGACTGGGTCAGTTGGCGTTTCTGTGTGGAGTTTGCATGTTCTCCCCGTGTTCGCGTGGGTCTCCTCCGGGTGCTCCGGTTTCCCCCACAAGTCCAAAGACATGCACTATAGGTGAATTGGGTAGGCTAAATTGTCCGTAGTGTATGTGTGTGAATGGGTGTGTATGGATGTTTCCCAGTGATGGGTTGCAGCTGGGAGGGCATCTGCTGCGTAAAACATATGCTGGATAAGTTGGCGGTTCATTCCGCTGTGGCGACCCCAGATTAATAAAGGGACTAAGCCGAAAAGAAAATGAATGAAGGAATAAATCTCTCTATATATTATTTCTTATACATTATATTATTTCAAACTACTAAAAGTCACTTTGTTAATCAGTAGAGTTGAATTTTCAACATCAAAAGTCGACAGAGCAGAGATCAAGGTCCCATAATGCAATTCACAACCAGAAATAAATGGAAAGCACTTGTGAATCACAAAATAAGGACACTGTTAATTAACAGATATTTTTTACACTGTAGGTCCAACCCTGTCCAACAAAAGAGACGGTGAAGAGAATAACACTAAGCATCACTAATGCCTTTAGACCCTGATTAGACATCACATTGTCAAAGGTCACTCAACACTAAGATTATAGGACCTTTTTTTGTCTTATGACTTCTCTTAAGAAGTTCCTTAATTTGTCATGCTGCCATTGCCGGTTCCTGTACTAAAAGCCCATGTGGAACTAATGTGACAGTATCAGCATGAAGTCACAAGTGTTTTTCCAAACATTACTTCATTTTGTATTTCACATGAAATATTGTACTTGTTTTGAAAACCTCTCGTTATCCCTGATTAGTCCATTGTCCAAAATACAAAAAGTTCCTCTTTTGTCTTACAGCTATAGTTTGAGAAAATTAAAAGACAGAAAATGTAATACTCGCAAGCCAGTAGTTGCTAACATAACAGGAAGTGTCAGAATAAGCTGCTTTTGTGTTGCTGCATGCCTAATGTTTACATGTCGGTGTGCTGTATAAAGTACTCACCAAAACCACATTGAAGCGTTCTTCTAGCTCTTCCTCAGGGGGCATGGGTAGCTTTGGAGGGGCACATTTCTTTTTAAGAATGGAGGGAGCAGGGTTTAAGCCTCCCGTTGAGCCTTTGGCCTCCTGCCCCTCCGCCTGCTCCAACCCGCCGGCTGCGTTACCCATCACAGCTTTCCTTAGGAATTCCAGGATATTCGACTGCTTTGGGACACACTGCTGACGATTCCCGAAAGCCAAAATCTTTGCTCAATTTTTATAGTCCGTCCAATCCAGTGTAAGTGAAAGCACATGGGCTCCTTTAGGACATGCTGTCAGTCAATATGGACACCTTTTAAATCAACACAGGGTTTAAGATGAGACGGTGCAAGCGATTGTGAAGAAGCTCTTGATGAGGAGGAGAATTCACAACAATCTGATTCCTAAAAGTCTTTTCAGATTCAAAAGTTTCAAAATGGAAGATAAATCGTACACACACATTTGCTCAAAAACGAATAAAGAAATGCTTCTTTATGCTTTCTCTCTGTTAAAAAAAGAAGTCATGTAAAAGTTCATCTCTACCGGGCTTTCAGCGTGGCTGCATGTTGATTATCAGTTTAACAGGCCTTTTCTCCAGTCGTCTGCATCTCCTTCAAATGTTTGAGCATCTTTCTCAGCTTTTTGAATGTCCAGCCCTTCAATCAGGCCTACAGAAGTTTCCTTCAATAGAAAAGACAGATATTGTTGAATTTACATGAAGGCACCTGTCCGAGCACACTGTGTGTGTGTTACAGAAATGAGAGAGAAGCAGATTTTAGAGCAGGAGGAAACCACAGAAAAAAGCAGAAGCATCAGTGCTTCCTGAACACTGCTCTATAGAGACAGAAAGAGACACGCTGGGTGTGTCAGTTTAAATTCTGTTTGTATTCGAAAATTCAGAAGTCTTATACAGGTTACACTACACTCAAAAAACTGATTTGTTGGACTTACATAAAAAAAGAGTGGTATAGTTGAATGAACTTAAGAAATTCAGGTAAAGTCGACAAAATATTTCTTAGTACATACAACCCATTCAGATGTGTCACTACTGCATTTTAGTTTTATGTATATTTTACTTAGTAATGTTATAATAGATTTATGAACTTTCAATACGTAAGGTGAACACTTTTTTATTCACTTTTAAGTATTTGCTCTGTTAAGTTGGCCAGTCAAACCCTTATTAAGTAAAGCTTACAGTACTAAATTTCTGTAGAAATAACATAGTTAACTTGTGTTCATTTAGCTAATTTTTTGTTTCATGTAATGTGAACAAGGGTGGGTGTAGTAAAACGAACAATAGCGAAAGTTCATTTTATTGAGTGTACTCATGTGTGTATCCTTTATTGTATCTTTCGATACTTTTTTATATTTGTAAACTGATGCTGCTGATCAGGGCTTGTTGTCACAGGAATATGTTGCTTATTTTTTCTTGAAGTGAATTGTGTTCCTGATTGTCAACTATAATAATTAACAATTCAAATACTTGTGAAGCATTTTTTTTATATATCAACATTTTCATTAATAAAAAGTTTTCCTTTTATTCCTCTGGTGTTGTTACGTTATTTGATTTTTTAAAAAATATATAGACTACAATAGCTGCTATTTGGAATGGAACAAAACACTATAGATATCTGACCACATAAATAATACATTAATTAATAAATGAATAAACTAACTTGATATAAAAAAAAGCTAAATTGTCAAACTTACTTGTGTTGTTCATAGTCATTCAGCCATAATGCAGAAAAAACTCAAAGCAGAGCATCGAGAGTACAAAAACTGATTTATGGTAGCAAAATTAATTTTGAAATATGCTTAACAGCAATGTTATATGTATAAATGCTATGTATTTCTGTATTTAAATTTTCATTCTCCAACACACAATAGGCCTAATTTACATTTGCTTTTACATACCAGGCCATTACATTTTAACGTTTTAAGCTGCTAAATTAAATTAAAACTATATAGCCCAAATTTAAATAATGTGTAAAATGTAGGCTACTGGTAGCAAAATTATTATTTAAATGTTAAGTGTCCTACATACATTTACACTCAGGGTTAGGAAATGTAGGATTGCATTATAAACACCCAGGGATATTTGCTACAATTTAAAATGTGTTCTGAACCAAAGATTTATAGCAAATTTGTAACAAATTGTCGAGTTAGTTGTCTTTTAATGGATTGGCACTCAAGATGTTTTTAAAAATATATATTTTTTCAATACATCGCAACTGTGTGGTTTTGAAAAGGCATTCTCGTGATGGCCGGTTCGCGAGCGAGTCATTCTATTTAAGGATTCTTCGAGAACCGATCGAACCATTTTAACCAAAAAGAACTGAATCGTTTCAAACGGTTCGCATCTCCAGTAGGCCAAGTACTAATCCATACGTTACTTAAAGTGACTTACTTTAACGTGCCTGACACTCCCTCGGAAGTTAACCAAAATCGTGACGTTATTAGTTAGTTCTTCATTCTCGACTCGAGTCAAGAATCGGTGCTGTGGCATTTGTAAAACTGGTAGCCTATCTTTCGGACGAGTCCGGTACTAATAATATAAAATAGAAACTATCAAACACAAACGGGCAACATTACTGCCTGTTATGACTGACTGGCACAGCACCGACCCTAAACCGAAATGACTGTTTGACAACTAATTCTGTGCTAATACTATAAGCGCTTGAATGAGGGGAGAAGGGACGAAACTTAATAAACTTATCAGATCGTGGCGATAACTGGTTCGACCGGTTCAATGAGAACAAGCCTGAATAGAAAGATTCGTTCGCGAACCGGCCATCACGAGAATGCATTAACAGACCTTTCTTCGCGATAAACTAATTGAAATCTTTTTAAGCATGAGCGTCAATTTATTGAAAACACATTTAGCCTACCTTTTGGTCACAATGCATTTGAAATAATTTGGCTACAAAATATGCCTCGGTAATTTCCGGAGTTCAAGATTCATATAGACGGGCTACAGAGGTAAAGCAGACGACTCATTAACTAATAAAAACGTTCTATCGAATGCGATGTTTAGCAGTTGTTACGATCCTTCAAAGACGTCTCCACGACGGAGGCTACATGTGTTATCTGGGTATGGCATGGGGCTCACTCACTTACGGATAAGGCCCACCTTATCCTATATTAAGAATCATTTCATGCACATTTCTTTCAAACCTTATTTCATTTATCACTCAGTCTGTAGTCTAGATGTAAGCTAATAATAATAATAATAACAGAACCCTATAGGCCAATGTGTTTTATTGCTAACAAAATGATTAGAAGGTGGGCTAAGAAACTGCACACTTAGGTTTAAAGTTCTCTCAGGGAAGACCCAATTTGTACAACAGAGTTGACAGATATTTCTGTTAATACTTTGACTTTCACAATGAATAGACCTATCTGAAATCATAAATATATTAAATATTTAAGAATGGCAAATATAGCAAATATAAAATTTTGTGTATGAAATGTGCTATATAAATAAAATTGCCTTAAATTTGAAGTGTGTTCTACAGAAAGAAAAAAAGTCTAACAAAAAGATCCTTTTTTTGTCTCATTCTTTACTTTAAATGTACTCCCAACACACATGTTGGTTTTGATGGTTTACAAGAACGCTCCATAGGCTAAATGTATTTTATACAGTAAAAGCCACTTATGGCCTTACCCCACCCCTACCCCTAAACCCAACCCTCACAGGAAACCTGTGGTAAATTTTGCATGTGAGAAAACCTAGTTAAATATGATTTTGATGAAGTGTTTTGAATTACAAACACATAAACCCCCTCAATGTTGTATTACCTAGTCATACCCATGTCATTATACAAATTTCTGTCCTTTTTTTTTTTGCCCATTTTTGTACATGCACAAACATACAAACAGATAAAGGCAAAATAATTTACCATCCTTTGAAATTGTAATTCTTTAAAAAATATTTCACAAGTTCTGTTTATTGGGGAGAAGTTTTTTCAACACATTTTTAAACAATAGTTGCAATATGTAATTTCTTTCATTCAAAAATGCAATTTAAAGGCTACGTTAATTATGTTAATTTGGCAAGTCATAGACAACTGTGTTTTTTTTCTGTAGCCAATAAAATAATAATATTAATTTCCTAAAGGAGCTAATATAGACCTTAAAGAGTATTAAAAGTATTTTTTATTTATCTGCTTTCATTAAAAGAACTAAACCAAACCAAACTAAAAGAAATTAGACTTTCCCCAGACTGTATATATATATATATATATATATATATATATATATATATATATATAT
>CAIGQV010016547.1:17483434-17496148 GCA_903798115.1 Danio jaintianensis | reverse complement strand
ATATATATATATATATATATATATATATATATATATATATATATATAATAGGTAAAATTGTGAAAAATGTCCTTGCTCTGTTAAACATCACTTGGGAAATATTTGAAAAAGAATTACATTTTCACACGAGGACCAGGGATGGGCAAAAACACATTGAAATGTATTTTAAAATAAAATACAAAATACCTCAATTTTATGTGTATCAAAATAAACTACAAAATACAGCAGCCACAAATGTATCAAAATAAAATACTGTATTTTGAAAATACTACAAAATACTTTTACAAGGGAGCATGATATTTCTTCGCAAACCTTCTATCGACAGGCCTATTCAATCAATCCTCTTACCGTTAAACTGACTTAGTGAAGTAAACAATGATTGACAGCAACAGCATTTCTCAGAGCAAGTTTCAGTCAGCATCTCTGCCACCTCATTCACCTCTACTGTACATGAATAGGTATTCATAAACATTTGTTTCTCTTTGACTTTAGTATAAATTTTGTACAAATTTCATACATAAAGTCCTGTCTTGAAGATAATCTCTGAATGAACTGTAAAAAAATCACTTTAAAAACCATCTAATACAGATAATGAGTTGGAACTTAGTACTATATCTCTTCATTGTGTTTTCATCCATTGCGTGGCCAGTAAAATTGCCACCATCTATTAACAGTCTTATATTTTAAAAGGGTGATAAATGAAGAGGTTATTTTAATTTTCATTCTTTTTTTTGGCTTAGTCCCTTATTTATGAGGGGTCGCCACAGCAGGATTAACTATTCCAGCATATGTTTTACACAGCGGATGCCCTTCCAGCAGCAACCCAGTACTGGGAAACACCCATACACACTCATTCACACTCACTACACTATGGCCAATTTAGTTTATTCAATTCACCTATAGCGCATGTGTTTGGACTGTGGGGGAAACTGGAGCACCCAGAGGAAACCCACGCCAACACGGGGAGAACATGCAAACTCCACACAGAAACGCCAACTGGCCAAGCCGGGACTCGAATCAGCGATCATCTTGCTGTGAGGTGACAGTGCTAACCACTGAGCCACCATACTGCCCTCATTTAATTTTTTTGGTCACATAATTTTTTTAAATAAATCATATTTTTTGCAGTTGTACTCTTCAGTGCAAAACATAAAACATGATATCTCTAAAAAATTTTGTTATCTGTTTTTGCAAATAAACTCTTATACATTCTGCTGCTGTGTAACAGGAGTCTGGAGTTTTTGACCAGACTGTATAGACTGGAGTATTATTAAATATTTGTGTGTCATATACTGCATTGTGCCACTTTAACATCTTTCCTCTTCATTAACTATACAGAGCACCTGCAGATCAGCTACTGGCATTTGAAACAGCCAATGAAGTATTGTAGGAATAGCCACTGTAGGACTTATTTGTATGTTATTTGTCTTATTTTCTTGGCATCACATCAGCAATCCATCTAAAACTACTATTATTTGTGCAGTTTACTCATTCTGCCAAGATGTTTTCAGTTCTTCTTTAACTGGAAGAGTCTCAGTTTACCCCCTTAGTGAACACCAGTACACCATCTTTAGGTGTTTTATTATTCTAAAGTTCCTCTGCATTTCCACCTGCAGCCCTGAGGCTGACACTGAGGATGTTCTGAAGCTCCTCACACTGTTCTTAAGGACTGATATTTTATTCCATCTCGTTTCTGAAGCAAAGATGCTGATGCCGAATTGTACACTATACTGCCATTACATATTAGCACTGACCACCTGCTTAATCAATTTCCTGTTCTCAAGCCTAGGCAAATAACTGAGAAATCATCTATTTTTATGATGTCATCATGTATACTTCATACAAAGTATTTTACAGTATTTTAAAAATACAAGACACTGAAGTATTTTGATACAAAATATTAACCCATTTTCATAAACTCTATCAAATACAAATTACAAAATACTATTTTTTATTTAAAATACGAATTTGAAATACATGTATCATAAATACTGCCCATCCCTGACGAGGGCTAATAATTTCCCCCTTTGTTTTTATATAAATAAATAAAAATGTGCGTGTGCGTGTGTGTGTGCGTGTGCGTGTGTGTAAACACATGAAGACTATCAGTTACTCGCCTAGTGTATGTGACATTTACAATGAGTGATGTTTAACTCTAATTTTAACTGTTGTAGCACCACCACGTAGAATAAATGAACACATACTGTACTTGATGCAGAGCCGAATGCTAAACTGATGCGTATGGGCTGTATTAATACTGTAATACGGTGATATGTAAAGAATAAGGGAATGAACGAATCAACAATGAGTTAATCGAAAGTCACAAAAATGTGTCAAACGCTGTGGAGGGTAAGTTTATAGACAGATAATGGCCACTAGGAGGCGCAGCTCGTAACATCCCGTCATTGTTTATTCCAAAATGACGGAAAACAGCGCGTCGCCGGAGGATTCCTGGCTAAAAGTAAGCAAAACTAGTCCCATAAAAACCGTCTGTTTATTTTATACAACCGTTTCATTCAAAATCACCCCCGTAACACGTGTGTCTTTTAAAGCTGGTCCTTAGTGTTTGGTTTCACTCTCTAGCTCAGCTGGCTAACCTTAAAGTTCACCAAGTCAAAGAACAATTGTCCTCCTTCCCACATGAACTGTCCTTCCAGTGCTGATTTTCAATCAAATCACTGCAGAAAAACAAACGTTTACTGTTCTGAACGTTTATTTGATGAACGGACTATTTATGTTGTTGATATTAGTAAGGAAGCTATCTAACAGATGTGCAGGAGCTAACTTGCTTGTGGGCTACATTGACTATTTCGGTCTGTGTTTCAAAACGTATGTAACTGCCTATCTAAGCATGACAGTTTATTAGGCATCGAAAACCCGTTCGAACCACCAAACCGACTCTCTTGAAGGACTCGATTCTACCTTTCTTTTGTTTTGTTTGTCCCTTTTTTGCTCTCTTTATTGTCACTTTATATAACGTTATTCTCTTCATACGCACTAAATAAAATACGCCCTCGTTTCCACGGGCTGTAATGGCACTGTGACAATGTCAGTGATTGCTCAATCTAAACGTTTTGAGACACATTATGTATGTAGATTAAAGATCTGTTTTTTAAAGGGTTTTATTTGGGACACTTCACAGTAGGGAGTTAGAGGTGTCCTAGATAAAGGTGTAAGGCAGGACAGGTCACTCAGACTCTGTTTGGGTTGGTTATCAACATCAGTGTGTCTTGTTTTGACTATTTTTCTGTTTGTCTTTCTCCACCTCCTGTCATCATGTCTCAGCAGACGGACGGCACCTTCAGTGACAATGGCTTTGACCACAGTGAGTTAATCAATTATTACTCAAACTATCAGTCTTCTTTATTTCCCAGTTTATTTACCAATATGAAAAAATAACTTCAATAAACTAAAACCTTAAACGTGACTATAGCAAGCTGTTTTTAATGTTCCTTCTATAATGCATGCATTTCACACATGCATTTCTTTCTCTCTTTTAACATAGTTTAGTGGATTGTCCTGCTCTTATCTATTATTCAGTAGTTTTGCCAGGAAACGTTTTAGCTTTATTATCATTTATTAATGATTAAAAAGTCTGATGATAACTTGTGTTTGTTTGAATGCTTTTTTTTTTTTATTGTGTTTCTTATATTTCTTTTATTCTGAGGTATAATTATGATATTATAATTGTTTTTGCCATGAAGATAGCCACTGAAGCTAACATGGCATTAATTAAAAGATGTGATAAGTAGGGCCAGACAGAATCTGTGGACATTTTTTGCAATTTCTGCGCAGAATTTTGTACAAAATCTGCTGATTTATGCGGAATGATTTTGGGAGTATCATAACTAAAAACTCAATATATGAAATAAAAAAATAATACCGTTTTAACTTTTATTTAATGTTTACAATGCAAAACCAATTAGATCCACTTAATTGGTAAACAAAGCAAGTCTCTTAAATAAAATCTCTACTAAAAGACAGAAAATGTTACTTTACAAACTCTATTGTAAATTAATCATATGAACTTTTTCATATTTGTCAATATTATTACTGAAATTAATTTAAAAACTCAATAAAGATACATTTACACAAGTAAATAAATAGACTAAATGATAGGCTAAAAATCTGCAGATTTGTGCGCGTGCAGTTTCCTTGTGAGCCTAGTGATAAGATACGACTCGACACTAGTACTCGTTAATTAGATAGTAGTACTTTTTCATTAGATACTACTTATTAAACATCTGTTTAATAGGTACCAGTATCGAATGATGAAGTACTAGAATCATAATAGAAACTAGTATCAAGTGATCTTTAATCTAGTATATAAAATATGTAATGGTCACATATTTGGAATACATACTAGTCAAAACTAGATGTACATACCAGTAAAAATAGTTCCTGGTGTCTAATGAATAAGTGACTTGTGTGCTTCCTTATTGACATTTTTTGCCATCATTTTGGCTGTTAGCTTCAAATAGCTTAAAATTTGAGAATGGTGTATTATTATAAAAATTGTAATATTTCACCCCCATTTCATTTGGTAAATTAATTATACAGTAGGTACAAAAAATGGTTACACCCAGGACCTCAATGGCAAAGATGTGCATATTAAACCCCATTTAAACGGCAATATTTCATCCCAGTTCCATTCACTCAAAATGTCAGACATAAGCTGTTAATAGGCTTAATATATTTTGTTGTTGTTTTTGTTGTTTCTATTAAAACAAAATAGTGGAATTATTAATACAAACTATAATTTAAAGGGTTAAAATCATAAATAATGCTGTAAACAAATCTGTGATGCACTAGGGTTACAAGGTTATTCGTTCCTTATTAATTACTTGAAGCTAATGTATTAATTAGAAACATGCACGTATGAAAATTAACTAGTTCTATTACTAGTAATTCAAGTATAAAACTAATACTAGTATTAAAACTGCTTGCTTTGTACTGTCAAATATTGTAGTAGCCAAGCATCATAGATTTACATATTCCGTGACTTCCATATCTCTAGGTTTCTTTGCAGAGAGCGCACGTAAAGGAAGTTTGGTGTCCAGAGCCAACAGCATTGGATCCACAAGTGCCTCTTCAGTACCAAACACAGGTGATGATACTGCTAATCATTCAGTGTCAAACATGGCCACTTTGTTAAATCAGAATCACATGGATATTCATCATTTACCTTTCACTGTGAATGATTCATCCATGCATGCCTTTTATTCATTCCTTTTTTTTCTTTTTATTAACATCTTAACTGGATTTTCTGTTTTGTGATTTTGCATGCCAGACTTCATGTATATTTACATTAAACTGCCTGCATTATTCTATACATTTTAAACAGCCGACTTATTAAAATCTTTTTCCACTTGAATGTACATAACATAATGGATGAAAATGTGTCAATATTTCCCTCTCATCTGCATTTTAAGATGGCCAACAAAATATAGGTTCGTTTCACTTTTTGTGTGATCATCATGATTGCTCATGGCTAACAGATATTTGTTCTTCTTATTGGTTTAGATGATGAAGACAGTGACAACAGACATGAGACGCCTTATAAAGAGTCATATAAAGACCGCAGGAGACACGCGCACACACAGGCAGAGCAGAAACGAAGGGATGCCATTAAGGTAAGAGTGACGCTTTTCAGGCAAACAGACAGAGACATGGAAAATAGTAGCTGACAAAAGAAACGTCTTTTCTGGTTTATTAGTACACTAGTATGACAAACTAGCATTGGGTAAACAGTTTGGTTCGGTTTCAAAGCATCATTTTTTTTTTAATTGACTTTAAAATACGTATGCCCAGTCTTAAAGAAAAAAAAAAAGGTGATTAACTTTTTAAGAATTCAATAAGTAGTTTATACAACTGACCCTGTTAAATTGTAAGTACAGTTTAATTACGGCACAGTATGTAACATAACTACCAAAGACTTCTATCTTTGCACTAATTCAACTTGTGTTTACTAGTTTAAGAAACATGATAAATCTAAGAAATAGAAAAAGGTAATACTTTCTTTTAAGGTGTCCATGTACATGTTCCACTACTTACACGTACTTACAGCAATAATTAAAATTAGTTAGTTATGCATAATTACATACAACTAACCTAAATATAGTATGTACATGTAATTATTGACTTGTACAACAGTAGTTACATGAATAGTTACACTGTAACAAGGACACCTGAAAATAACCAAGAAAATGAATAAAATAAAACCAAGAAAGATTTTGTTGTCGTCCTATGGCTGCACTTTGGAGGAGACCTGAGTTGGATCATTCTTATTAGAAAAACTATTATTATTTTAAAGCTCTATTTTTGCTGTTGTACGTTTGTCGCTACGTTTTGTTGATTTGCAGCATTTGGCCAGTTTGCATTTTTTTCTGTCACAATTTGACAGTTTGACCAATTTGACAGTGCTAAAAATCAATTTGACAGTGCTAAATATTATTGCTACTACCAATAAAGTTAAAGAAATATTAATAGTTTAATATGTCAATGTAAAAAATAAAGAGTAAGAAGTCAACAATCATTTTACTTTACAGTATAGTTGTAAACTTATGTAATAATATTTATTCATTTATTCATTCATTTTCCTTCGGCTTAGTCCCTTTATTCATCAGGGGTCGTCACAGCGGTATGAACCGGCAACTTATCCAGCATATGTTTTACACAGCGAATGCCCTTCAAGCTGCAACCCAGTACTGGGAAACACCCATACACACTCATTCACACACATACACTACAGCCAATTTAGTTTATTCAGTTCACCTGAACCGCATGTCTTTGGACTTGTGGGGGAAACCGGAGCACCTGGAGGAAACCCATGCGAGCACGGGGAGAACATGCAAACTTCACACAGAAATGTTAACTGACTCAGCCGGGACTCGAACCAGCGGCCTTCTTGCTGTAAGGCGACGGTGCTAGCCACTGTGTCGCCCAATAATTCATTCATTCATTCATTTTCTTTTCGGCTTAGTCCCTTTATTAATCAGGGGTCGCCACAGTGGAATGAACCACCAACTTATCCAGCATTTGTTTTACGCAGTGGATGCCCTTCCAGCTCCAACCCATCACTGGGAAACATCCATACACACTCATTCACACACATACACTACGGACAATTTAGCCTACCCAATTCACCTATACCACATGTTTTTGGACTTGTGGGGGAAACCGGAGCACCCGGAGGAAACCCACGCAAACACGGGGAGAACATGCAAACTCCACACAGAAATGCCAACTGACCCAGCCGGGGCTCGAACCAGCGACCTTCTTGCTGTGAGGCGATTGTGCTACCCACTGCGCCACCATGCTGCCCGTCGCCCAATAATATTTATATTAATAACTTTTTTTAAACCAAACTTTTATTTTGCTGGAAAACTACAGAGAGATTGACGCATTGGATTCCTAAGTGCATAACCCAAACTCTTGGGAGATGCTGAGATGAGTTGTGTTTACTGTGGACCAAGCCTTTGAAAGCCCTGAGCAGCTTGCATGTAAAAGAGCACAGTTCTGCATGTTGCAAGTTCAACTCACTCAAATGATCTCCATGGATCTTTATCCCACAGAAAGGCTATGATGACCTGCAGTCTATAGTGCCTACATGTCAGCAGCAGTCAGACTTCTCTATGGCCACACAAAAGATGAGCAAAGCTACAGTCCTGCAAAAGAGTGAGAACCTTCAGTACCTATTTATATTTTGTTGTCACAGCTGGAATGAAAAAGCTCAGCAACTTCTGTGTGTGTGTGTTTTTGTGTATGTGTGTGTGTAGCAATCGACTACATTCAGTTTCTCCACAAAGAAAAGAAGAAGCAGGAAGAGGATGTTTCCACACTTAGGAAGGAGGTGATGGCGCTGAAAATTATGAAAACGTGAGTAGTTGGTTATTTAGAGGGGGGCCGGAAACATTTTTAACAGCTCATCCAGACAAGTATAGTTTCAGTTACTCTCCTGCAGGGCTTTTTTCAGGTTTCAGAAGGCTTTATCTGACACCGTCATTCTTCTGTTAAGAAAGATAACACACAACACTGACAGAGTATGTGGTAGTGTTGTTGTTTGCTAACAATCCACCAACAAAGTGTGGATTTACTTTAGATTACAACAAAAAGTGGAGACACATCTTATACACACTGCAAATTCCATATACGCACCAGCAGCAAGCCGCCAATGACCTGTCGTCTTTTCTTTACAGGTACTGTACTAACAAGGTGAAAGCACCAATTACTGGCCTGGCATACGTAATAGTGTTTAGTAGATGTGAAAAGCCATGGTCACACGCTGCAAAAGGGGGCAAGATAAAACAACAAGATTAGACTTCAAATATGGACCAATCGCTCACTTTCAAATTTCTGTACAGGGAGGTCATGTTTTTATCTTCTATTGGTTTCACACAATCACGTGATGCAACTTCACAGGTCAGAGTTCACCAGCTTGAACTTTTGAACGCAGCAACATTCAAAACTTCACACAAGCTTGGGTTTCCAGTCTGTTGCATTCGCATCCATATGAATGGAAGTCTATGGGGCGAAAGTGCAGTGTGACCGTGGCTTAAAAGTGGATCGTTTTGAAAATGTTGTCATGTAAACATGAAGCATTTTTTTAAAATGCAAGGAAAAACTTTTCTGTTTTTGGCTATTTTGCTGTCGTGTAAATATAGCTTTCACACAGAGTGTCAACATTGATGCTTCTCTATTACTTTCAGTGGAGTGATGTCAAGCATTGCTGAATTGAATTATGGGTCAATCGAGACACGTTGGGTCTGTTGCTCACTGCAGAAGTTGAAAAACATTCAACTTTTCAATCGGCAATGCAGGCATCACCCAGTCAGATCAAATCTTTATGCAAATATAAGTGCAGATGCTCGTGCAACACCAGAGAATAGTGGTATATCAAAGTGGAGGAAAAGCTTATTATTACAGTTGGTAATCAATTATGATCAATCTGTACAGTATATACATTTAAACACTACTACTACTACTACTACTATGCTTTTTTTGTGTCAGGGTCCAAGTTGGATGCCATTGGCTGTCGTCAAAATGACGATCGCGTCAATGTGAAGCTTTAGACACACCCTCCAAGCGTTAACGTTGACATCCTTTGTAAATGCACCTTTTGACCTTTGAGGGAGGGAGATATTTAGAAAAAGTCTTCATGTTTTAATGCGTGTCTAACAGATTGTGTGGTTTGTTTCAGGAACTATGAGCACATTGTGAAGGCCCATCAGAATAACCCTCAGCAGGGCAGCGAGCAGGTTTCAGATCAGGTGAAGTTCAGTGTTTTTCAGAGCATCATGGACTCTCTGTTCCAGTCTTTCAGTGCCTCAGTGTCGGTCAGCAGTTTTCAGGAGCTCTCCGCCTGTGTCTTCAGCTGGATAGAGGAACACTGCAAGCCACAGGTACACAAGCTCACACATTTAAAGGGATAGTTCACCCAAAAATGAAAATGTGCTTGCTATTTACTCACCTTCAAGTGGTTCCAAACCTTTGAGGGGGTTTTTCAACACAAAAAAGATAAGAGATTAAAAAAAAATGTTGGAAACCTTTAACAGGTTAGTTTTTCAGTTTTCTTCAAAATATTTTCTTTTGTGTTCAACATAACAAAAAAACTTAAACTGGTTAGGAACAAGTGGACTGAGTAAATAAGTGAATGTTCATTTTTTTTAGGTGAACTATCCCTTAAATTTGATAATTTTTCAATTTTATTAAGCAATTGAAAAAGCTTAAAAATATTCTTCACTTCTATTTATATTGTTCATATATACCCTTTCTACAAAGGCAATATTTAGCCTCATTTTTTCACCAGCATACTTAAAGGCATTATATGTAAGATTTAATTTATAAAAATATATAAAAAAAATACTAGAACAGTGTTTTATATTTTACTCATGTACATTATTCCAAATGTTTCAAAAAAATGAATAAATGAGCAATTTTAACTAGTGACAGGACTGTTATGCTGCCATGCAACTGTTAGCATTAGCATACCATTGCCATTCTAATGATGTCATACTCGCTCAATTTTATAAAAACAGGAAAACACCAAGAAAGTTTTAAAATGTTGTTTCATTAGACTGCACAGAGCAATATTATACAATAACCCTAAAATATACTGAGTACAATAAAACAGCGCTGCTGGTTCCCCACATGATCACGACGGGAAGAACAGGAAGCTGTGGACTGTGGCATAATAAAAGCCCCACTGCTTTCATGCCGCACATCTCTCATCAGCAGCTTTCAGCCTTACTTCATACTACCATGACAATAAGCCTTGAATACTTTAGCTCATCCATGAAAATGATTTCTGCAGGAGTCCGATAGGATGTATAGAGGACAACTCCCATGATTCCACGCTCAGTGTCATCAAACTAGGCTTAATATACGCCCTCTCATGGCAAAAATTACATATTGCGCCTTTAAATTACTTTTGAAAATGCTTTAAATGACCACGTTTTGTTTTTCTGTATTGTTGACAGACGCTGAGAGAGTTTGTGGTGACTGTGCTGCAGCAGGTGAATGGTCAGCTGTACTGAAGCCATCAATATGTCTGTCTCTCAGGCTAATATCTTATTCAAGAAAATAAAGACACTTAAACACAAAATACAGCAGGGCTCAGCACACTACTGGACTGGGGTGCGTTGAAGAACTGAAGAAGTATTGACTGATGTTGTAAAGCATTCATGGCCGTGATTCCAATCAAAAAGTGTGCAAATGCAATAATTTAGCCATATCTGTCAATTTATAACTAGTAATATGAATGGTAATAAGAGGGAAAACATGTTTGAGATTGCATATTCTGTTCCCTCGTACACCTTTAGCTTGTTCTGAATTTAAACTGTCTGTTTTGTTTAATCAGTGTTTTTGAAAAACACCTCAGTCCTAAAGGGTAATCATATCACTTCAGTTCTTTTTTTTTTTTTTTTTTCAGTATTCGCATTTTCACAGATAAAACAGCATCCTGACAACCCCAAATAAGAACTGTCAAAAACCGAGATGTGAAATGCTTCTCAATTTGCTCTATTATAAACCACACAGCTGCCAGTGAATGATAAAGCTTGGTGTGTTGTGTTGGATAATCACCTTTACCTCATGTTCAAGACATTTTCCAAAGCACAACTAGGCTTTTGCGATAAGCTTAGTGCTGGAAAGGGGAGCTGAGAGATCTAGTTACACTGTGATGTATCACTGTCAATTGGTTTTTACGTCCAAAAACAGCTGTCCTGTATGTTAAAAAAAAAGTTAGGCGATGCTGAGCCATCTTTCCATTTTAAGCATTTTGGCTCCTCTTTTAAGCTACTGTCCTTGGGATGCTGTGACCAAAGATTGCAGTGTCTACGCACAAATAATGGAATATGAACCTCATCATGTTATGTTGATTTTTGTTCAGCTGTATGTCGCAATTATGTCCTGTGATTTATTCTGTTTATTGTCGTTTTAAGTTCTTGTGATCAGTATGTGTTGCGTAAGCGATCATTGAAGACACGCAGACGCTTTTTTGCATGGTAGCAACTTCACACGGTGTGACCTCCCAATTCTATTTATGATGAATGTTAATTAAGGCATAATTAGAATTGATGTATACTCAGGACAGATTTCAGTGTACTGAGATTGTTTAAAATAAAATAAAAGATGAACAGATGATTGTACAATCAATTGTGCTGGAATAAGGGACATCTTTACTAATGAAGCCATACAGTGAAATGAAATGCTAGCTCACAGAAACGAGGCTGCGTCTTGCTGAACTACTATACTACACTCTGCTTCTGCATTTCTGACTTCAATGAGAGAATTCGCTTGAAATATTTTTGTATCGTATCATTTTTTTAAATTGAAAAATAAATAATGTTCAAACTTATTTACAGCCTGTTTGTTCGCTCCAAAATAAGAGTTATAAATAGAATTGGTTTTCAATGGAACTTTTCTTTTAGTGTCCCAGAATGCATTACTTTGTGTCCTTTACAAATGTCAGGTTTCCATGTTGGCAGCATAAGAATTAGTCAGCATGTCTTTTCATCAGATGTTGGGCATTGTCACTTTATGATCCTCGTCTGTTTCAATCCCAGCCTCCTCCTGCCAAAACAAATGCAAGATGGAAAAAAAAAAAAAACAACAACTTTGAAGCTACCATGAAATCACACTGTTCATATTTTTTTGAATGTTTAAATTCAATAATTGTTTAAGTAATACTACAATAACTTCCCTTCACTTGACGTTCTCTCTTTTTTGATGATGTGTTTACAAGGGCACAATAAATTGACAGTCACATGAGATTGCCACAATAGAGCACAAAGTCAGGTTCCATAAACAGTAAAAATCCATTGAGCAAGCATGCCATAATAGTTCCTTAGCTCCACCCAATCCCGTGAAGCACCGCAAATGAAAACAGAGTTATGACTCAGTCAAGTGACCGCTATCAAACATAATTCAATATATTTTGAAATAGTTTCTATAGATTTGACTCCTTTTTTAAATTCATTTGTTTCATTTGCCATGCCTCATGGGATTGTAGTTCTTTCCCTTATTAAAGCCACCCCTCATTAAAATACAGTCTTGTATTTTTTTTTGTCTGATTTTCATGGAATTTGTAAAAGGATTCACCTTGGAATGGGTTCATACCTTTTCACGCTATAACAAACAAAAAAAACCTTAAAAAAAAAAATTGTCTGGCACTAACGCACTGACTATAAAACAAACCACAAAAATGTCATCAAT
>CAIGQV010016547.1:17427516-17483034 GCA_903798115.1 Danio jaintianensis | reverse complement strand
TATATATATATATATATATATATATATATATATATACTAATCTTGCCTAATAAACCTAGTTAAGCCTAGTTAAATTGCAATTGAATACTAGTATCTCTTGCAAAATAACTAGTAAATAAATATTAATAAATAAACAAGTATAATATTTAAAATATAATATTTTTATATTAAAATAATAAAATACATAAATAAACATTATGTGCTGTCATCATGGCAAATACAAAATTAGTTATTAGAAATTATTCAATAAAATAATTTGTTTAAAATGTGTTGACAGCATTTAGGAATGAAAATTTCACAGGAGGGCTAGGGTTACCCTAACCCTAATTTTGTCTTTAACTGTATATAAACCATGAAATTCCTGGTAAGCAGAAAACAAATCTGATCCGAAAACAGATTTTACATTGTGCGTTTGACAAACAATGATCACCAGACATTAAAGAGCGCAGAGTGATTTTTCGAACCTTCTCCCTCTCCTCAGGGGTCACGTGATTTGTAGCTGACTTAATGTTTTCCAGCCGCTCTCTGTACCCAGAACACTCCGCCTGCAGTTCTTGGATCTGTGCCTTCATCTCTGCTGTGGTTAATGAGCTGTTCAACTCCTTCAGCTCTGTGTGCACAGGTATGAACTTTTTACCAAACACAAGTGTGTGAACAAGTTTAAGCAACACATCTTTTCCCAGCAGCACATAATAAAGTTCACACCTGTATCTAGCTGCCGGCAGCTCTGTGAGATGGTCTGTACTTCAGTATTGATTTCCCCAATACGAACATCCATCTTCTTAAGGTCAGCGTCACTCACATCTTCAAACTGAGACTGAAGGAACAGAACAGACATCTGTCAGGCTGATTCAGCAACACAAGCCCTTTAAGTATTACAGCTCAGCATGAAATGAAGCTTATATCAAAGTTAAATGGCTTTTTTAACAAGACAGAACGTAAGACGGGATATCATTTTGTTCACCAGGGATTGATTGGATTGTTGTTGTTTGCTATTGATTTGATCTCTAATGATTGCAGGCGGCCCTGCCCTCACACCAGTAAACACATCATCAGAGAAAAGATGATGCTGTTCAAGAGAGAGAGAGAGCGAAGTTTATTTTTATTTCAAGAGCTCAAGAATTTAAAAAAATAATGATGTGTGCACAGATCCAAGAATTTGTTATGATTAGTGCTGTATTATTCTAGATAAACTGAAAATCACTATTTGAAAAAAATGGGTGAATTTAAATAAGCAGTATAACATTTACCAGAGATTTCAGAGAAAATTTATTTGCTGCAGCTTTTTTTGTTAGTTTGTTTATTTAATAAATTATATTTAAAAAAGTTTAAATACTCCAGTCATTACCAATTATATAGACTTTTCTTGTATTGGCACTGAGTGAATCAGTGTATTTGAACAAATCTATTGAATGAATGATTCAATGACTCACTCATAAAGACTAAAGTTGTTTTATTACTAGATGATGGATAATTTATAAATGAATGGTTTGAAGAAATGACTGTAATGCATTTGAATAATATAAATTGTAACATATTGTAACAATGCAAGAGCTCAAAAAATAAAGTGGTTTAATACAAGTGTTAAGAAGAGACATGACCATTTTTATGATGGACAGTTTTGATTGAGAAATTTAGTCATTTATAAACACGGATCAGACAAGCATGCTTGAGACTCTGATCCAATTTGAATGCTATAAATATTGCTTGCTGATCAATATTTATGTGGAAAAAAAACTCAGATTATTTTTTTCAGAAATGTTTTGAACCTTTGGATTTTTGTTTAAATACACTTTCAATGGAGAGATAAAAACATCTCAGGTACTTCAATTGCAATCTGGAAATGAACAAATGTCTTATGGAATTTGAATGACATGAGGATGTTATGTCATTTAAAGTTAGGGATCTACCCAATCTTTACAGCCCAACTCCCTCCATTATAATATATAACATGAAGCATCGGACCAACCTGATCTGCAAAGTAGATCTTCTGCTTTCCATAGACTTTCTCTTTAATCTTGCCATCCTGGGCCAACTGCTCCATTGCTTTGACCACCGCCTGTAGAATTGCAAAATAAAAAAAATACATGATCTGTTTTGATCTGTTAAAGTAATAATATAATTAAAAAGGACCATGTTTTAGAAAATATGTTATTTTAAAAGAGTCTCTGTAATAAACAGAAATCATACAACTTCAATTCACAAAATGTTTGTAAAGTGCTATAAAAAGAGCTTAAGTAATAATCTCTTGTATCTGCTGGACAGACGTCTTCAAAACACAACTGGTGAAATTGGTTTCATATGAAATGTAATGTCGAATGTTTTGTTTGTTTTTCTACCGTTTTCCCCAGTCCACACTGCTTCTGTAGGTTGGTAAAGACATCCTGAGCGCTGAAGGGTCTGTTTTTCTCATTCAGGTAAGCGAGGATCTGTGCGACTGCTGTGTGTGAGACACAAATCTCATTTAGACCTGACTATTTTACAAACTGAAAAAGCTTTCATGAACTTTCACTCGTGTAAGTTACTCAAGCACTTACCCGCGCTGTCTTTTTTGCTCATTGTTTATTCTGTCAAGATATGTCAATGACCTGAAAACTTCTGTCGTTTAATGTACTTTAATACTCTTCTTCCTCTTGGATTGTTTACTTCAGTGAGCTTTCGCGCGCCGAGTTGAATTGTGGGTCTGAAGATGACGACGCTACGCACGTCATCCTTTTGAAGACACCGCCATTTGTGTTTAGTTTTCTGGTTGGAAACATCATGTGTGCATTTGTGAACTATTCTGTGTTTTATAAAAAAATCCACAGATTCTGGAATCAAATATATCACTCTAATGAGTTTATGCGCGTTTAAAATCTCTAACGTTACTGAAAATGCACTTGTCACTGTAAATTTCAAACTAAAAAAAAAAAAAAAATGGAGCATATAATTCAAAATATTGCTATTTAAAGACTTATTTAATAACAATTCTAAGAATGATTGTTATATTATCCTATTATCCCAATTAATTTGATTTTGACAATTATTCTATATTCTAATAATGATTCTAATTTTAAAAAATACATATATAACTTGCTATATAAAACCATCAAAGCTGTTCATAAAGAAAAAACTGTATATATTGTTCATTATGTGAAAAATTTTCTTTCCTAATTTCAAAGATTCTCTTTCTTTTTTCTTTCTAATCAGTGTTATCAAATATTAATTTCCTAACTATAAATTTGCTAAAATTGGCATACTGACACTGTCTTCTTAAAATTAATATAGACATGTCTGTAAATATGGCACATTTTTGTTCATTTATTTTTTTAAATGCTCTAAATGACAGCTTCTTTATTTGAAATTTGCAAGATATATACTGGGGCTGCACGGTGGCGCAGTGGGTAGCACGTTCGCCTCACAGCAAGAAGGTCGCTGGTTCGAGCCTCGGCTGGGTCAGTTGGCATTTCTGTGTGGAGTTTGCATGTTCTCCCCATGTTTGCGTGGGTTTCCTTCGGGTGCTCCGGTTTCCCCCACAAGTCCAAAGACATGCGGTATAGGTGAATTGGGTAGGCTAAATTGTCCGTAGTGCATGTATGTGAATGAGTGTGTGTATGGATGTTTCCCAGTGATGGGTTGCAGCTGGAAGGGCATCCGCTACGTAAAACATATGCTTGATAAGTTGGCGGTTCATTCCGCTGTGGCGACCCCAGATTAATAAAGGGACTAAGCCGAAAAGAAAATGAATGAATGAATGAATAACAGATTACTGACACAAGGCATTAAAAAAGTTATTAAAATAATAAATAATTTATTAAAATAATTCATTTTCTTTTCGGCTTGAACCAGCGACCTTCTTGTTGTGAGGCGAACGTGCTACCCACTGTGCCACCGTGCAGCCCTTATTAAAATAATACAATTTAAAATAATATTTTACTGAAAAAGATCACACTTTTCACTTCAAGAGTTTGTTCATTCATCAGTTTATTGTCTTGCACATCAAAAGTTATCAAAAACTAATTACAGAGAATGGGAAGTAAAAGGGAAATACTTCTGTACAGAAATAAAAATGACTGACACTGCAGAATCCAGCTACGGAAAGACTCCTGAAAAAACAAATGCTCACACAAAGAAAGAAAAGATGAGTGACTCTGTATTTTGCGTTTGCCTCAACATGGCAGACTTCAAACTGATTTCAATTTAAATCACTAACACCAATACAACATCAATAGATGATGCTGGGCATTATTTTCTTTCCATCTTTAAACCACAACTCCAATGTTCCATTTGAATTGCTGGTGACTTTTGTTTGAATTGAACATGAAAAGATGAATAGACGAGGTAAATGTCCAGAGAATTTTCCCATTGAATGGTAATTACACTGACACACTTAATAGAATGACAAAATATTTTCACGCTTTTTTCCCCAGAAGACAATCAATGAATCAATCTTTCACCCCAAAATATTTTTTGAATTGCCCTTGTTAACAATTAAACGCGTCTATGAATTATAATGATAAACAGAATTAAAAAGGAAAAATAGGCTTCGGAATCTAAAAAGAACTATGTGCTATGCTTCATCCATTTCAGCAATCCTGAAACAAAACAAACTATCCCACAAATGTCACATATAACACATAAATTACCTTGAAAAAAAAATCCACAGCAATCCAAAAAAAAAAAAAAAAGGGCTCACAATCAAGCAAGACAGAAAAAATTAAGAAAAAGGGGGTTGAGTAAATCACAGCAAAACTCTAAACTAATTTTAAACTAACTCAAGTTGGCTGGATAAAATATGACTTGGATTTGAAATGTAATAAACTGGAACAGCAGTAAGTGACAGACTGGGAATACAGAGATGAAAAAAGACAAGCTATTTCCTCGTGACTCCTCAATGCTTCTTTACTTTAAATTAAAAAGAGGAAACTAAACTGTATGCTTGGAAAATAAAACAAAAAAACCTTTATTTCACTGATCTCTGATAACAGAATGCCTTTTCATTTTATTTATCCTGCTTTCCAGCATATGCAATAATGAAATCTGAAAGCCAGCAAAGAGATATATATATATATAAATCAGCATCGCCACAGAAACAGAAACCTGGCAAAAGTGCAAAGTTGAAAGAAAAATGGGTCAGCATGTACTACAGAAACAGCAAATAAAACAGCAAATTCCACTCTTTTCTTTCCAACAGCTTCATCACACCAGAAAGGATGAAAGGTGTTTTCTTAAATCCTTTGTGTCTTAGTACTGTACTCAATGCTCTGAATCTCATATCAGACCAGGATGCAGAGGATATAGTTTGACCTGTATATAAAAAAGTTCCTGTGTAAAGTCCTAACAGTTTAAGGTGTGTTTGACTAAAGGCTGTGTATGATCAGGTGGCAGTTATAGCCCAATGTCTTGTTTGAGGTAGAGTCATTACAAACAAATTAACGTACTGCCTTAATATCCAGATGAACAGCATTGCTAAACTGTTAAGCAAGCTGGCGATGTTTAATATTTATTTTGACTGACAGATGAACAGTAAAAAAAACAGCAATCTGAGAGACAATATTGTAAAAATCTGCCTTATTTTTACTACAGAAATCTTGTTTTAGACCATTTTTTGCTACTATTGATTGCAACTTTTCAAGGTTTTCAAGTAATAAAGAAAGAAATCCAGCCCACATGAACGCACATGCAAATGTCACTGTGGAAGAAATGCTAATGAGTCAAATGGAAAAAAAAAAGAAAAAAAGAAAAAAAAGCTACTTTGACTTTAAAGTTGAGGGGGAAATTACCAGGCAATGAATACACAATTAATATATTTCTTTAAGATAGTATTTCTGATGTCAGAAATATGTCTTTTCTTTGCTATAAGATTGAATTGATTAAGTATGTTAGCATGTAAAGAAGCAAATAAAGGGTGAGGAAAGGTTAGGTGCAAATATACGGTAAAGTGAAAAACTGACTGTTGTTTATTATTCAGTGACCACAGGAAAACTCTTTAAGGGTCAGTTCACAAAAAATATGCCTTTTTTTTTTACTTTGTATGACTTTTGTTCTGTGGAACATTTTTATTAATGTTGCTAAAATAACAGTTTTGATCCTCTGATTTCAAATGAATTGTCAAAAAAGTTTTTAAAAAAAATTTGACAAAACATCAATTTTTATGTTCCATAGAAAAAACGAAAGTTACATGCGTTTGGGGAAAATATAAGGGTAAGTAAATTATTAACATGAGATGAGGCTGCAGTTTTAATACGTCACCATTACTTCTAATTCCTTTGCTCAGCAATGTCTTGACTACAGATTTCACAATCTTCAGCGACTTCATATTTATATACATGGTCAGCACTGATGGTGGAATGTCTGATTTGGTCCCTTGTGTTATTATTGAAGACACAAACAACACAGTCTGTATGAAAAAGAAAGATGTGAAAACCTTATAAGACGTGCTGGTTTAGAAGAAGTAAAAGGTATAGTTTACTCAAAAATGAAAATTGGCTTTTAATTTACTCATGCTTAGGCCAAACAAGATGTTGATAGACAATTTTTTCAGTAGAACTCTTTAAAGAATTTTGGCTGAAACTGTGTCTTTGGCGAGTCAGAAAATGCAAGTCAATGGCTGTCAGCACTTTGACAGTCCAAAACACATATACAGGCAAAACTAAATTAATACTCATGGCTTTTGATGATACATTGAGGTCTAATGAAGAGAAATGATTGGTCTGTTCAAGAAATATCATTTACAACATTGTTACCTTTAAAACAGAGCTTTTGCAAACAGTCCTGAGCGCAATCACAACAGTCTGGAGCTTCCTGTTTCACTTCACAAGAACTCAATGTATCGTCAAAAGTCACAAATATTAATTTAGTTTTATTATTTATTTATTTATTTATTTTTGGACTCTTAAAGTGCCAAAAAAAAACACTTCAGCTAGAAATCTTTATTGTTTTACTGAAGAAGAAAAAAAATTCACCTGAATAGCAAATTTTAGGATAGTTCACCCCAAAATAAAAAGAATTCCTCATTATTTGCTCACCTTCAAGTGGTACTAAATTTGAAATTCCTTTCTTCTGTTGAACACAAAACAAATAATCTGAAGAATGTTGGAAAGCGGCAGCCATTGACTTCCATTGTATTTGTTTTTCCTACTATGGAAGTCAATGGCTGCCGCTTTCAAACATTCTCTAGAAAAATCTTTGTGTGTGTGTGTGTATTCAAACAAAGCAAGAAACTCAAAAGGTTTGGAACATTTGGAGGATAAGTAAAGAACTACAGAATTTTCATGTTTGCGTGAACCATCACTTTAAAGAGATTCTGCATGTTTCTAGGATTGTTGTCCTATTGCTTAGCCTACAAAGTAAATCGGAGTCTTTCGCACCCGAGTCTCACACACACACCCAAAAACGAAACGAAAGAGGACACGGAAGCTCTCGGAGCATAAATGACGAAGAGTCAGACTACAAACAAGATTACTTCACAGTGATATCAACTGTAGCCAGTGGAGAAACCCTGGCGAGTGATTCTAATCATACATTAACAGTGCAAAACAAACACGCTTCTTCTCCGTCTCACTCAGTCAAAAAAAAAAGAAAGAATCAAATAAATCTCGGTAGACATTCAAACCAACACTGCAAACTTCTACTCGGATCAAGGTGCGAGGAACACGAGGAGCGGAGGAAAGCATCCACAAATGTAGCTCACTGTGGCTTCCCCAGAAAGTTGGACAGGAAGCTGGATCCCTGGGTTCGGTTTTGACCGCCTTGACCTCCTCCAAATGGATCCAACTGGTTGAGCTCGGACTGATCCAGCATCTCAAAGTCTTCTCCATCATAGTCCAGGTCTGTGTCCAGCTCCGAGCTCGACTGCTTTCTGAATCCCCTCGGAGCAGCTCCAGCCCGGGCGCCGCTTTCTCTCCGAGGGCCCTGTGGTGGACGGGGCTGCATGGCTCCCGCAATGGCTGCCTGGATCATGTTGCTGGCGATGACCCCTGCCAGGTTGTTAGTGAGGTCGGAGGTAGTATTTAGGGACCCGAGGGAGAGTTCGAGGTCTTCCTGGTCCGAGTCCATCTCAGTGTTCAGGTCCAGCAGGCCGGAGGTAGAGCCGCGATGGCCGGATGGCGCAGCGGAGTTGAGACTGGGCAACCCGATGCTGGCATCATCATCATCCTCCATCAGTGTGGCGTCAGGGTTGATGGAGGGGAAGTCTGGGAGCCCACAGGCAAATGATTCTTCTGGATCGCTGTGTCTGTCTAGATCTATTAATTGAACAAATAGTGACCATTATTATGAATTGAATAAATAATGATTATTATAACACTATAACAAAATATGCTGGTCGATGGTCAGTAATGTGACACTCGTTTTTGGCCTATTAATTACTTCATTAATAGTTAATACTGTGGCATAGGTAGAATTTTTAAAACATAAAAAAAAATAATAATAAATAAATAAATAAAAAAACGCTCACCAATGCATTTAAAGTTACTATATATATATATATATATATATATATATATATATATAAAAATATAAAATTTAAGTAATATTGTGAAATGCAATATCGCAATTTAAAATAACAGTTTTCTATTAGACAATAGTGATACTTTTTCAAGAATTTTAAAATACAAGCATTTATATTTTTGTAAGAATGTAAATATCTTTGTCCCTATTGATCTTATTCTTGCTATTTATTAATCATTTCTTAAAAATAATTTGATTAACAGGTTTTTAATTTATGAATGAACTAATTGTCATTGATTTAGCTTTTCAATTGCCATTTATGAACTAATTTCAAAAATATTATTATATGTTTTTTTTTTTCAAAATTATATTAACCCAACATAAAATTCACAGACCACTTTTTTTTTTTTTTCACAACTCGACATTCTTTTCTTCATTATATAAGTAAGAATGTAGAATGTAGAATCCTACCCTCTGAGCCTTCTGTGAGGGGTGTTTGACCCCTGGAGAGATTAAAGGTGCAGTTATCCATGTACGAAACCTCTGCATCGGAGTGCTCAGAGTCAGTCAGTGCTAGTTCCTTAGCCACTACTGCTTCATCAAACTATAGGTGCAAAACATTCACGTGAGTTCATTAAAGTGAAAGTGCAAGTAAGTTAAAAGTGAGTTGCTTTTTGCTATCATGAACTCCTACAGATCTTTAAAACTCATGATCATGCAACTACTGTAAATCCACGTTATAAATAACATCTGTTTCTGGACTCACCGTTGGGCAGAATGCTGCCAGTTCCTCTTCACTGTCACTAACATCATCAGAATTCCCGCTCCTGATGGGCTTACGAAGAACTACAAACACAGAGGGGTCAACATTAGTTTTGAACAGTTTTGAACATTAGATACAGTAGTTCTGTAAGTGGATTCTTCATTCTAATATAAAATACAACAAACATTAAACAGAGCTGCTAAATTCTGGATAAATTGACAATGACATTTTTTTTTTTTTTTAAATAGAGATTATAATTCTTATGATTCTTCCATGACTCTGAATGGCTAATTGAAGTTTTTCATAGAGTCCAACTGGTGCAGGTTTTTTTTTTATTAAATGAAGTTATTACTTTTTAAAATATGAACGAATGATTCATATTAATTAGATACTCATACACACTTAATTACTGGATGCATATACTAAATAAATTACTCAATGGCAAATGCCTTTTTAACAATTGTCTCTTGAAGTCTATTATGCACATTTGTAATAGTAAATGATGCCACTATCATTTCATGTTAGTTTTATTCTATTTCTCATTTCTTTTTCTGATATAAATACATTACGTTGAAAGGATTTGTTGTGGAGTGAGGGGTTGTAAACGTTTTATTTTATGATAATGGAGAGCTGACAAAGTGAAACTTATTTTACCTAAAAATTTTAAACTAAATGAAAGCAGGGCGACACAGTGGCTCAGTGGTTAGCACTGTTGTCTCACAGCAAAAAGGTCGCTAATTCGAGTCCTGGCTGGGTCAGTTGGCATTTCTGTGTGGATTTTTTGCATGTTCTTCCAGTGTTTGCGTGGGTTTCCTCTGGGTGCTTCGGTTTCCCCCACAGTCTAAAGACGTGGTATAGGTGAATTGAATAAACTAAAATTGGCTGTAGTGTATGTGTGTGAATGAGTGTATATGAATGCTTCCCAGTACTGGGTTGCAGCTGGAAGGGCATTCGCTGTGTAAAACATATGCTGGATAAGTTAGTGGTTCATTCCGCTGTGGTAACCCCTGATGAATAAAGGGGCTAAGCCGAAGGAAAATGAATGAATATATGAATAAAAGAAAGCAACTTACTTTCACAATGCAAAATAAGGTGGAAACAGTATAACTAATTTAATCCTATTTAAATATGAAGAATTCTTCACCATTTACTAACTCTCAAGTGGTTCTAAACTTTTATGAGTTTTGTTTCTTCTGTTGAACACAAAACAAAATTCTTGAGAATGTTAAAAAAAGCAGCAATTGATATCAATAGTAAGAAAAAATATTCTATGGAAATCAATTGCTGTATTGCTGTGCTATACAAACATCTCTATTTGTGGTCAACAGAAGAAAGAAACTCAAACAGGTTAGGAACAAGTGAAGATGAGTAAATGATGACAGAATGTTCATTTTTGGGTGAACTATCCTTTAATATTTAGTTCTTAAAGGGGTGGTCCACAGTGCATTTTTAAGGCTTGGTTGTGTTTATAAGATGCAAAGCAATGTGTGCTCATGCTTCATTTGTAGCAAAATTTTCATATATTTTACTTTGATTATATACAGCTACTCAGCTAACATGCAAACGACTGTCATATTTCCTAGTTCCTCTGAAAGGCCCGCCCTCAAGAGGCTCTGATTGGTCAGCTAACATAATGTGCTGTGATTCGCAGATCGGCTCCACGTCACCAGGAAGCGCCTTCAAGCACACGCTTTTGCGCTGTGTAAACAGAGAAGCTGTTAGCCGCAGCAGTTTGTGCTTGAATCTAACATAAAATTAAGAGTACACAGTTGAACCTCACGCCTGCTATCTAAAATAAAATCTGACAAGTGTCTTTCCCATATATTCAGAATAAGCATGTGTAAGTAATATGAAACGTTCACATATCTTTTGGGAGTTGGTTATTTGAGATGTAGAACGCAGGGAAAGCATCCGCATAGAAAGACACTGAAAGCATCCGCATAGAGAGACACTGCACGCGCTGCTGAAGATTGTGGCTGTTTACAGCGGTTTGATTGATAAATTGTTAATGGTGCCAAACAGCATTTCCCGTTGTTTACCTCCTTGTTTACGTCCTCGCTACAACATACTGTTAACGCTAGACACTGCATGTAATTGATCAATTTTAACAAATAAAAATACTTACAGGTTGTGGCTCACAATCCACAGCTTCGTCGATTGGAGGAGTTTTTAGCCAAATCCACCACTGAACTGAGAGAGATTCTGGAAGCTCTCCTTTGTCAAATGCTAGCTATATATTTTTTATAATTCTCTGGAACATAATTAAAATAGAATTGTAAGCACTTCTCTCTTTGTGTCGTGTCCTTTGGAAGCCCAAATACAGAAACAGAATGAGCTCTGTGGAAATAGCAGCATTTTAGCTTTCTCTGCTATAACATTACAGCACCTCTGGCCACGCCCCTTCGATGCATGGGGTGTATGCGCGTGGTGAATGCGATTAACCAGAAGCCCCTGTGATCTCACTAGCCCGGATGTTTTTTTTTGTAGTCACCAAACTTCGCTCGCTGTAGGCTTTGCTAAGCAAACTCTGTAAAAGCCAATGTCTCCCTTTGCATTGAATTTGAGCATATTACATTCAGAGATGTTGTTTATGTTCACACAGCTACATTACACATCAATTAAAGTTTAAAATATGATATCGTAGAGGACCACCCCTTTAATGTACGACTCTAAAATAAAAAAACTGAGATTATCAACAGTTTTATGGATTTTTCACAGATTTATGCATAGACACACAATATACTCACACTGGTTGTCTATAGGCTTTGACATCATGTATCCTCTGGCACTGAAGTCCAGCCACTGCAGGGCTGGCTCCAGCTTCACACACACACGCTGCCACAGCCGATAGTACAAAGTCAGTGGGCACAGCAACACACCCAGCACTGAATAATAAATCAGAAAATAATAAATATTTAGCAGTATTTAAGGCACTAGAGATGATGAGTAAGCCCAGAAGGATTTCTGCTACTCACAAGCCGCATATGAAAGCACAAGTCCAGGGATGTAGCGCCCCACCATGGCCACTAAAGTGAACAGGCCACAAACCAGCACACAAAACTGCAAAACAACAAAAAAAATTTATGAAATGAAAATTTTTATATTTTGAATTAAAAAAATGCTTTTGTATCTTATAAACAATGGCTGCGTCTGAAAGCCCTAAACAAGGAAGATATCAAGGCATGTCCAAATCCAAATGAATTGTGGTTGGTCACTTTGCATGTTGCTTCCTTTTTAAGTGGGTAGTTTCCTAGCCATAATATTCCTCAAACTACAAACTATTTTCTGCGCAAGAATATATGATCTATAATAACACTGACAACATTGAAACAACATTGACTTTTCCAGTGTAAAACTAGTGTACCAGTGTTTAGGGAGTAATCTCACCTTCCCTGGATTGTGCCGTTTGAACTGCACAATGTTTGTAGCACAGGAAGACCCTGTAACCCAAATTTCAGCCAGGTGGTGGCATAATTCAGGTACACTCAAAGTCCCAGGCTGCACCAGACCCCAGCTGTGAGCCAATAAGAATAGAACAGAAAGATAACAATTAAATCATTTTGTCTTTTAAAATGACTGAAAGAGCAAACAAATACATCACACATTACCTTTCATTCTCACTCTCATCTTGTTTTTTAACTGTAAAAGACCAAAAACACACAATGTCAGGCACATTTGAAGCATCAACTGGTAAATCACCATCCATCTGCTGCTATTTTGCAAAGTAGAAGTGTTTCTGCAATTGAGCACAATGCTAGCATCACGTTTTCAGTGCATCACCACCATACAGGCCACTGATAAATCTGTCTGGCACTGGTCTGTACTCCACAGCGCCATCACAAGCCCCTGCTGACAAATGACCAATTGAGAGACCTCTCGAGCTGTCTTATTAAAGCTAAGAATCACTCTTACTCTCCCAGTTATTTAAGATATTCGATAACTTTAGTTTAAAAGTAGGAGTAAATTTCATGAATACTCAGCACTTAAAACTAAAATGGCTTTTTGAGAAGCTTGCTAAATATGGGACATGTTCTCTCTAAACTGCTTTCTGTGAACCTGCTCTGTTCTGATTGGTCAGATGGCCCACCGTTGTAATTAGTCTACCTTTTATAGTGTATTTCAAAACAAAACATTCATCACCAGATTTCCTCAGAATGTTGTAAAACACACTGATACGTACAGTAATGATGGTTTCACTTATACAGTATCAAATCACCGTCTTATCCTCAGGAAGTAGAAAACAGCACAACTAGAGTGTTCAATGGTCAAAGCAGATGCTGCTTCTGAACAGCCAGGGAAGACTATAAACTGCGATTATGCAAACTAATTATGTTTGTGCAGGAAGTAAGACTGGAATTACTTATAAACGACGATATAACTGTGTTCTTTCTTATGAAAACAATAGCTCCAGTTATTGTACATGTTACAGACCATACGTTCCCATATAGTTATAGTTAAGTTAATATAATATCTCAAGCATAAAAGAGTCTCTTTAATTAGAATAGAATTTGGTGCTTGTTCAATTAAAAATTTCACAGAGTGCAGAGCAAACGCTAATAAGCCTCTGTACATCAGCTACATGCAAAATATTGATTCAGGTCAATACTGTTCAGCTCATGGAACAGCACTGCTAGATAATGTCACTTTCATAGGAGCTGTGTTGGAAGGGAGAAAAAGAAACTTGAGTGGGTCACAGCACAGGGAATTGAGAGGGTTTAATTACAGCCACTATAATTAATATTGAGACAGATGGGAGATAGATGAGAGTGTTAGGTCTTGTGTACTTGGGTAGCAGTTGTAAACAAGCAAAAGAGGATGACAATTTTTTACCTTTGATCTTGGGCCAGATCTTATTCCTCCAAGTGTCCACACAAACAGCCAGAGCCAGACTTGATGCCAGCAGAAAGAGTAACCTCAAAGAGCTCAGAGCAAAAAACCTGTGAAGAGAAACATGCCTTTTTTAACATGTGCTGCACAAGCAGCTGTGATTTCACAGCATGGCTAATTCATTCTTCCTACACATTTTTACTACTAAAGTTCCATGAACTTTTGATGACTTTCAGGCAAATATTCATAAATATTCAAATGGTTTCATATAATGTGCATATATTAAATAATGCACTGAATACTAACTAAAATGCATACATTTTATTATAAAAAAGAAACATTTAGATAACACTTATTTAACAGTATTGTATTAAATAATGTGAAAGCATGATGTGATTGTCCACAGACACAAAAGAGTTTACAAACACCAACCCTAGTGACATTTCTAAAAATTATTAGAATAATAATGAAAGAAAATTATGAAAAACAAAATGATAGAACTAAATGACCTGTAGAATTGCACTTCAAATGACAGTTTTAATAATTAAACACTGAGAGGAGGATAAATCCTAAAAACAACTCTTTTTTGAAAACAAAGCATTTGCATTTGGGCGTTAATTTCACGCATTATGAAAGTTACATTTATGGGAATGTTTTAAATTACATGCAGTCCTAGACTAAAATTCAAGCCCTTCAAAATACTCAAGCAATCCAAATATTCCCCAGTTTTAAAGTGAATGAGAGTGACGCAGTAGGGCATCTGCCTGTTTACACCAAGCAGAGTTTTTCCAGGACTGGAAATTGCAATCTGTTAAATTACTTGAGCAAAAGTGGAGCCAATTGTGGAGACAAGTCTAGACTACTGGTCTCTCGGTGTGAAACCAGACAGTGAATGTGGTTTGATGACTGGTTCAAACAACAAACCACATGAGACGTCAAAATCCATTATAAATGGGTATAAAATCACTATATCAAATCATTGATACATCTGGTATTGGTGAAATTGTCTGAAATTAAGGCCACTTCCAGAAGTTCAAAAATGGACCCGATTGATAATGTAACTGAATGTGCTTAAATAGCCACTTAATACCACCTACTTTCTACCTAATGACAATTCTCGAATGTCATGAAACTGAATATTGAAATGTGCTGGCCAGACATGACTTTAACGTTGCTTTATGAAACGATAAGTTTGGTTTAAAAGCAAAAATTGTAAAAAGCACAATATTTTCTAAGTGGTTCTGATACTAACATAAACCCAAGGCATTAAAATTAGTTTGCAGCTTTCAAAAATGAAAAAAGCTACTCTTTATTATTTTCTGTTGTCTCCTCACATGTTCATATGTAAATTGCACATGCTTATTTGACAAAATTAGCCCATACAAACTGTACACAACTGTAGACCCTCCCCTCCCTTTTAATCAGCAATGTGGTCAAAAAAACAAACCAAATCCCAGATGTAAACAAGAGCTTTATGAATTTGGCAAGTTTTCCAAGCAACCTACCTTGCAGTGTAAAGCATATATTGTTATTTAATCATTCACCAAACCTATGACCTTGGTGATACTATTATCATGCTTGTACTGTTTTAGCTACAGGATGTAGCTTTTTATTTAGTAAAAGTCTTGGGTACATCATTATAAATATATGTCTTTACAGTGAAAGAAATACCACAAGCGTGTTCCTCTTCTGCTCAGTGAGGCAAATAAAAGGAGATAATAAGATCTGGGGGAATATTTCTCTGATGGAGAGGGTGACTGCACTAAGTGAATGAAGACTGCATGCCTGAACAGTAAAGAAAAAGAGACTGAGGCTTCCAGCCTATACTAATTCTGTCTTTCCCGTACAGCTTTCCTTCCTAAAGGATTTCATCTAAAGCTTTTCAGACTTACTGAACATTCTTTATAGAACTTAATCAATATAACATCTAGTTCGCAACCCATTTTACTTCTGTAACGCCACATATTTTCAATAAAAGAGGAAAAATGTTGTGGGCAGTACATGTCAGACTGGAGCCTGAATGCAAGTTTGCTTAACAAATGCTTAAATGACTATTTGACCGTTGATTAACTTTACTATTATTATTATTAACAGTGGAAATTAAAAGTAATTTACAGGAATATTCAAGATTGTAAAGATAAAATTACACAGATCAGACCAGAACATGCATTACACTAATAAGGTTAAATTTGAAGGAATGCATTTGTCATAATCATAAACAGACTGGTTCTAGTTAGAATATAAAAAAGTTTTTTTATCTGAGCCTTTCATTATCTGAAATGTGCTGCAACTTTTATAATTCAATTGATGTTAGGCAAGGAAAATACGTACAAACTAAGCACTGCTGCCGAATGTGTAAGATGGGAGTATTTTGTAGTACTTTTCCCACATGCTGCTAGTTTCAGTTTCACTTTAAATTAACTTTAGTCTTGATGTTCATAAGAAACGTTGTTTATAGTAAAAGCCATCATAATTTCTTTAAATCATTTCATAATTTGTTTTATACTTTTAATTTCTTACTGTTAAGAAAGAATACTGTTAAATCAAATTATAATTGTGAAGTGAGGGAGGTAAAATACATGTTACAATGTAGTAAGCATTTTGTTTTGTTTACACAACAAATAAAATCTGAATAAAATCACAAAATGTCACTAATGCAGTATTTAAAAAAAATACTGTGACTTAATTCACCAAGAATTTAATGGCATCATGAAAAGAGGGCATTGCAAATTAGAATACAGTAAGTCTGAATGCAAGTTTGCTCAGATAACTATTTGACTATTATTTAACCATTAAGAGCATGGTATTGTCTTCGCAACAACATCACAGATGGTTCACTCACAGTAAGAACAGGACATACATCACAGAAGTAAATAGGATTCTTTTTTATGTATATTGACCTTAGAAACACAAATGTCAAGTATTTACTGAAAGCACATGGCTTGCCAAGATAGGATGGCCAGTGAAAATAATCAACCCATGAACAAGAGCACACCAGGCCCATCCAACTGGTTTGGGAACTAATATATCCTACTGATCTCTCTGTGTGGCAAATGTTCTTTGATGACTACATCAATAAACCACATGACCTGGCAAAAGATTTACACCCTATTTGAGTGGACCATTGAAATGTCCTGAGACAGTGGTGATACTATTTCAGAACAGGTAGAATACAATTCTTCGTTTAGGCATCTGGCAGATGCTTTTACCCAGAAAGACACTTACATTGTGTGCATTGCATTTAATATACATACTTGGCATTTGGAAGACAAGTTATCAGGACAATATAAAAAAAAAATTAACTTTTTACTCACACCCATTCGTTTTAATTAACAGTACTCATTCATAACATTAACTATATTTATTAGAATTCATTATCAACATTAAATTATATCAATAATTAAATATATAATTGGAATAACACAATTAAAATGCAGTTCTGCATAATCTGTCAGTACTCTATCAGTTATCTACTGCCTACACAATGACTGAAAGTAGGACGGTGGAATACAGGCAATATATAGAGTACACAAACTATTTGACTGATTGTTGTCAGAAATGTCCTGCAAACATATCCTAGCTTAACATGCATTACTAAACTCATTCAGGCATTGCATCTAACTCAAAGTTAAACTTAATTGTTTGAACTTAAATGTTAAACCTAAACTTTAATCACAAACTGTTGCACAGACAGTATTATGTTTACAGTAGCACCACCAACACAGCCAGAGCTCTCAGTCTAAATATAGTTTTCTAGCCTGACCATCTGTTTCTTATCTTAAATAAATAGGAGCGGGCAAAAGTCTGGAACACCCAGACACGTATATGCATTCATCTAAAACAAGAAAGGCGTATACAAGATCCTCAAAAAGTCCATTAATAATGTAAACGCTTCAATTGAATGCACTGTGTTGTAAACAGAGCCCGAGATAACGTCAGATAAATCCATGAAGATAAAGCTCATCCACTCACCAGAACGTGACGTTGGCGGCTGTGTACAGTAGGACGCTGTGAAAGGGTCTCTCCCATAACAAAACGGACTGCAAATAGGTGAGCAGCCGCTCGTGTGGCCCCAACCGCTCCAGCAGCGTTGTTTTGACCGCGCGGAGCTGCTCGGATGTCCCACCGGAGCACAATCCGCTCCGGAGGCCGCCGCTGGAGCGCAGCCTCCCCGCACAGCCGCTCGCTTCAGTCGCTTCTTCTGCTCCACCCGCCATACTCAACGTGTTTCTAAAAAAAGTGTCAGTAGATAAACCAACAAAGTCTACAATAATGTAACGCTAAAAACAACCCTCGTGCTAAAGAAACGGTTTAGATAGCGAGCTAGCCGATTAGCCTGAAGCCGCTCAGGGCAGAGCAGCAGTGGGCAGACCTCGTGCGTTCAAGAGGCTGCCGTTGTTGACACGGAGTGTATGAGAGTTAAAACCCATTATTGGGGACGAATGTGTTGAAATAATATGTTCAAGTGTCAGCTCGGCTCGTATTTTATGTTGTCACCGTATTGCTGTCATATCCAGTCGTTGTTTTGTCGCGGGAGCAACAGCGAAGACTGACGGGAGGACGGGCTTGATCTGGCCAATGGCAGGTCAGGATTACAGGCAGAGCTGCTGAACAACAACCAACACCTACCAGTGAAGTGAAGGCTCATGCTCTCTAAAAATGCCTCACTTCACATATCATTCATAAAATACTTACAGATTCACTCCTTCCATGCCTTATTCTGTTATTAAACTGTTTCATGAATTACATTTTGATGTTAGGTCTACTAATAAATAAAATAGATGACATGTAGATGGATGTTACTAAAGTGTATGCTTTTAAATTGGGGGATAGAAGAATAAGGAAAATATTTGATGCATTTTAAAAAGGAATATATTAATATTTCTTATTTTAAAAGTGAACATTAAATCTTAATGAGAGATTTAATTTCAGTTGAAGTACAAAACACAATTATAAAAGTTTTGGGACTAAACATTTTTTACAGCACAGAGTACATTTTACAATGTCATTTATAAAACAGTATCAAAAATAAGATCAAAAATACAGATTTTAATTGAATAAAGCTGCTGATACATCTTATTTTACTACATGGATAGAAAAAAGGACACATTGTCGGTTTAAAAATGTAAAAACGTTTAATAATTTATTTACACTTTACAAAATCTATAGCTATTTAAATGAATTGTATATCCCCCTTTGACGTATCTTAGTAAGTAAAAAAAAAAAAAACGTTTCCAGGAGAAATGTTATAAATAACCTGCATTTTAAACCTGACCAGAATTTCTATCCTTGCAAAATTCTGCGTAACTGACGCGCAGCGTTGATGTTGTTTAATATAAACGCATACATACGTCAGGAATTACGTCAGTAGTGCCCATAGATATCTATGAGTAGTGCCCTCTACGTTTATTATTTTTTTTATATATATTTGCAGTTTCGCATAAATAGTTATTTTGCTACCTCTTAACAAAGATGGATTTATTTAGATTGTAGAGTGGCTGTAAATTTGTAGAGTTGCTGGAGTTTGCGCATGCGCAGTGCGCGTCCGTTAGGCCGTTGCTGTTGGAGCGGGAACACGCATAGTGGTTGACTGACAGCAGCACGTCTCTCACCTTTACTGATCATACAGTTGAAATAACAGAAGGACAGGATGCCTCGAGAAATCATCACCCTGCAGCTCGGACAGTGCGGGAACCAGAGTGAGCCATTTGCTTTATTAGACTTTGTTTGCTAACAAGAGACATCTTTACATAAACAGTGTAGGTTAGCTAGCTATCCAGCTAACGTTATCACACTGCACAGCTTTAAAATGACACCATAAATATGCAAAAATAATAATAACAGAAGATGGTTTTAGTGCTTACAGCAATTTTTCAGCTGCAGGAAGCCAAGTTCTTTCATTTATTTCCATTTAATACTACTGACTGTTCTTTGTTAGTGTTTGCTAATCAATAATATTAAACGTGGTACGCTTGCTTTGTAGTAATTAGTAAATTTAGTCACAGTGACCGTTTTAGAAAGAGAGATTTGGGTTGTCTTTATTTCTAAGAGGAGACAGATTATATGCATCATATAAGCGGTAAACAATAGCCATTATGTTACTAATATTCAGCCACTACATACAGCATTTCCCAGCAGCTTTGTCTTTGAAAAGTGTTTTTAAACGTCATGCATTAATAGACTGGAATAAACGTTGCCTTTATTGTCTTTCTGTGCAGTTGGGTTTGAGTTTTGGAAGCAGTTGTGTGCTGAGCACGGCATCAGTCCAGAGGGCATCGTAGAGGAGTTTGCCACTGAAGGCACTGACCGGAAAGATGTCTTCTTCTATCAGGTACACAAATATAGAATGCCAATTATCTACCACAATCACATCATACCAAGACTACTGCTTTAGGTCTACATTTTATTGAGTGATATAAATAATTGAGTTTATTTAGACATCAAGCAACATGTTTTAAAGTGGTCTAACAAAAAAGTGGTATTCCAGAAAGCAGGTTATGAAGATATACTTGGGTATATTTAAGCATCTGTAAGCGGATAGCCTCAACTTTCGCTTCCAGAAAGAAAGGTAACTTTCAGGGTATAACCATAGTAACTTGTGCTCTGAAAATAGCCTGTTTAGGGTTAGTTCACCCCTGAGCTATACATGTGTGCATTTCTTAATACATTTTTGGTCACATGTTTATTTGTAATATTATTCAATTAGTTACATTTGGTCTCACACCGTGACTCTGCATTCTTTTTGTTTTGTTTTGTTTTTTTGGAACAGTATGCTTTCTATTAGAGCTGTGGTGAAAAATGTTTAGAGAAATCGATTCTGTGATTTTCAAATTGCATTGCTATTCTCTCTCAAATCAATCCAGAGCTTAGTTTTTAACAGCAGTTGAAGCTGTATGCAAAGCTGTATGCAAATTGTTTTACAAAGCAAACAACTGTACTTTGCTTGCACCCAATTACTTACAAATATCAATTGAACCTAAAATAATCAAAAGGTTTAAACTAATTACAAGAGTGTTCATAGCAGGGGCAGATCTAGAAAATTATTTTTGGGTTGACATGAAAGTTATACAACACTGAATCAAGCATGATGCATTATTTTTGTGGATTCAGTGAATGCTGTACATAATACTGCTTCAACAGCTTTGCTGTTTAGTTATGACTAACTAATAACTACCTTAAAAAAAACACTAAGACAATCTTATGTAGGCCTAATCAATAGTCATATTTTTATTATTATTTTTTATTCAGTACCTTGATGTGACGATTTTCAACTTTATTTCATCAACATCTTCTATAATAAATATGCTTCGGTTCGAGAAGAGCATAAGTTTGTTTGCATGGCCATTGCCACATTTAAAAAATCTACATATTTATCAAAAAAAAAAATCATAATTTTTAATTGTATTATATTAATGGCAACAAATAAAATATATAGTTTTATTTCATGCATCAATTAAAAAATTTGTGTGTAAAGTTTTTCATTAAGATTTGGTGTGTGAAGGATGAATGACAAATGCTTTGTTACATGGTTTTCATAAAGGTTTAATAAAGGTTTATGTATTTTAGGATGACTTCCACTGTAAATGTACTTAACTTAATGAAATAGCATAGATCCTGGCCAGTGATTTGATTTCTCTTGTTCTACCGGAGGGGTATTGCACAAAAGTGGAATCAAGAAAGCCAGGATGACAGAAAAAATGCAGCTTGACCTAGTCCCTTTAATCGGGTCCTCCTGGCTTAGTCTGTTGCACGTTTGCTGATCTAGGATGAGAACGAGCCGCTATGTCAAGCCTGATGTAGATAGCCAGGATAAGTGCACATTTGCTGCATTTGTTAACAGACCACGGGATCGATCACAGAATCAATGATGCAAGTATGGATAAAACCTGATGTGAGCCAGTCAAGTAACGAGTTGAAAAACGCCTCTCTCGCCCACCAATCTACCTAAAGATGTTAGGTGAACAAAGTCTTATTTTAATGAATATAACTGTTAAATAAAACTGTTTTGTTTAAATGCACCAAAATTATTGTCTATATTCACTGAGAAATGGATAAATATATTCCTTTTTAAAAGGGGCTGTACTTATTTATGCTGAGCACTGTATATGTATTTTTTTTCTCCAATCATTCATCTATTTTTTATCTCTCTCATCCATATCTCCCCTATATTTAAATCTGAAATGGATATATTTGAACATATAAAATGATTGCTAATAAAATTAAACACTTATTTTTAATTATAATAATTGGAAAATATATGTAAATAGCCAAGAGCATGGAGTGACTGTAAAACACATTCATTTCTAGTAGCATTGACAATGAAATTAAGGATTAATTTTAGCCTGGTCGTTAGCCTGCTCTGGAGCAAGCTAGCTGCAAAGAATAAATCTCCATAGTAACTTAATTTAGCGTGCTTTCATGCAACTGAGTCAAAATTCAGCCTCAAAATCCCAGCTTAATCCCTTATCTTACTTTTGTGCAATACCCCTCAGATCTGTCCTATAAGGACAACCATGCTATAGGTTGTTTGCAATGACTTGGTTCTGTTGACGCATGAAATTCAGATGGAGTAAAAAAAAAAAAAAAAATGAATGAGAGGAATTCAGAAGAGTGCCGTGGTCACATACATTGGAGTAGATTGATAAATATGGTCTTACTTTACAGAAAACCCTCCCAATTTTGCGATGCATATGGGATATTGCATATATTTGTTCATTGCATTTTAAGGTTTTGTTTGTGTTATTTACGATCTGTTTGGTCCATGTTCTTTCTGGAGGTTTATTATTTTTATAATTTAAAATTATATAAAAAAAATTTTTTAAAACATCAGTTTTAGAAATTACCATAAATCATGTTTTGTTTTCCCCGTTATTGTTCTCTTTAATTCCCAGCATAAAAACATGAGATCAGAAAATCATTCATCAAAATCAAGTTGACTCATCTATTTTTGCAAATAAACTCTTCATATATTTTCATCATTCTTCAAAACCTAATTCAGAGATTAACCAATGGAGTGAAAGCTGATCATCCGCATGTCCCTAACACACAGACACATTTATGTCATATTGTAATTAACCCCTCCTGTGAAATTTGTATTTTTTTTTCAAATAGTTCTCAAGTGCTGTTTAACAGACCAAGGACATTTTCACAGTATTTCCTAATATATATTTTTTTCCTTCTGGCTGACATAAAAGCAGTTTTAGCACATTATTAGCACCCTTGAGATTTACTTTTCCTTTTCCCGATTGGCTACAGAACAAAACTACTGTTGTCCAATGACTTGCTTAATTAACCTAGTTAAGCCTTTAAATGGCACTTTAAGCTGAATACTTGTATATTGCAAAACAAAAAAAGAAATGAGTTGTTGGAAATTAGTTATTAAAACTATTATGTTGTAAAAAACAAACAAAAAAAACGTTTTTTCTCTCCGTTAAGCCACCCTCTGGAAATATTTTGAAAATAATTAACATTTTCACAGGAGGACAAATAAAAACACAATTCAGGTGTTTAGAGTATATATTTTTTGACCTGCAAAATCTGAAAACAACGATCTGAACGATAAACTTACAGAAAAAAAAA
This sequence comes from Danio jaintianensis, assembly GCA_903798115.1. NCBI lineage: Eukaryota > Metazoa > Chordata > Actinopteri > Cypriniformes > Danionidae > Danio > Danio jaintianensis. The sequence goes on along the minus strand of CAIGQV010016547.1, from coordinate 17,459,435 downwards.
ACAATTTGCTATTATAATCTGCACACTCATAATAAAGCGTGGTGGTCTTGGCCGTGTTGTTCTTGACTGCAGTGCAACACACAGTTAAAATAAGTCTTGTTTGTTCAATAACCCTGCTAAAAAAGAAACAAAAGAAAACATCACAACATTCCAACAAACAGGCATACAGTTACCATATTTTCTATTTTAAACTATAGTAAACTAAAGTTTAAAACTTTAAAATAGAATAAAGTGGGCCACGCTGCTCCCACCCACCATAACCCTGGCAGCAGGTCCCACTACCGGCCTCCAGTGTTTCCCTGAGGGTCCTCAGAGCCCCGTGTAGCACCCTGTCAAAGCGTGCACGGGCCGCCTCGCCCCAGGGAGTGCACGAGCTAACTGGGTGCCAGTCCGTGCAGGATTACCCAGAATGTTGCTCGGCGGCACATTTCAAGCAACAAACATGTAATATTCTTTGCGATATTGCATTTACGCATGCAATCCGCGAAGAACTACAGCACAGACGTGCCCAAGTGAAGCTTAACGAAGCGGACTGAAATTGGCGTGGCTCCACTCATACCGTTGGTATTGAACTCACCTTGGTCAAGTACAAACTGCAACACGGAGAAAACTGACAAAACTGAGAGAGAATTGTGGAGCTTTGAGAAAGCAGATGGAATGTTTAGAACATGACGTCACTGGCTGAGAATGACATGAATCTCCTTATAAGTGCTGAAGAGTTTTAGATTGACAACATTCACACTAACAGGCCTAATATTATATATATATATATATATATATATATATATATATATATATATATATATCCCAAATTATGTTTAACAGAGCAAGCAAATTTTCACAGTATGTCTGATAATATTTTTTCTTCTGGAGAAAGTCTTATTTGTTTTATTTCGACTAGAATAAAAGCAGTTTAATTTTTTAAACCATTTGAAGGTCAAAATTATTAACCCCTTTAAGCTATATATATTTTTTCAATAGTCTACAGAACAAACCATCGTTATACAATAACTTGCTTAATTACCCTGTCCTGCCTAGTTAACCTAATTAACCTAGTTAAGCCTTTAAAAATGTCACTTTAAGCTGTATAGAAGTGTCTTGAAAAATATCTAGTAAAATATTATTTACTGTCATCGTGGAAAAGATAAAATAAATCAGTTATTAGAAATGAGTTATTAAAACTATTACGTTTAGAAATGTGTTGGAAAAAATCCTCTCCATTAAACAGAAATTGGGGGGGGGGGGGGGCTTATAATTCAGAGGGTTTATTTTCATTTTTACATTTTCATATTTTACATTTTCATGCCAGTTTCTTAAACTTTTCCCCCTTTATGAGGAAAAACGTTTGGAATTCTATAAAAGCTGTTCAGCATTTCTTTTTTTGGCTGATTTAAACAATTATAAACAACATTTTGATGTTCTAATAGCGATTCCTATGTAGAAGAATCACTTCCTGCCGTCCATCTGAATTTCGAGCGTCATTAATGACGTCATGTAAAAACAACCTGTATGTTTTGATGGTGTTTAACACAGTTTCATATACAAAACAGGATGATCATTGCAATTATCTTACCGAATATATGGTCTCATCACTGCAATAAACATCCTAAATCCGCTTGCTTTTTTTTTTTTTTCTGCCTGTCGGTTTTGATACGGTGTTGCCAAATATTGCTATGAAAAACAAAACAAAGCTATCCCCACCAAAATGTACCAAATAATAAAAATATTGTATTTAACAAATAGAATACGAATTCGCTAACCCCAAACATCATCTTCAATACTCCATTAAAGTCCAAATGACTTAATTACGCTGCCAGCAGGCCCGTAGCCAGCCTTGTGAAAGGGGTGGTTCTTTTTTCTCAATAAAGTGAACCTTTTTGCACTTATATGCCTCATTTTCTATTTAACTATGAGGTTTAAATACCGCATTTAAAAGCACTATTTTAGCTGTATTAGTCATCATAACCACACTTTTTGATGTACTAAAATATTTCCTAAAGATTCAGAATAAAGAAATATAAATAAATTTTTATTTTTAATTCTAATTTAATCATTTATCATTTGAAAACAAATAAGAATCTGTTAAAGTTTGAAATTAAAATCTGTAGCCTATTGTCATTATTAACATTAAACTTTGGCCATTTGAATAAAAAATAATTAAAACATAATAATGATGATGATAATAATAATAATAATAATAGTGTAGAGCCTAATGATTTTTCTTGTAAAAAAGTACATTTGAAAAATCATGGATAAAAACATTAGCCAAATTAGTATTCAAATTAATTGTAATATGGGCCGCTTTTGGTGCTTCACAACTTTTCTTGATCAGTTTTTGTGTCAAGAATAAGGTCCAAGATTTAGAATGAAAGTCACTTGTAAAATGTTTTCTCTATTTAAAAACAAAACAGTAGCGAAAGATGACTTCACTTGGTCTTTAAGCCTTTTTCGATGGGTTTTTTCCTAAATTTATGATGGCATAGCAGACAAAATAGGATAAATGAGCTCATGTATGGGATAAATTCTGGACCTTTTTCAGTGAGGGGGGGGGGGTCTTTCGAACCACCCGAAACCCCACTGGCTACGGGCCTGGCCAGTAATACAAGTAGTAAAAAAATAAGTCATACGACCTGATGCTTATAAATAATGACTATATCTGGCAACATGGATGGCTGCATGATTCACTAAAATAAAGCAGTTCATAGGAGTCGTTTGTTCAGACTACACTTTAATAGACAAAATTTCTTTTAATCAATTAGTTATATGTTATTATTTTTATGCCCTTATAATGATGCGCCACAGCAGTAAATCAGTCGAGGAAACGTATTTATATTTACACTGGGTTACCATTGCTGGGGTGGCAAACCTTTTTTTATTCAGGGTGACAAATGCTCCTGGTTCATAGTGAGCTGTTTTTACATTAATCTCAAAACATAAAAGTCCATTTGCATGACTCAGAGTGCATGGTTAAAAAAAACAAAAAAAAAAAAAACTAGCATACAGTACCATCTGCTGTTAAAAAAAAATAAAAATAAATCAAGCTTAGAAAAAGTTGTGCATTCACGTGATTAAATATTTATACTTTTCCACTATCCTACCACAATCCAAAACAATACAACCCTTCAAAATCTAGAAACGTTTTATGAATACAGTTTAGAGTAATACGTATGTCGAAATGTTAAAGTGGACCATTTAATATCTTTATGTTTATAGAATAATTTTTTTGTACTCTTATTTTGATACAGACCCCAAAATCCGTCTTGCCATAATCTAATCACATAATCTACCACCAGGTGGAGCCATATTACAGTATGTGCCGTTGTCATAGGCCCCTCTTCTCAATCACATTTTGTGGAGGCTTTTTCATGATCTGATGGAAAATTAACTTGAAATAAATTACACTGGTCCTAGTTCCATTTTTATCTGATTAAAAGACTATTGCAGTTAAAGACTAAAATTAGTTATTTTACAGAAGCTGGACTGAAGTCTTATCTTGTTTTCAAAGGGATTACATGTATTTCTTTGTAATGAGACTGAATTTAACAGCATTCTTATAAATAAAAGATGCTGCAATTAATTTAATATTTTGTTTTACATAATATTTACAAAAATAGAACAAAATAATTGAGCTATGCAATAATAATTTAGTTGCAATTTAATAATTTAACCACTTAAGCTGGATTTGCTAATGGTCTGTGAAAGTAAATATATCTGCTTCTGACATTTATAAGCTTGGTGGATGCAGATAATTGCAAATATCAGCTAAATGTCAGCCTAGCCTATACATCAGTTGTCCACTTATATAAAATCAGCAGTAGTCAGTTTACTACTGATATCACACAATGTAAGATACTTTAGAATTCTCATGATTACTTGTCGTTTTAGTCCCAAACTGCACACAAAAAATCCTTTTTGTCACTTTTTTTTGTAATGAGCATCAAGAAGCATGGCCCCACATTATATTAAGTAGCCTTGTTCGTAAATCAAAATGTATATACAATGTACTTAATGTGTTCTTATTGTATTGCAGCACACTTCTGGTTCTATTGAGGTGGGATAGGAGTTACTAACAGGTTTGGTGGTATGGATAGGTTTAAGGGTGGGTTAAGGTGTAAGGGATGGTTTACAGTGTAATTATAAAATGTAGTTACAGAAATGAATTACAAATGTAATTACATGCAGGTATTTAATCAAGCATAAGTGCATACATTTACACAATAAGTACATTGTAAAGAATTACTAATTTCAGTGTAAGTACATATTAGTTAAGGCCACTTTATATAAAGTGGGACCAGAAGTAAAATGTTCTCTTCTGTTTCACCCCCTTTAGGCGGATGATGAACACTATATTCCTCGTGCTGTGCTGCTGGACCTGGAGCCCAGAGTCATTCACACCATCCTGAACTCCCCCTACGCCAACCTGTACAACCCGGAGAACATCTACCTGTCTGAGCACGGCGGAGGAGCTGGAAACAACTGGGCCAGTGGTTTCTCTCAGGTACTCTCAGTGATCTTTTTTTTCCTTCATTTCAGGTTCAATTTGTTACATTTTTAAGTCCTATAACTTCTCATTTATTTTTCTTAAATCACATTTATTTGCAGTTTCTGACTCGTTTATTATCAGATATTAATGCTATTGACTATTACATTTATTTAGTGTCTCTTTATTCTGATTAAATTACTGTAAATTTTTATAATTAAATAAAATAAAAACTTACATGAAGGATATGATTGCATAGGTGTGCCAATATTATGTGAGTCACCCATAAATACAAAGTCAAGCTAAAACATCTTAAACTCATTGTTTCACGTTTGACAACTTTGTCTTGTGTCTTATAATTAAATAATAGTTAATAAAGATGACGTGCTTGTTCATTATAGGGAGAGAAAATCCATGAGGACATATTTGACATCATCGACCGAGAGGCAGATGGCAGTGACAGTCTGGAGGTATACATGTCTCGTTGACTGGACCGCTATTGCGTGCAAATGGTTGAACATGCCATATTAAATTTAGTTTACAGGGAGTGCAGAATTATTAGGCAAATGAGTATTTTGACCACATCATCCTGTTTATGCATGTTGTCTTACTCCAAGCTGTATAGGCTCGAAAGCCTACTACCAATTAAGCATATTAGGTGATGTCCATCTCTGTAATGAGAAGGGGTGTGGTCTAATGACATCTACACCCTATATCAGGTGTGCATAATTATTAGGCAACTTCCTTTCCTTTGGCAAAATGGGTCAAAAGAAGGACTTGACAGGCTCCGAAAAGTCAAAAATAGTGAGATATCTTGCAGAGGGATGCAGCACTCTTAAAATTGCCAAGCTTCTGAAGCGTGATCATCGAACAATCAAGCGTTTCATTCAAAATAGTCAACAGGGTCGCAAGAAGCGTGTGGAAAAACCAAGGCGCAAAATAACTGCCCATGAACTGAGAAAAGTCAAGCGTGCAGCTGCCAAGATGCCACTTGCCACCAGTTTTGCCATATTTCAGAGCTGCAAAATCACTGGAGTGCCCAAAAGCACAAGGTGTGCAATACTCAGAGACATGGCCAAGGTAAGAAAGGCTGAAAAACGACCACCACTGAACAAGACACACAAGCTGAAACGTCAAGACTGGGCCAAGAAATATCTGAAGACTGATTTTTCTAAGGTTTTATGGACTGATGAAATGAGAGTGAGTCTTAATGGGCCAGATGGATGGGCTCGTGGCTGGATCGGTAAAGGGCAGAGAGCTCCAGTCCGACTGAGACGCCAGCAAGGTGGAGGTGGAGTACTGGTTTGGGCTGGTACATCAAAGATGAGCTTGTGGGGCCTTTTTGGGTTGAGGATGGGGTCAAGCTCAACTCCCAGTCCTACTGCCAGTTTTTGGAAGACACCTTCTTCAAGCAGTGGTACAGGAAGAAGTCTGCATCCTTCAAGAAAAACATGATTTTCATGCAGGACAATGCTCCATCACACTCGTCCAAGTACTCCACAGCGTGGCTGGCAAGAAAGGGTCTAAAAGAAGAAAAACTAATGACATGGCCTCCTTGTTCACCTGATCTGAACCCCATAGAGAACCTGTGGTCCATCATCAAATGTGAGATTTACAAGGAGGGAAAACAGTACACATCTCTGAACAGTGTCTGGGAGGCTGTGGTTGCTGCCGCACGCAATGTTGACGGTGAACAGATCAAAACACTGACAGAATCCATGGATGGCAGGCTTTTGAGTGTCCTTGCAAAGAAAGGTGGCTATATTGGTCACTGATTTGTTTTTTTGTTTTTTTGAATGTCAGAAATGTATATTTGTGAATGTTGAAATGTTATATTGGTTTCACTGGTGAACATAAATAATTGAAATGGGTATATATTTGTTTTTTGTTAAGTTGCCTAATAATTATGCACAGTAATAGTCACCTGCACACACAGATCCTCCTAAAATAGCTAAAACTAAAAACAAACTAAAAACTACTTCCAAAAATATTCAGCTTTGATATTAATGAGTTTTTTGGATTCATTGAGAACATGGTTGTTGTTCAATAATAAAATTAATCCTCAAAAATACAACTTCCCTAATAATTCTGCACTCCCTGTAGAAGCAAATGCCAAAGAAGTAGCTTAAAGTAAATGTTGAAGGTATGTATGTGTATTATGACTGGGTTGGTCTTTGCATCCTGTGTCATTCATTAATTCAGTTTCCTTTGACTTTCTGAGAATTTCAGTTTTTTTTTTTTTTAACAGATTAAGTTTTTAAACAAAGTTAAACACTTTCTGATGATCTCCAGATGGTAGTGACGTACCATTTGATGTACTTACCTTTTTTCCTTCCTTCTTTCTTTAGGTTGCTGACATGCATGCAAATGGTCTATAAATGTAGATCCTATATATTATGTATATGTAAAGATCTGTAGATGGTTATACAAGAGTGCTATTTTATGTCTTATTTTGCACTCTTAATTTACAAGATACAGATGTTCCTCCCATTAAAACAACAGACTCTGCCCTCACTGTATAATTTAGTGTTGTTCACTTTATTACCCACAATTACTAGTGTGTGCATGCACATGTGTAAGTTGTAAGTGAAGGTTAGGGAGTGGTTTGGAGAATGATGTTACCAGACAGTTAACTGCAAGCACATATGCGTGCATGTGGCATATCAAACTAAATACCAAAAGATGAGTGACATTTTCAGAAATTAATCAGGATTTATTAAAAACAAAATTTCAAAATCCCATCTTCTATTACCCATAGAAGATATCCTGCAAATTGTTTACTGTTTGGAACAATGTATTTCAAGTGATAGAAAGTTTAGTTCAATTATTTGACTACTCAGTGTTTGGGTTTAAAATACAGAAAAAAAAAGGTTAACATTTATTTAATATAATGTTTTTCTCTTCTAAATGCTTGTATTACAACTATTTAAAAAATAGTTTTTAATGTCTAAGCTGAATTTTCAGTATCATTTAGCCAAGGTACTGTAGAAAACATTCTAATGATGATTTTACGCTCAAAAAACACTTCTAATTATTATTATTATTATTAATGTTAAAAATTATGCCATTTTCAAAATGCTCAATACAAATTCAAAAAACAAAAAAAAAGTTTTAAAACGGCCTTATTTATCAGTCTCTGTAGATCAAAAATATGTTTTTTTTGTTTTTTTAAGTTTGAATAGTAATGCAAATGGTCTAAAATAATATGCCCATACAAGTTAAAATTGCACATTCCCCCCCAAAAAAAATTCTGTTTGGATAAATGCAATATTCACTTTTCATAGACTGTCATTAGATGTATTTAATACGAAAGTACAAAGTAGCTCAGTTAGCGTCCAGTCTTTATAGTTAGCAGCCCTATATCCACTTGAGTATTCGTGCATGTTAAATATTCTGTTTTTGTTTTTAGGGGTTTGTGCTTTGCCACTCTATTGCTGGAGGCACAGGATCAGGTCTGGGATCCTACCTACTTGAACGACTGAATGACAGGTGCGAAAAACACACGTCACTAACTATGTTTTCATCCTAACATCAAGTAAATCTTTTCAAAGTTTTTAATAAATGAAGGAAAAAAACCAAAAAAAACAAATGTGAATTAAATGCGTTTCCATCAAGTTGTTAGAGCGGCTCTCTATAGTATTGGTAACCTAGTAACCACCAGTAAACAAGGCTAGCATAATGGAAACTGCTGATTAGTCACATTGGTGTAATGTTCACTATAACAGACTATTTTCGGCAAATATGTTATTCGCATTACCCCTTTTTCACAAAAAGAGTGTAAAAACATTTTTATTTGAAATTTGCTGTTACTGGTTTCTCATGCAATACTTTAAAATTTGCGTTAATGCACATTGATGGAAACCCAGCAAGTCATACAAGACTCAAGAAAAGACTTTGAATCCCCCTACTCTGCCTGTTTTTATTCACTCCACCTCTCCTGCCACACCCTTCACATTGTTGGTCTAGACTAGCAGTCATGAAGCGTTTGGGTGGCAGTCAGTGTAATTAGAGGGAGATGCAGGCAGCAGCCATCAGCGGGTGTAATATCCTCTCTTTAGGGGTGCGTTTAATACCATTGCATGTGCAACCTCAAGGGCACCAGCGGCATTCAGCTGGGCGCGTGTTCTTGAGCCTTAAACATTTAGCCGTTCTGCTGTCTTTTTTAGGTATCCTAAAAAACTGGTTCAGACCTATTCGGTCTTTCCTAACCAGGATGAGATGAGTGATGTTGTCGTACAGCCATATAATTCTCTCCTGACGCTAAAGAGACTGACCCAGAATGCAGACTGTGTGGTGAGTGAATGGACAACCGCACACACATAGACACAGAGAGAGAGAGTCTGGTAACCTTTTCAGCTGGCCTAGAATTTGGTAGGAGGTGTTACACACTGACACACATACATACACAGGTGTATTTTTGTGAATTGTGGGGACATTTCATAGGTATAACGGTTTTTATACTGTACAAATTGTGTTTTCTATCACCTTACACCTAATCATAACCCTATCCCTTACAGGAAACTTTGTGCATTTTTACTGTCTCATATGAGACATATATGGTCAATTTATACACTGTGGGTCCGGCCTGACTTTTCACCATACCCTGGCACAGATGCTGACATGCACCTCCCAAAAAAAATGTAACTACACGTCATGACAATGTGGAGCCAGGCCAGTACATTCGTTTGAGCTACTGTAGCATTCACGCATTTCCGGCTAAAACCCCAAAAATAAATTTTATAAACTCAACACAGTGTACTATAGAAACTCTACTGCTACTTGCATTTCAGAATTTTAATTTTCAGAGCGGCACAGACAGAACGCAAAAGTATAAATCCTTACAACGGCGTCAGCTACATGTAAGGCTTGTGCTGTGCGATACAGCAATCACTCAATGCAGAAGTATAAATCAGGCTTCTGTCATCTTTTCCTTGTAATATCTATGTCGTACCCTTGTCATTATACAAATGTGTAGTGTTTTATGTTACAAAAGCATGCACAGACACACAGTTGACACAGTATTGTAGATCTTCATTCTAACACTGCAAAACACATTGTTTTCTCATTATTGTCTGCAGTGTGCAGATCTGCAATAGTCAGAATGTGCAGTGTTGAGTCTGGATTATAGTTGACCAGCACCGCAGTTCAGAACACATGTGATTTGTGAAGCTCTTGCAAAATGTAACCATAATAGAGTTTTAAGGCCTGTGACCATGTACACATTTCCAGTGAGTTTAAAACATCTGGGGGTGAGGAAACGATGTCAGAATTTTTATTATCTTTTTAAATAGCTTGACACTTTTCATAAAGAGGGGACTTTTAGCCTTTTTTTGCAGTGATGATGCTGCAATTGAGATGTTATTGTTGTACAATATTATATAGTATAATTATATAATTTAGTATTTAATAATGTTTGACTCCACAGAAAAACGTAAAGCATTGTTTTAGTTCATTTGCATTGTTTGTATTTATCTATGGTTGCAATTTGTTTAATATATTTTGTGCAAATGCACTTGCCTAAAAAAAAATAATAATAAATCACAATCTCAAATATAATTGAGTATAACAAAATGTATTGCAGAAAAAACTAAGAATGGCAATGTCAGTTTTTCCAGTATCATGCAGCCCTTATTGAATGTGTTTCTATTTGAAACAGAGCCCTTCTCATATACAGCCTGCTACCCTAGCAGCACATTTCCTCACAGTTACACAATCCACCTCCTCAAACAGACCTTCTTTCTTCCTTTTCTGCTTTCATTCCCCAAATAGCAGTGGATGGAGGAAAGATGGACAGCCTTATGTGATTATCCACTTCTCTCTTTCCATTTCCTCCTCGTTAACAGAAGCTTGGTCCCAGAATACGTTTTATTATAAACCATACAGCGCTCGGTCACATCATCTGTACATCTGGAATTGAAAATTTATAGATGTGTCAACATTCATGGTTAAGTTTTCTGACTGATAACCATCTGCACATGATTGAGGAGATGATTATTTAACAAACACATCCTATTGACTCTGAGGAGTCAGTAATTATATATTGTATAAAGGTGTTTAATAAGGTGTTTGCATATCCTTATTTGAGCTTTAGAGTGATTGATGGCTTTGATCAGTGTAGCTAAAGAACTACATCATTGTCCCTGTCTCCAACCAATCTTCATGTGCACTTCAGAATAGATTGGGCTTCAGTGGAGGAAATGCCATTAGTAAAGGGTAATAAGGGATCTGTTTTTATGCATATTGTTTCTTGAAACTGTCAGCTAGCTTTATTCTCATCTCTGGCTTATATAATAATGTCAGCTCAAAAGATGAGGAGGTTAATAGAGGTGAATGATATTGTCTTTCTTTAGTGAGAATACAGATTAGCTTCAAGTCTCAAGCATTATTAATGACTGAATTAGGAGGAGATTGTTAAAAATGAAAATGTCACTATTTATTACTAGTCAAAGTCTATAAGACTTCAGAACAGAAATGAAGATATTTTTAATGATCAATTCATGTTCCTTCTTTGGAAGTCTATTTCACCTTGTTCAGGCTTCGAAAACTTACTGTTATTGTATTAAATATTTCCTTTTCTATGCCAAAAATATTCTGTACATACTTGAGCCGTGCATCATTGGGGAAAAATGTATTCAAAGGATTTGTCCATTTAACATTTTATTATTTAGAAACAAAGCAAGTGTCTTTATACAGGGATCACTGAATCATTGATTTGTTCACAAACACATTCAGTTAAAGAGCTAGTTCACCCAAAATAAAAAAAAATAAAAAATAAAACTTGTGATGGCAATGAAATGATGGCAGAATTTTTCCTTTTTTTTAATAGCTTGACACTTTTCATAAAGAGTAAGGGGACTTGAAGGCTTTTTTCGCATTGATGATGTCGCTATTAAGGTGTTATTGTTGTAGTATTATTATAGCATAATTATATAATTTAGTACTCAAACAGCACCACACAATATTCACACTGTTTTTAGATTACTTTATAAAATAAATATTGATCTTAAATACTGCGGTAAAGGATAAATATTGACATTGCTGCATAGTGTGACTTTTGATGGCAATTCTAGATAAAATTACTTTATTTAGATTCCACTCTGTCATGCTCTACCTGTTGAGTGGTTTTGCAAGATTCTCTCATTTTAGTTTATCGTAGTTCTAATCCAGTAGCACAAAAGACTGGGATTATTTAAAAATATGCCAACTTTACATTATTCGTTTTGAGCACTTAATAGTTTATTATTTAAAACAAATGAATAATTGCAGTACAATATTAGGGAGGTAAGAAGACCTTTGACCCACAATCTTGAATAAAAATGATCTTTATCTTTCTCTCAATGTTTCTTTCAGGTGGTGCTGGACAACACAGCTTTGAACAGAATTGCCACAGACCGACTGCACATTCAAAATCCTTCATTCTCTCAGATCAACCAACTGGTGAGTTTTTAAACGCCTCTGTCTTTTAGGAGAACATAAGCACTGAAGAACTTAATACAAAAATTCATTACTTTTCTGGCAGTTGCCATTAGTAGGCCTCAGTTTGAGTAATAAAAAAAAAGTGCCAAATAGACATGGCAAGAATTTGTTAAACATGACAACATTTTGGCAAAACCATTTTCATAATAATAATTTATTCAGAATAAGTGCAGGAATATACTTGTATCATTACAGGGTTAGTTCACCCTCGTGTCACTCCACTCACCTGAGACTATATTTTGAACACAAATTAAGATATTTTAGATGAAGTCAGAGAGCTCTCATCCACAGACAACAACAGGCCTTAAACATTGAATGTTCAGAAAAGGAATCAAAAATATTGTCAACTTTTATGTGATTTCAGTGGTTCAACTGTAGTCATGTGAAGCTTAAAAAAAAAATAGTTTTCCTCAAAAAAAAAAAAAAAAAAAAAACACACAACTGTTTGCCTATATGTTCCACATCAGATCAGGGTGTGTTTACTATGGCCAGTATTCCACTTGGGTGTCATGCTGCTGAAAATACATCTCCATAGTATTTTCCATAGTAAACGCACACCCTGACCTGAGACGGAAGCGAAGACATTGGTGTTATTGTAGCTTCATATGATGATCCAATGATCTGTACAGCTGAGCCACTGAAGTCACATGGAATGTTTTGACAATGTTTTTGGTTCCTTTTCTGGATTTTGAATGTCTCGGGACCATTGCTGTCTATGAAGTATAAAAGATCTGATTTTACTCTCTGATTTCATCTAAAATATCTTAATTTGTGTTCTCAAGTTCTGCAAAACTACTAAAACACTTTCCAAATTCATAAAACCATAATGTTTGATTCCAGTATCTTCTCTAAAAAAAAATCTAATTAATTTAATAATATTCATTCCAAAAACAAACAGGTTGCTTGCCATTAAAATAAGATACTAAGACATAGGGCTGGACGATAATTCGATAACGATAATTATCACGATATAAATTTTTTCTATAAAACGATAATGACAGTTCGATAAAGTGTTCGATAATGTTTATGCACTATGCTTAAACCTGCACAGGCATTTTGCAGCCTGCACTTTCGGATGCCGCACGTAGTACAAGTTTACAGCCATGGAGGAGTAAGAAAAAAAATAAGGTAAAAATAAATAAATAAAACGGTCACAGACATTGTTGACAAGAAACGTCACTAAACTTCATAGTCTGGAGCTACATAGTTTTTTGCAATCCGACACAAAACAGAGCAACGTGCACTGCAAACTGAGTAGACGACTCGTGCTATCAAAAACAGGCATCACCACAAACCTGTTTCATCATTTAAAACAACATCATAAAAAACCCTTATGAAGATGCTAAGAAATTACAGACCCAAACGAGTGTTGGTAAACGTGGACCATCTACAAGCATCTGCGCAACTACCCAGCAGAGTCTCGTCATCATTTCGAAAGCCGTGCCTTACGAGAAAAAAAAAAAACTAAAAGACACTATAGCGGACCACACAATCTCAATAAACACTTGATGCTTGCTGTAAACTACAGGCTGCATTATTTAAGGGCATTATTTGTGGATCTTTTGTTGTCAAGCTTATGTTTCCTTTTTAATATTAAGATATTTTTTTTGAAATCTGTAATACCACTAGTGTGTATCCCTCATCACTGGTAAAATTAAAATTATATATATATATATATATATATATATATATATATTTTCCTGTCAGTTTGACGCAAGCAAATTAAATTGTGACCAGTTTTACTTTTTAAACAGTCCTGAAGAACGAATAACATCTGAGGTGAAGCACTTCAAAACAAGTCCGTGCTATTCAGCGGCAAAACAATCCATTAAACTGTTTTCACGGTTTGGATTTAATTAGTTTAATCAAGCAGGTTGTAAGAGCCAGGACAGTCTTTACAAACTATTCGCAGCACTGATAGTATTCGTAGATTACCTCGGAAGAACAAATTTGGTCTGAAGGATGAGAGAACTCAGAAACTTGTTGTGTGTGAAGGGAGAGGCTCCCCCCCGCATGTCGGCCGTGATGCGCGACTTTTTAAAATGAGAGTCTGCATAGGCCTATTCGTGCCAGTCTGTCAGATAAAATTTTTTAAAACACCCAAGGATATAACCGAGATCTGCGCATAAAAGGGTTTTATGCATAACGCAATATGCAATGTCAAGAGAGTGACTCCATAAAGGTAAACTGCATACACTTGATTATGTAATGCGTGGATGCGTCTCACAGCGCAAAGCATAACTTAACCTTTAAATGTCCATGCTTAACCAGTCATCGACAAGGTCTGTCGATTAAAGAGTTATTGACAATTAATAGATCATAAAGTAGTCGTTAGCATCTCTAAATAAAATATATTAAAGGATATTTCACCTTAAATTCACCATACTCACCATTAAAAGGATAGTTCATCCAAAACTGAAAATTCTGTCACCATTAACTCACCTTTTAATTGTTTTACTTTGCTCTGATGTTGAACAACAATAATATACAATAACTTGTAGGGTAATGTCTTTAGTTGTTGAAAACTTGAACAGTAAATGCTGAATTAAGATTGTTCTTTTGTTTATTTTTTTATTTATTTATATTGTCAGACAGCTAAAACATTTCACAAAATGTGTTAAATTAGCTGCACAAAGGGATTGGCATGCTGAAAAGCCTTTAATATATATATATATATATATGTCAAATCTATATATATATATATATATATATATTTATCGTGATAATTATCGATATCTACTGATATGAAAAAAAAATTATCGTGATAATGTTTTTGCCATATTACCCAGCCCTACTAAGACATGGGACTAAGATAATATCTGCAACAGTATCTAATATATGACAGTACAGCCCTGTGTTTAAAGCATTTTATAGGCTGCCTAAATGTACTAAGTGTAAATGGAGTGCACTTGAACACACTTCCAAACATTAATATACAATCTCCAACATGACGTCATTCTGCCATTTACGTACATTGTAGTGAGTGAAAATACAGGGCCCTATTCATCAGTCCTGAGGCTTCCAACCCAAAGCATGTCCTTTTTAATTTTAAAGCCCTTCCCTGCAGCGGAGGGACTGTCCTGGTGTGGTTCATGTAGGGACAGTATAGAGTCACTCCTCATATATTAGTAACAGTTGTACGCTGACAACTCTCCTGCAATACGACATGGATTTTACACTTCAAACAATTAGAAAACCAAACCAAAAGTCAAGTCTGCCAAGAGTTTGTTTGGCACTGAGACAAACAAGAGAAAGATTTTACAATATACACACAAATGTCAAGAAACTGAATAAGCTAAACCACAAAACATTAACATTAAAAAGGCATCAGGGTGGTCTATCACAGCTGTATTGTATTATATGCAGTGCAAATTGGAAATAGTGCAGCCTGTCAGTTTCAGGGGGATGAAACATGGGGAGTTGCCGCTTCTGAAAGCTGTAATCGGCAGCGTGACATGCTGTCGTGTCACATTCTAATGACAAGGTAATAAATAACCAGTGACATCTTGTGTGGTGTTTCCTCTTATACACCCATACAGCACCCTGCTCCAAGGTGAATCGTTCACTTTTGTCGACTCATCCATCACTTATAGTCAGTAATATGAAATGGGTCATATAATGCCTAAATGTGTGACCAGAGTGCTAACAGAAAACCGGTTTCTCCAGTTCAGGCTATTGTGTTCTTAAATAACAGCTGCTTTTACACACAAGTGTACCATTAGCACACCCAAATAATTAAGATGACAATTTATTTATAAAAAAAAAACTTGGAACTGATCTTTTTCTTTGTGACACCTGTCTATCTAGACGAGTGTTTCTCAACTAGGGCTACGCAGACCCCCAGTAGTCCTTGCCAAATTTGCAAGGAGTCCCTAGTAAAATTAAAGGAACACTCCACTTTTTTGAAAATAATCTCCTAGAGTTACACAGTTGAGTTTTACAATTTTACTACATCCAGTCAGCCGATCTCCTTGTCTGGCGGGAGCACTTTTAGCTTAGCTTAGCATAAATCATTGAATCGGATTAGACCATTAGCATCTCAAAAATAAAAAAATAAAACGTTTTTCTGCAGCAGGTGCAATGATGTTACGCACTGCCTGAAAACAACCCCGAGCTAGGTACCAGGACTGCATAATATCATCCTGCTTCTGCTATGGTACGGCAGCAATTGTTTTTGATAATGACATTGGAATGAGAGTATTGTTCCTATCCATATCAACCAAGAAAATAACTTTTCATTTTCTTAGTACACCATGTAACTACAGAACAGTCGGGCTTTAATTAGGAAAATTATCAAAATGTTTTTTTTTTTTTACATTTTAGCAAGGTGCTAATGGTCTAATCCAATTCAGAGATTTATGCTAAGCTAAGTTAAAAGTGCTCCCGCCAGACCCGGAGATCAACTGAATGAATTCAATGGTAAAACTTAACTATTTAACTCCAGGCCAGGGGATTTGTCAAATGAGCCTATTTCCAAATAAGTGAAGTGTTCCTTTAAAAAAATTAATTTAAAGGCTTGTGCACACCAAGCTTGTGCTTATTGTCAGCATTTTTCAAGATGCTTTTTCTCAGAAATACCCTAGTACACAAGGTGTTGTTTTTTTTGTTTTTGTTTTTTAGAAACAAACAAATCATAACAACTGTTTGACTGCAATAAAGACTAAAAACCACCAGTGTTATGTGCAAAAAAGATTTACATACGGCCTTGATATTGTTGCTGCTTCATATTTTATCTGGTAATTGTGATTGTGGTGAGGATGTGAAACCAGGGACGGAAGGTGACAGAATGGGTTGAGGATGGTTTGGAGATATAATGGGTCCAGACTGTCAAAAGACAACTGTGTTTTTCTCTCTAACAGGTGTCCACCATAATGTCAGCAAGCACAACAACCCTCCGTTACCCTGGATACATGAACAATGATCTGATTGGTCTGATTGCATCCCTCATCCCCACTCCACGACTCCACTTCCTCATGACTGGATACACACCGCTGACCACCGATCAGTCTGTAAGTTCTTAAAGTGGGAATTTACGTAACGATTCTTTGCAGAAACGCAAACTTTGTAGATCTTTTCTAAAGTCTAGTGATCTGCTCTCTGCTGTCTATATAGGCTACTATATAAAACTTTGAGTGACTGATTGAAAAGCTCTTCATCAGTGGCATTCAACTCATTGTTGATCCATTGTGTTAACTTGTAGCAAGTTAACATTAAGTATAACCATTTTTTTTATTAGCCATCATCTAATGAGCCATCTGTCATTCTCTGGATCTACTTATCTGTTTGTCTGTCATAGTTTAAAATGACAGACTGACTATACATTGACTGAAAACAGAACAAAAACACACAATTTTCTTACCAAAATATGGTAAAGCTTGTAAAAAAAAATAAAGCAAGTAAAGTTAATTTAGGAATATCCCCTTTGCCATTACAGAGAGACAATTCTGTTATTGTTTTAAATATGTCCCTTTCTTGGCTAAATACTGTGTATATACTTAGGGTGTGCAATGTTTGGGGAAAAATTTCCTCTATTTCTGTTATTTCCTATTATGTCCTTCTGTGCATTTACCTGTCCATGTGTTTGTACGTTGTTCTCTCGATTTATTCACCGTCTCTATTTGACTGTTCATCTTTATCGTTCTATGGGTGATTAGAATTTCTTGTAAATTTTGTGTTATTATTTTTCAAAAACAACAATTTTGCATAATTACACCAATTATATCAAGGTATTGCTTAAAATAGTTTACTTAAAGACTCCCACTATACCTATTTTTTACTCTCTCTGCCTCCTGAATCTTACATTTAGCTTTAATTATCATGAAATAATTAATTTGCCTAATTTTCATCTTTTTTAAAGTTAAACATCTGTATTATTTGTAATTTCAGCTATTAAAAACAAATTTTATGTCTGTCCCTATGTTCTGGTCAGCTCTGTTACATTGGTTATAAAAAGGCATAATTCTTACAAAAAGCACGTGACTTGCTCCAAGTGATATCACTTGCTCTGCTGGGAAACTCTGGAAGGCATTGAGGAATGTCATAATTGTTCTCTCATTAATTTATACAAAAGGTTTAGGATACACCAGGAGTTGATTAGTTATTCAGATTTTTTCAGTGAATTTCTCGTTGACTTTTTAAAAACAATATTATGATGAAAATGCACAAAATTCTGTTATAGATTTTTTTTCATGTGGTGTATCTGGTTTGTGGTTAGCATCTTGAGCTAAAGCACAAAATGGGGGAAAATGTCAACTCTGTTCTTGTAAACTCTGTTAGTGCTTTAAAAAGTTTAACAACAATTTAAACAACAAAGTGACAGAATCAAGTGTTCTGTTTACTGTAAATTATACTTTTTTTTTTTATGTTATTCCATATGAAAATGTAAGTAAAATGCCTGAAATGTACTTGCAATTTTAGAATGAGACCTATATGCCTATAATATCTTATTTTTGATATTATTCTCATAAATCATTCATTCATTCATTTTCTTTTCGGCTTAGTCCCTTTATTAATCTGGGGTCGCCACAGCGGGATGAACCACCAACTTATCCAGCATATGTTTTATGCAGCGGATGCCCTTCCAGCTGCAACCCATCACTGGGAAACTCTCATAAATCATTGCCCTTAAAATAATGTGGTTTCTTTTCAGGTGGCAAGTGTGAGGAAGACTACAGTTCTGGATGTGATGAGGAGGCTCCTGCAGCCTAAGAACGTCATGGTGTCCACAGGCCGAGACCGTCAGACCAACCACTGCTACATCGCCATCCTCAACAT
This sequence comes from Danio jaintianensis, assembly GCA_903798115.1. NCBI lineage: Eukaryota > Metazoa > Chordata > Actinopteri > Cypriniformes > Danionidae > Danio > Danio jaintianensis. The sequence goes on along the minus strand of CAIGQV010016547.1, from coordinate 17,440,705 downwards.
CATCCAGGGAGAGGTGGACCCCACACAGGTCTGAGAATATCAGTTACAAGCAACACGTTCTCAGTCATATCTGCCTGTCCTAATGTTTATATGTGGCTCTTGCAGGTCCACAAGAGTCTGCAGAGAATCAGGGAGAGGAAGTTGGCTAGTTTCATCCCATGGGGTCCAGCGAGTATCCAGGTTGCGCTGTCCCGCAGATCTCCCTACCTGCCCTCAGCTCACCGCGTCAGTGGACTTATGATGGCCAATCACACCAGCATCTCTTCAGTAAGATCATCGTTTAATTTATCCATGTCTGGTGTATATTACAGTTGTTTATTATCAGTATTGAATCACGGTTCAAAAGTAACTTATGCATTTACTCGATTAAAAATGTTGACAAATCTAGTGGGAAGCCAAAAATATATAATGAGATATATATATATATATAAAGCAATTAAAAATAAATTTCAATGTAAATATATATATTAAAATTGCATTTATTTCTGTAAAGATAAAATAAAATCTTTAGTATCATTACTTTGCATGATCTTACAGAAGTCGCCATTGCTCAATCAGAGAAATAAAAAAAATCAAATCACTGATGCCATGATGCCAAAGTTAAAATGGTTCTGGAATATATGTTAAGACCCCAATGTGCTTCAAACAAAATGGAAGAAATAACTGAAATGGTGCCATTTCGAACAAAATCCAGCCAAAACAAAGTTAGTTTTGAAATGGGGCAGTCTGCCATTGGTCCATGGTGATTACACAATTGGTGGGCGTGTTCTAAAACAACGCCTTCTTGATTTGCATCTCATCCATGGAGGCCAGACAGGAGAACAACAACAGCAATTTAGCAACAGGGATAAACTGGAGGGTCAAGTAGCAAAGATATATCTGCACCAGCACAATCACTCGATTATGGAACACTAGAAAATAAAGGCTGCATCCGAAATCGCATACTTCCATACTATATAGTACATTAAAAACCGAATGTGAGCCGAGAAGTATGTTCGAATTCATAGTATTCAAAATAAATTTCGGACACAGCCAAAGTAATTTTTAAACTTCATATCCAGGCCTGGGATTTTCTAATCGCAAAATAGAAGCATTTCTGGTCCTTCTAGACAACTCTACTATACTTTGTCATCTACATTTTTAATGAGTCCAGTTGCTCTAAAAAGAATTGGTCACTCTCGTTCACTGGTCACTCTCTAATCTGTAGTTGTCCTGTCTCTGTCTGTCAGTTGTTTGAACGCACCTGTCGTCAGTACGATAAGCTGAGGAAGAGGGAGGCCTTCCTCGAGCAGTTCAGGAAGGAGGACATGTTCAAGGACAACTTTGACGAGCTGGATAACTCTCGTGAAGTGGTTCAGCAGCTGGTGGACGAGTACAGCGCCGCCACACGTCCCGACTACATCTCCTGGGGCACGCAAGAGCAGTGAAACTCCCTTCACAACGCTCAAACTCATCCTGTAACATATACATACGACTTCAGTAGAACAGAATAACAGAAGTAGGAAAAAAGCAGAGGCTCTGTTATAAATTGTTCATGGCTCGTCAGTCACACTGTTCCTCCAGAGCCTCGTGTGTGTGTGTGTGTGTGTGTGTGTGTACAAACATGTAATTTGTCACGTTTACAAGCCTATAGAAGAGTTCTTCATAACCTGGTGCCTCTATCCTGAGCTATAACTTTAACTTTTGTCTCTGTTTTTCTCTCTCTCATGGATTTCCTGCGTTTCTTTTGATCCGAAAATTTATGGCTCCGTCTTAATCTATTTTTGTACTGCACTTTGCACTCTTCAGCACGAAATCTACATCAATCGACGTCAAGGTGGCCTGTGCACAAACTTCTCTGACCACACACACACACACACACACACACACACACACACACACACACACAGGACGTCTGCACGGATAAGTCTGGGTGGTCTCAGAATGAATGTAACTGTAGGAGGGAGTGTGAAAGATTAAGCCTCTTAGAAAAGTCTGTCAAACTCCCTCACATTCACACTTGCATGCTTTTATACAAAAGGCGCTGGCTTTCAGGGGATAAGACTATGATTGTGCGATTGAAGCCGTTTTTCCTCTTGGTCTCGTTGTCACGGATTATTCAAGAAGTTTATCTTAAGAGTTTTGAGAGGCGATCAGTGAAGTCAAGTGTTATGCTGTACCTCAAGTCATCCAGTCGGTGATGCTTCTTTCGAGTCTATCGAATCAGTGATGTTACAGTACCTCAAAGTCTGGCAGACTCAATCATACAGCACAATCCCAACACATCACCTTCATTTAGTTTTACTTTTGCTCCAGAAGCTGAACCTTCACATGCCAGATGACTTTCTCTCTGAGTTACCACATTGTTATTATGAATGTTATAATGTGTATATAGTTTGCTGTCAGATTTGATGCATTTACTGAATAAATGTTTTTGTACAATAACATTTCCTTGATTTTTTTTTAGGTTTCTTTAAAAAAACGTTTATGCTAACGTCAAGTCGCTTATATATTTTATTTTAAGAGATAAAGAAATTAACATTTTCTCACCCTCAAATGGTTTGCTAGTGTGTACAGAATCACATATGGAATCACTCATATTTACCTCAGAAAGCTGACTATTTTTTAATTATTATAAATGAAAAGCTGAATAAAAGCTAAATAAATCATTGATGTATACCTTGTCAGGATAGGACAATATTTGAAAATCTGACGGCACGAAAAAAAATTATTCTAAATTCTGAGAAATTCACCTTTTCACAGTTGTCTAAATGAAGTCCTTAAATTCACAATTCTAATAAAAAAGTGAATTTGTACATACATACACACCCAGTAGAAAAAAATACAAAATATTTTCATGGAACATGACCTTTACGTAATAATAGAATGATTTGTGGCATAAAACAAAAATTCATAATTTTAAGATCTAGGACATACATCATTCATCTGCAATTGTCACATCATATTTGCAGGGATTATAGTTAAGAATGCATACAATTTTTGGACTGTTTGCAAAGTTTAACCATAATAGAGTGAAAGGTTATGATTTGCATGGGTTAGCATGAAGTAACAGATGCATATAGCTCCTTTAAATTTCAGGAAGTTAAATGGTTAAAAAAACAGCAGTAATTGGATTTAAAATAAACAACATAGTGATTGATCATGTTATGGGGTTTTCATGCCCCAACATGTAACAGCTGTAATAATATATAGACATTCCACAATGCTAAAATTTTGCAAGAACGTTCTCAACCATGCATTAAATAAATAAAGAATCCTTGGTTTTTCTGACAACTTGGTTTTATGTAGAAAATAAGGTTCAGAGCACATGATATAGAACAAAAATGGCAGCTCTTACCTCTAAAAATGGCTGGTCTTCATCTCCACCATATAAAATTATAAAATATGGACACTGATAAACTGAATCAAAGACAATCATCATGGAGTCCAGTCCTGCTCCTAGAGCTCAAGTGTGTAGCTGAATTTGGCTCTGTCCTGTCCAGCACGTTTGTCTGCAAGTTGCTTGTGATCCTCAAGACCTTTATTAGCTGTTTCAGGTGTGTTTAATTAGGACTGGAGTTAATGTTGCAGGATAACACCATTTCTTCCAAAGGTTCCTGGCCCCAAACATAATGTTATTGCATTACAAATAAATTACTTTGCAACTGGCAATGTTAATTAGTGAGTTTCAGTAGGGTTTGTATTATTATTATTATTTTTTAATAACTCAACATTGCAAGGTACAAATGCCTAGTTTCAGTTGATGCATTTAACGTTTTAGATTTCAGCTTGATGATACCCTTAAAACCTACATAAATGTTAACCCTTGTGTGCTATTGGGGATGTTTTCATTCACTCTGGGGTGATTTTGAGTCTTAACTTAGCAACAAATCTTATTTTGTCACATACTTTGAGAAAATGCTTTCAAATTTTTGAACAAATTCAACAATACACCCTGGGCAATTACCTTTCGTTATGTTTTTGCCCCATTGACTTCCATTATAATCACATTTTTATTGCAAAGCCATCACACCATATAATCATGCATTCTTGATTGTTGCTGGTTTTCCCTGTTGAGAATTTCCCTGTTTTTAATTTTAACTGTTGATCATCAGTTGCAGTACAAAAAAAAAAGCTTAGTTTCTGCCTTGTATATATGGATGTGTGTGTATGTGTGAGAGACCTTTGCGCACTTATCCTGATATGTCTGAGAAAATCAAAATAGGAAACAGGGAAAACCACCAACAATCAATAATGCAAGATTATATGCTGTCGTGGCTTTGCAATCAAAAAAGTCATTGTAAATGAAGTCACTGGGGCATAAACAGGCACGAACATTATACATGTAAATTTGAACAGTACAACAAGGGTTAACAAACATTCAGATATAGTAAAATTTACAAAAGAAACTAATAGGAAGCAAATTTAGACATTTATTACAACTCCCAAACAAAATCTAGTTTTTGAGATACCAACTTCAAATTTGAACATTACTTGTTTACATTTCTGGCTTTGATTTTCCTCACAGTTTACAGTAAAACCTGCTTCAGGAAATACATGTCTTGCATCCTTTGATGAAAAAAAAAAATCTCCCCCCAACATGAACAAAGTACACCTGACAATCAAGTGATATTGCAATGGTGCTGCTTTTTATTACATACAGTATTCATCCTTTTGCATTATTGCACATTTAAGTTAGCTGTACAAACAATAGTGCAATTGACTATTACATGTGTAACATAATAAAGGTACCATGCAGCATACAAACAGTCTATAAAGCATCAGAGGTTGTCGTTGGAGTTTTGTTACATGTATGACAGTGAGCGGAGCTGCCTGCAGCTAAAGAGTGACGCAAAAAACCAACACAAGAACACTACTGCCGTCACAGGGGCAATAGCAGAAACACAAAAAAACAAAAACAAAGAAACCACACTGAAGAAGTGATTGCCCTCCACCTTTGACTTCAAGTAGCTGGTCAGATTTGTATTCAGGCAGACAAACTGCAGTAGAATAAAGATAGCGGTGAGATTAAAATACTCTGAATACAGAAACAATGAGCCTGATTATGAGTGAATTAAAGATTTTACAGTTTGTTTGACAGGCACTGGTGGCTCCTCTGAAGGCAACCTGATGCCCCATAGAGGACCAATCTGGGCAGGTTTTATTGCTTCAGTGACAGTTTGGCAGTCATTCGAAGGGGCGAACAAGGGACGCCAACCCCTAAATATTTGGTCCATGTGACTTTAAAGGGACGAATGACTTTTTTTTGGGTTGACAAAAATCCCAGTAACCTTTTATATGATCTACAAAGGAATCAGTTTGTAGACCTCTGGTGATGTGGGGAAATAAGCAAAAACCGTAAATAAGCAATACTACGTCATATTTGAACTGACTTCATCAGCTCTTTCGGAGCAAGCACTAAAATACAAATACAGGTCTTTATGAAAGATATATAAAACGAACGTAAAAAGGACAATAAAAAAAAACTCACTTACACACAATGTTTACAACGGACAGCCATAAATAAAATGAAAAGAAAGTAACACGTTAAAGGAGGACAATATGAACTCTCAGCAGATAAAAAGACAATGAGCCGTTAGTCATGAAAGCTTTATAACAAAAGCAGACGGAGGCTACAGGTTAGGCTTAAGGGATGATTCACCCCCCAAAAAAATGACAATTCTGACATCATTTCCTTATCCGTGTGTCATTCCAAACCAGTCTGACTGAGTTTCGTATGTGGAACACAAAATAAGGTAAGTCAATGGGGTCCAAACAAAGTTTTGTTTAGACCCCCTTGACATTCATTATATGGGGAAAAAAAAAAGAGAACTTTAAAATATTCTTTTGTGTGTCGATTTACAGGTAAATGATGACAATATTGTTATTTTTGCATGAACTGTCCCTTTAATGGAAATGTAATCTTTTGAAGCTGGCATAGCAACTTTGCATATCAATAGTGTTGATTATTTGTCTATCTTCAGTGTTTAAAAAATGTGTTCAAGAGGCTTAGTTTAAACCAAAATTGTCTTCTTCTTTTTTTTGTAAAACAGGTACAGGCTGCAATAGGGCGTCTAAGTTAGTTTTTTTTTTTTTTTTTACCGAATCTGAAGATCTACAGGATGCACAGTTCAGAGTAACTGTAAGCTAACAGCAGTCAAGCAGCACCAGATCGGCCTCAAAGCATTTCACAAATACACTCACATCACACAGAAGAGCTAAAGATCCTTTGGTTTCTAAAGCTTAAAAAGTCTCTCACAACCACACACACACACACACGCACACGCACACACACACCACCATCAGTTCGGTAATGGCCAGTTCTCAAGGACGGCATGATTTGCACCTGTTTTTGCTTCAAGGTCATGTACGGATTGATGAATGGGTTTATGGCGAGCCAGCCAGGAGCTTGAAAAGGACGGTTAAGCTGACTGAGTATGCACAATGGAAGATGGTTTGTGTCGCCTAAATATAAAACTTTGTCTTGTTTTCCAAAACATATAAACATCCTTTAAAAACAGAAAAGATAAATTTACACTCAGGTACACAGAAGGTATGAAAAAAGTACCTTAAGGGACAGTTCACCCAAAAATAAAAATCCTGTCATCATTTTATCATCCTCAACCGGTTTGAGTTTCTTTCTTGTGTTGAACACAAAAGAAGATATTTTGAATAATGTTGGAAATCGGTAGACATTGACTTTCATAGCATAGTATTTTCTTTTTGCCCACTGTGGAAGTCAATGGCTACCGGTTTCTGGATATCTTCTATTGTGTTCAACACAAGAAAGAAACTCAAACAAGTTTCAGATCACATGAAATGGCAACAGAATTTTTTTGGGCTGAATTTTTTATCAGTTTTGGGTGAACTATCCCTTTAGTTCAAGGTAGATTCCTTGAAAAGTTATAAAAATTATACTTAGTGTTTAATGAAATTAAGCAAAATGAGAAGCATTTTTCAAATTAAGTAAAAGTAAATTCATGTTGTTTCAAAGAAGTTTAAATAATTATTTAAAAAATACAGGTTAAATAGTTCACCCAAAAGTGAAAATTCTGTAATCGTTTAACTTAAAACTGTATGAACAAACTAATTTTTTTCTGAAGAAGATGATAGAAGATATTTTGATGAATCTTGGAAAAAAAGTCAGCGTCTGGTCAATATTGTCATCCTATGTCATACCAAACCTAAATGGTCTTTTCTTCTTGCAAAAAAAAAGATACCAAATTAATTTTTTCCCCTGTAAAGGAAGTCGATGGGGTCCAAACAAGCACGGTTTGAACCCCATTAACTTTCATTGAATGGATAAAATACTTATTTTACGTTCTACAAAGAAAGTCATAAGTTTGGAACAACTTAATGGGTAAAATTATGAAATAATTCCCTTTGCAAAACACTGTTTAGAAATCCGAAATTCATACAGCTCTGCAAAAAATTTATGACGAGCAAACAATGACAGAATTTCCATTTTTGAGTGAGCCATCCCTTCAAACAAAAATGATGTTTTTGCACCTTTCATCTTTGAACTCACTCTTACATTCCTCTCAGTGACATTTGGCGAGCTCCCAGATGGCAGGGGCCTGCTGAGACCCTTGTGTCCTTTTTGGATTTTGCTGGCGGCATAGCAATTGAGTTCCTGGAGCTGCTCTCCTGTTTGTTGCTCTCCATTTCCACAGCATCTGCTCCTTTCAGTCTCATCTGAGTTCACCTTCTTAGCGGAGCTCATTACAGAGACGCAAACATCCAGGACTGCATATATATGTGCGTGTGCATGTGTGTGTGTGTGTGTGTGTGTGTGTGTGTGTTGTTCACTCCTCACACCGGGTGAGAGGGCAGCTCAAATAGGGACGGGTGGAGTTTGGGGTTTGTTTCGAGGGAGATGCAGTCATCTTTGCCTAGCTGGCGACGAGTGGCACTGAAGTAAGCATTCATCAACTGCATGATCTCAGTCAGCTGAGCGAGAGAGAGAAAGAGAGAGAGATGACTTTAGTAAATTTCCACTGTAAAAAATATGTCACAGATATACTGTTAGCGCCAAGCACTTCATGCTAGGACAATGACTCTGTTATGCTCCAGAACACTTTGTACACCCCACTTAACACTGGGTAAACATTGTTTTTAGGTTAGTATGAATTTAGAGCAGTAGCACTGTTGTTCAAATGGGGTTGTTAAAATTCTGCTTTTTAGAGTTTTGCAAACTCACCAAGGCTGCATTTATTTAATCAGATAACAATTTAAAATAACCATTTATGTTATCATTTCTTTTCAAATGTTGTTAATTTGTGTGATCGTATTCCAGATTTTCAGCATCATTCATTAATCCAGTTTTCATTATTATGTGGTATTCATTTGTCATATTTGACTGTTTCATTTATGAGTCATTAGTGTTTGGCGATTGTTAATGACTGCAATTAACATTAACGGTCATTAACAGTGTATGTGTATGTGAGCTAGCAGAGATGTTTCTGAATCCCTCGAAGTCAGACGGTTTGTCAAACTCAAGAGATTGCCTGGGTTTGAAGCTACAGGATGGGTGTGAGCTACAGCTGATATCAGGAGAAGACAGACTGGTTGTCTCAGTATTTCCAAGTGTGTGTGCCACACACAGCTGGTCTGACCTGTACAGTCTGAGTCTCAGTACGCACGAGACAAACCCTTTGACATCAATGACTTTCTAGTTTAGAACAGTTCCAAGTTTCATATTTTCCATGCATTAAATCCTATATTTACAAATTAACAGAACAAGTGTATAATGGAGAACTTTAGTGTAAAAGCCTCACTAGAGCTATATGCTTCTTGTGTTATATATTATTATTATTACACGGCTGTCTGGAATACTTGATTCTGATTGGTCAGTCATGACATTCCAAGGTATGTGTATCAGTTAATATATTCACATCCACATTTATATGCTTGGTGGAGTAACTCTATAATATGTAGGTTAGTGTATGCTCCATTCAACCGTTTTCATTACTTTAGCTTTGCCGATGTCAGGCTTTATTCTGCAATAACTCCATGGATGCACTTTATCCCTTACTTATGCATATTGCTAACATGAAAGACAAGTTGCATCAGTCATTTATTGCTGAATGAACCTACTGCATGGCAGATTAATCTGCAAAGTGTGTATCTAAAGTGGAACAGCAATAGGTTTATTCTTTAAATCAATAGATTTTTTAAATATCGGTCGAAATATAAGTGGTGTTTCTGTGATTTGATACTATTATCAGTATATTTGTGGATGCCAGTGTTATTTTAGTACAATCTTTTAATAATTATTGTAATAATAAAGTAACATTTATATTTACACATTTCAAATTACATTTTATTTTAGTCCAAGGATGAGTAATTTTGGTTGGTGTTTTTTCCTTATTTTTATAATATTTCAACTCATGTTTTCCAAGTAACAAAAACAATATTACATTTTTCTACTATGTAGATGCTGGGGTGTTCAGGGTTGCTCACTGGTCCAAGTCAAAAATCTTTAAAACTCGGAACTGCCAAATTAGTTCACACTATGAAGTGACTGTATTTGAAATGTTATATATCTTTATTTGGAAAGTGTTTGTGTTCCAGAAGTTTGAGGCAAACACCATAGCAGGGTTAAATTCTGGTTATGGGGCTTTATGGTGAGTAATTGGTTGTTATCATCATATTATTATGTAAACACAACAGGCAATGCATTGTGTCGCTATATATTAATAAAGGAATGTCCATTTATTCCATGACAAGTCAATGTAGTTGTCATAGAATAATGAATAATGCCATTATCACAACATGCTGAATTGTAATACCATAAGTCTGACCTCTTTCAAATCAACCAGAATCTTCCACATTCATAGCACAGATTGTGCAGATAGATGGCTATTGATGATGCAACCATTTTTATATAGCCTGCTTACTTTGGTGGTCTCAAAGAGCAGGTCTCGATCTCCTGCAGTGATCCTGAACGTGTTGCTATCAGACACTCCATACGAGCAGATCTGAGCAATGGGCAGAGACTCCAGCGCTTCAGCCTCACCCTGACGATACAGAGTCACGCAGGACGCCGCTACACCCAGCCACAACTTCTGAGAGAAGCTTCCTGTTGAGCTCTGATGGACACATATGCATGTCAGGCACTGCTAAAGGACTCTTTGGCAAAATGAACACTTTTTGTTTTTCCTCTTATGTTCACCAAGACTGCATTTATTGAATAAGAAATACAGTTAAAAATAACAAAATTTCATATACCATTTTATATCTTAAAATAAATATATCTTTGACCAAATTTTCTGTTAATATGTTTTAAAATGTAATGTAAACACAAAAGAAATGCAGAGAAGGCTATAATACAATTTTCAGCATGCTTTAAATAATTTTAATGCATTAGCAAGAATTTTAAAAACTAACAAAAGACAAAAGTAAAGGAATGTCTAATATTAGTAAATATTTCAAAAAAATAATAAATAAATGAATTATTTTTTAAATTAATTTATTTATTCATTTATATGAAATATTTACTTATATTAGACATTCCTTTAATTTTGTCTTTTGTTTATATATATATATATATATATACTAACACCATTTATGTATATACTGTATCTTTAATGCACCCTTGGTGAATATAAGAGACTCTTTCAAAGACAAAAAGTAATTATTCTAAATGTTTGCCAACTTACTATATAAAAGTCCACTTCATAGAGTGTGCAGCCAAACCCTGACCACTGCCGGGCAATGGTGAGATAGGCAGCCATGCTGTCCCTGCCACTGTATCCCACCAGGGCTTTCCAGCGCTCCAGAATGGTGGACATCACCACAGCCCCCTCCTCCCTCAGCCTGGCCCGCAGCCTTTGGTCCTGTTCCTGTCGCCGTTTGTGCCCCCACAGCGTCCCAGCCAGCAGACCCCCAGGGAAGGACGGGCAGCCGGGGGGATCGACGGGGGCCAGCAGTGCCCGGGCTTCCACCACCTCTGCTGGAAAGAGCTGCTCCAGCGCCGGGTATGGAGAGAGGGCGCTGAAATCCCCCAGCAGATACTGCAATCTCAGCGCCGCCAGTGAAAGAAGATCTTCCTCACAAGCTGGCAGCTGCCCTCGCACCACCATCTCATGACACTGGCATAGAGAAGAGGAGGAGTAGGCTTCACTTTATAAAGTTCACTACAGGCCTGTTGAATACTTCATTTTGATTGGCTGATGAACACAGCTAAAGTACTTGTGGCTAAAAATCATTCCAGGAATCGATTCTGGTATTTTCAAAATGCATTGCTATTGTCTCTTGAATTAATTCAGAGCTTAATTTTTAACAGCAGATGGCGCTGTATGCTTCACAAAACAGCTTGCGTCCAATTCCTTACAGATACCACTAGAACCTAAAATAATGATTAATAAAGTTAGGAAAGGTTTAAGTGAATTACAAGTGTTTAAAGTGAGGGTTCACTTGACTTGACTCTACATAAATATGCAGTTCACATATGTTTGATAAAGCTACAAACCAAAGCGTTTTGTCTCCACCTTAAATAATCATGGTTGTATTCTGCTCGTTGACGTCATTTTAAAATTTACGCATATATTTTTTAGCAATTTGTTTTTTACATTTTAGTCTTCCAGCCAAAACCTGATAACTTTTAGCTATCGAAATTTGTCAGCAAACAGCCTCAAATGAAACTACATTTTACAAATATTATAAAATGTAGTTTAGTTCCTCAATCCGCAACACATCCTTTCAAATTAACAGCATTCTGAACTGAAAAAGGATTCAAAAACATATACGCATATACATCCTCACTGTAAACAACATGATATTATAAACATCAAGCATAATCAAATGTATTTAAAGCAGTATGTGTTTGATGTCAATTGCATTGCATATATCACTTTGCAATATGCTTATATGATTCAAAGCAAGTTCCAGATAATAAAAAACATGGCATGTTCTGAAAAAATTGGTACACAAAGCATTATAGTTCTGCTCCACCATGTTCAACTTGTGTTGATTTACCTGCTCGTAGAGGAAGAGGTACTCAATGCTCTCTGTACTGATGTTTTCTGTGTCCAGCAGACAGTAGAGTTTAAAACAGAGTCGGCATTGGCAGTCAGAGTCTGGATCTTTAACTGACAAACTGAAAGACACAAAGACAGAAATTTGTTAATGGATAATACATGCAAATCAGATATACATGTGAAGTATAACATACTTTGCTCTAAAGGTTACAAAAACAATTGTCCACCTCAATATAGGGGACCAAATGTAGTGGTCCAAACATGTACCTAAATGATCGTTAGCAAATGAATGAATGAATGAATGAATGATAAATTGTGAGACCTCCTTGAAAATGAGATGGTACATCTCAAGGGGTTAATCCTAATAAATAAAAAATAAATAAATAATTATATAAATAACGAACAAACAAAGAAATGAAATGTTCTTTGACAGTTTCTGAAAGTTTATATGTTATTTTTTTTACACAGTCTACATAGGTTTATAATTTACTTCTAATAATTGAATTTATATATGCATTTAATAAATAAAAAAAACATTCTAAAAATTATTTAATACATTTTTTATTTATAATGCTGTGCTTCTCAACATTTGTTACACAGTACAAAACTATATTTTTGGTAATTTTTTTGACTATAAATTAATATTATGTATTAACATTTTAGTAATTACTTTATGTTCATTGTGCATTTAAATGTAATTTACATACATACATTTACATTTTATATCAGTATGTTGATGTACTGAAACAGAATATTGAGTAAGGGGGCGGGGCTTTTTTTAACATCATTGCCTCATAGCAAACTAACAGTAACCATCAAACTGATGTCAACAGTGAAGGACCGCCACTCCAAACGGTCTTTGACTGAAGATTACACAACATTTTATTTTTTAGGTGAATTAAATTAATCAACCTTAAGAATAACAATGTACACTAGCAAAATAAACATTGTAACTTTTGATTTCACACGGACTTTAACATCCCTGTGTTTATACAAGTTCCCAAATCTTTAAGTAGTCCGTGAGGCGAGCCATAACAATAACAAACAAATCCGCCAAAGCTACTTAAACAAATGACAAAAAAACCCACTGATGTCATCATTCAACCCCATGACTCAACCTGATTGGCTCAGCTTTTCTGCTGCATGTGCAGTTTTGCACGCATGGGTTTGTGTTTGTATGTGCACACACACACACACACACACACACACACACACACACACACACACAC
>CAIGQV010016547.1:17352463-17401648 GCA_903798115.1 Danio jaintianensis | reverse complement strand
CACGCACGCACGCACGCACGCACGCACGCACGCACGCACGCACGCACGCGCACACACACACACACACACACACACACACACACACGTGTCTGCGCATTTATTGTGTGTCTAAACTTGAAATGCCACACCTACACAAGAAAGCACTGATAAAGCCCAGGGTTTGGCGTGGTGTGACTGTTTGATCTATTATATTGGATAAGAGTGAGGCACAGTGACATCAGCATGGCACCAGGCCAAACCTACAGTACGCACTCTGACTCGGCCGTCCAGTCAAATGAATGTGGATAAAGAAACTAATACTTTTTCAAAAGAAAAAAAAGGCATGCTATTCTGACTTGAATGATATTGATGTGTTAATTTTTAAATGTATATCGAGATGAGACAATGATGTATGTTTGCCTAAATTACTGTTTTATTGAGACGCTGATGTTTGATTGCTCAAGGGACTATGGAGTTCTCATTTGTTGTTTCGACACTGTCCCAGATGTTGCTACTGAAATTCATTTGGAGAAATCAAAGTTTAATTGCATAATTATACCTATAAAGCAAATGCCAAGAAACTACAGAACAGAACTAGACATGTGCTGATATTCAATAATTCAATATATTGTGATAATGAACATGCATGATATTGTTATCATAAGCACTTCAAAATACTGTGAATAATCATTTATTTACATGTTTAAAGTGTCGATAATCAATATTTAGATTATTGTATTTCGTTTTGTTAATTATAGCAAGACCTAGTAGGCCTTTTTCAAACAACATGTTAATGGCCTACAACATGCACAAGACATTGATTGAAAATGTTCGAGCATTGATTGACATGTTATAGGTCTGTTTTTCATGAGTCTCGAAGGCAGACCTCAGACTGATGGCTGAAGGTCTGGGAACTTTAAATGGTCAATGGCTGCCCATGATGATATATGACAGACAGGTTAACCAACCAATCACGTTTTGCTTTGTGCAGCATCATGTTTAGGGGTGTGGAATTGTACAGAATTACAATAGTCACGCAATTGTGCATCATTAATTCACGAACGTCTTTTAAAGTTTACAAAATAAACTGCCCGTTTTGTTTATTTTGTATTGTACTGAAGTCCATTCATTATGTTATCTTATAAAAAAACTATTTAGAAGTACTATGTTTTGTCCTGTTTTGATCAGAATACACAACTAGATGCTCGGAAGTACATGCCGACAGACTTACAACAATTTTGAAAGTTTGAAAGAACAGCTGTGTGTCCGCCAGTGTAAACGTCCACATGCATGTTTGACAGTCTATATCCTTCATAGATAAATGCTGCTGTGATTCAGGTCAAGCGATCAGTAATAACAGACTAAATTAACACTAAAAATGTCCAAATTGCAGAACTGTTTAGTATGATTTATTGCACGGCTTGGAAGAAAACAGCTATTGCTGACATACATTCCTAAAAAAAAAAAAAACTCAAATGTTTCAGCTAAGAACAGAATCAGCCAAGACATTTAGAGGTCCAATTTGCCATTTTCCTTCCTAAGGGAGACTGATGGCTGAAATTTATAGGCAGATTTGTATTGTGTGAGCGAGAATGTGCTGGAAATGGAGGCGTGTTTGAAGTTTAAGTCTGGAAACTGTAAAGTAGAGCTTTATTCAGCAGTCACAGCTGGAACGCAGGTTTGGACTGCTGTAGTGTGTCTGTAGGGGGGGTGAGATAAGTCTGTGTATATATATAGGGGGTTCTCTAGGCTTTTTTCCACAGCTGTCCAATCAAACCCATCCCAACCCGACCCACCGCTGCCCACTCTTTTCCCAGAGTCTGCATGAGGGGCCTACCAGTCGACTTCCTGCAAGACGCAGAGCAGAGCAGGAAGCAATTTGTCACACAGGATTAAACGACAGGAATAATAGAAAACGAATGCGCCAAATTCTCCAAATCTAGACATGGAGGAACAGCAAGAGAGAAGTGCAAATAAACGGAAATACAAGATAAAGCAGCCTAGACGAAATATCTAACCAAGTGTCAGTCAAGTGAGATGTTGACTTTACTGACGCACCGAGACATCAGTTTCGACTCATTCCACGATTGGTTAAAGAATGGGAGAGGAAGAGAGAACAGGAAGGACTGGAAAGGGCAGTTGAGATTGTAACGGTTGTAAAATGAAACACACTGAGCAGCGAGCACTGATTTGATGGCGGGGTAAAGGAAAATAAGCAAATTGTGTTTGTTTACGGAAGTAAAAGCAAAGTTGCCTCAAGAAACCTCTACTGTTTAGCTGTTGTTGTATTTTTTGTCAAAACTGACAGATTTGAAACTGACAGAAAATTTGGGGCCTCAATCACAAGTCATCTGGAAGTAATTTATTTTAAATATTAATTACAATATTTTTTATTAATATTTTATTAAAATATTATTATTAATAAGCAAAATGCTTTTTTAACCTTTTTTAAACAAAATACCAAACTGGCTTATTAGAATGACTTCTTAAGGATCATATGACACTGAAATTGAATAACATTACATCATTCATTCATATATTTTCTTTTCGGCTTAGTCCCTTTATTAATCTGGGGTCGCCACAGCGGAATGAACCGCCAACTTATCCAGCATATGTTTTACGCAGAGGATGCCCTTCCAGCTCCAACCCATCACTGGGAAACATCCATACACACTCATTCACACACATACACTACGGACAATTTAGGCTACCCAATTCACCTATAGCGCATGTCTTTGGACTTGTGGGGGAAACCGGAGCACCCGGAGGAAACCCACGTGAACACGGGGAGAACATGCAAACTCCATACAGAAACGCCAACTGACCCAGCCGAGGCTCGAACCAGCGACCTTCTTGCTGTGAGGCGAACGTGCTACCCACTGCGTCACCATGCAGCCCCTAACATTACATCATTAAATGATTTTTTTAAATGTATTAAAAAACCATGGTGAACGTAACAGATGTCTTTCAATTACTTAAAAAAAGTTCCCAACTCCAGAACCATTTAACATTATTGTTTAAAGACTAAAATATATAGCAATTAACACGTAACATCTAGTAATCATTCAACAACAAAAACATAGCTTTGTTTTGCTTGAAGCAATACAAGTTCAAGTGTGTAGCTTGTTAGAGTGTTTTACATAACCAACCTTATCTAATCTCTAAAGTTATGATGACATTTCTTTCTATTCTAAGGTAAAATGTTGACATTTAGAGCATTTTATTGCATATTTACAGATGAATAGATTAACAAAATAAAAAAATACAAATTTTTAACTTCAGAATTCAATATTAGTTGGAATAACCTTGATTTTCAAACACAACATATGAAAACATTTGTAGTTCTGACCAATTGTCATTTTCTGATTCCTCTGTTTGACAATATTTTTATTAGAACTTTAAAAGAAATGTTATCACATCCTCATAGAATCACACAAACATTAACATTTTACTCAAACTCGTAACTTTTCAATCCAGCAATTCCATTGAAACAGGCCATTTTAAATGGACAAAAATATGGAGGTATCAATGGAAATGTTCTAAATCACAGAAATGGAGGGAATTTGGTTGAAAGAGCTCAATAAGATTTTTGATCACACCCTCCCAGAAATCACACCATGCTGAATATTTGTCTATATGCTGGAGAAAATGTGGAAATCAAAAGGTGAATCACTATCACATTTTCTGGGGCTCGGTTATTAAAAAATATTGGAAAGAAATACACAATGCCTTACAAAATATTTTTTAATCTGTGATGCCCTGAAATTCTATTTATTGCTCATATACCTGAGAAACGGTTAAAAAGAGATAAGTATTTAATGAATGTCTTGTTGGTGGCTGTCAAAAAGAGCATTACCAAAAAATTGTTGGAATAAATGGAAATTACAATGGAAATTTATTAAATGGAGCAAATTACTGCATTTGTAAATCAGAAAATGGACCAATTTATTTCATTCTGGGAAAAATGGACCAATTATGCAACGTACCATAAACTTTTCTGTTAGCTTAAAATCGGAAGAATCACTCTCTACATGTACATAGTTGTATTGCTGACGTGCATGTATTTCTTATTCTATTTATTTATTTTTATTTATTAGTCTCAGATGTATGATCTTTGATATGTATCTGATGTAAGTGTAAAACTTTTTAAGAAAAAAAAAAAAGAAACAGGCCATTTTAAAATAGTCTCTTCATTTTTTTTTTCAAGCTTAAAATGACATAATATTTTTTTAGATGTTGTGTAGTTCTACATATATAATACAGATAGATAAACAGTGCATGATATGAAAGGACTAAATAGAAACTATTAACGTGCAAGGGGGCCTTGTGGCTTGGAGAGCGTAAACTCAGATGTTTTGTATGTTTTCAGTGGAACAGCGTCATGGAACTGGAAACTCTGGGGTTGGTAATAGCTGGTTAATATGAAGGCAACATAGCAGTGTATGGGTGCGTGTAACACTCCCTCTCTGACGCTCTCTGACGCTCTCTGCGGCCTAGGCTCACTAACCTAAACCATCTGTGTGGCCCACACTGACAGGAAACTGATAAAAGAAATGAAGGGATGGAGGAAAGGTAGAAAGAAGGAAAGCATATTTTATGCATCCCTCTATAAACGTTCACTAAGGGGGGTTTTATTTCTGTATGTGTGTGATCATTACTGCGAGTCCATGTGACTTACAGTAACAGACATCAATAGCCCGATTAATCAATGGTTAACACCATAATAAAAGCTAATATAACCCAGTTATCCCTTTCCCACTCTCAATCCTTTCAAACGCTTTCGAAATGTAAATGAATCATCAGTCTGTCACAGAAATATCCGTTTTTAATGCAGAAAAATAGCTAAAATACCTGACATTATATTACTAACAAAAAGTTGGTTCTTACAATCCATTCTCCCATTTACACACTTTCTAAATGTGAATACATCATCGACCTGTTTCAGGAACACAATATCTGTTTGCTAACTGCTAACACGCCACTGTCTTAACAGAAGTAATCATGACATGACAACTAATCACTCTCAGTGTGCACTTCTCTCTGTAGGGCAACAATCTGTATAGCACCATTCTCCATAGTGGCATTTTGAACTGTAGTCAATAGATGATTGATTTTCATCCAATTAAAAATTCAGTGCTGCTTATTTATTAACCAAGCAATGTCCTTGCTGGAAGGCTTGCATACACTTGACTGCTTGTATATGTATATATACACTTAATGTGTGTGCTTTACCATGTTAAGCAACTGTAAAGTAAATATATGTAATACTTTAATACTAAAACATTTTATTTCAGGGTTTCTTGCAATTACATTTTGGGTTAGTTTCTATTTATTATAATAAGGTTCAGTAAAAACAATAGAAAGACATATAAATAAAACTGTGTTTGTGTGTGTGTGCATGGAATATGAGCATGTAAAAAGGTAGAATGTTTTGTTGTATTTAGTGGCTTAGGGTAAAAAAAAAATGTTTGTACAGTATAAAAATAATTATGTCAATGGAAAGTCTACACAAAACATGCAATCCCAACATGCCAATTTGTTTGTTAAAATGTGCTCAACAAGCATGGTCACACTTCACCACACAGATCGTCCATGAAGAAGAAAAAAAAGAACGAAAAACAAGAGGTTAAAAATTACGCACATGACATGGATTTGTGTTTTTATACCCAAATTTGAGCTGGCACATTCAATTTTTTTCAGAAATCAGAAATGAATTGAGGTCAAACTCAACTAAACAAGTAAATAACTGTACTTGAGTGTCTGATAAAGTCCATTTTAAAATTCATAGATCAAAACAATAATTATATGCATTAGAAATGCTATTGTAACTAAAGAGTTTACACGTACTAGTGGATTAACCATTAAAAATAAAGATTTTAGAGTAGCTATGGTGCATAGTGCTCTAATATATTTGGGGGTTGTCTAATCAATTTCTTAAGCACTGTATGAATCCATATCTCATCAGTCAAAAACAACAGCAAAAAAACTGCAGAATCCAATATTGAAACCATGAAAGTCCAACCGCTGAAACATGGGAAACACATTAGCACCAAGCTGTGACCTGTCAGGTCTACCCAGTAATGGACTGACAGAGCAGAACAGCTGGCCAACAGCAGAAAGACCTGATACCCACCGCTAAACATGAACAAAGTGCTCTTTTGCTTAAAATTTAAAAAGCCAGATAGAAGAAATAAACCAAGAGAGAGAGATACAAAGCCAATCCTCTCGTTCAGATATGGTGATTGAGGACAGTATGATGGAGTGACCTCTGCTAAAAATAATACAGTTTACTCAAGAATACTGCCAAGACATTCCACATCCAGCCAGCTGAGCGGGACAGAAAGCACTCTGGGTGACAGGACGTGTGTGTGTCTAATCCGTGATGAGACCCAGCGACCTCTACATGCGATAAAAGACACTGAGTCACTGTCTGGCTGAAGGTTTCATGCAAATCTCAAACACACACAGTAAGTCACACACACACTTGTATACCCATTCAAAGGAAACAATCTAATTGATGTTTATCAAATAAAAAATAAAGGTAATCAAAAGATAAAACTCAGATTATTGAACATTAGATCACTCTCCTCTAAAACTCTTTTTGTTAATGATTTGATAACTGATCTACAGTAAGATGCACTTTGTCTAACAGAAACCTGGCTAAAAGCAGATGATTACATGACCCTAAATGAGTCTTCACCTGAAGGACATCATTATAAACACGAACCGCGTCTTAAAGGCAAAGGTGGAGGCGTTGGCATTATATACACTAATATTCTTAGTGTTACTCAGCGATCTGACAACTGTATATAGGCCTCCAGGGCACCATACCGACTTTACAAAAGAATTTGCTGATTTCTTATCTGAAATAGTTCTGGCCACAGATAAAATTTTAATTGTTGGTGATTTTAATATTCATATAGATAATGAAAAAGATGCTTTAAGTCTGGCCTTCTTAGACATACTAGCCTCTGTTGGAGTGAAACAGCATGTCTCAGGGCCTACTCATCGGCATAATCATACCTTAGACCTAATATTATCACATGGTATCGATA
Organism: Danio jaintianensis; assembly: GCA_903798115.1. NCBI lineage: Eukaryota > Metazoa > Chordata > Actinopteri > Cypriniformes > Danionidae > Danio > Danio jaintianensis. Next base: position 17,394,614 of record CAIGQV010016547.1, on the reverse strand, counting down.
TTGATAATGTTGAAGTCGTGCAGCAGAGTGATGACATTTCAGATCACTATTTAATCTCTTGTTTATTGTGCATTGATAGGTCTACAAAACCAGCTTCTATTTATAAATATGGTAGAACGATCATCGCTAGCACTAAAGATCACTTTGTCAGTAACCTACCTGATCTTTCTAATTTCCATAGCATTCCAGGCAGCCTAAAATAGAACTATTGATTCTGTCCTTTCTAGCACGTTAGACATAGTTGCTCCGTTACACTTAAAAAAGATCAGGGAAAAAAATCTGACACCATGGCACAATGAGCACACATGTGCCTTAAAGAAAGCAGCCCGGAAAATGGAACGTAGATGGAAGAAAACTAGAGGTTTTTCGTCTGGCCTGGAAAGAAAGTATACTTAACTTTAGAAATTAATCAGTCCTCTGCACTTCAATAACTGTCTGGTTTAGCTCAACTACGAAATCCGACCTCCGAAGACTACGTCAAATAGTTCGGACTGCTGAGCGAATCACTAGTACAACCCTCCCTACTCTCCAAGAACTGTACTTATCCAGAGCAAGCAGAAGGGCTGCCAAAATCACTCTGGACCCCTCACACCCAGCACACTGCCTCTTTGAACTTTTACCTTCTGGTCGAAGCTACAGAGCACTGTGCACCAGAACAGCCCGACACAGAAACAGTTTCTTCCCTCAGGCAACCCATCTCATGAACACTTGATGATAGTAATTATGGAACAAACATCACTACTTGCTATACACTTTTTATACACATAAACACTTATTTAACAACATACTTTACATGCCAATTTGCACATAACAGCTGCCATATAACGTTGTATATAGTAATATACCTGTACATACACTTGTCAATTTGTATATTTGCATTCACTATTTACTTTTATTTTTAGCCTGGTTTCTCTCGAGGTTTTTTTTCCTTCCCTTTTGCCAGTTGGTGAAGTTCGTTCCTCGTCGCTGTCGCCACTGGCTTGCATGGTTCGGGACTTTCAGCAGTGAAAATTAAACCACACTGAACTGAACTAAACTGAACTTAAACTCTGAAAACTGGACTGACACTGTTTCAATTTACTATAATCTTCTATGTGAAGCTGCTTTGACATAATCTACATTGTAAAAGCGCTATAGAAATAAAGATGAACTGAATTGAATTAAATAGTTATCTTTATGGGGGCTTCCAGTTAATGTAAATATTTTTACACAGCCCAAACAGTATATTCTTCCTCCTACTCCAACCCAACCCTCACAGGAAACAATCAGCATTTTTATATTTTCAAAATACTCCATTCAATGAGATTAATGAGTCGTTTTCCTCATGGGGACAAAAAAATGTCCCCAGAAAGTCAAAATTGATTTTGCTATACTTGTGGGGATATTTGGTCCTCACAGTGTAAGGATTACAAGACACACACACACACACCCATGTAGTTTTTGGTGGTTTATGAGGACTCTCCAAAGGTAAAATGTATTTTATGCTGTAAAAAACACTTATTACATGGTCTTACCCCTACCCCCAAACCAACCCTCACAGGAAACCTGTGGTAAATTAGAAATTTGAAAAGACCCCATTAAGTATGATTTTTAACAATTTAGAATTACAAGGACACAAGGCATGTCCTTATAAACCATATCAAAACAGTAATTCCTAGGTCATAACCATGTCATTATACCAAGTTGTGTCCTCATAAACCATCAAAACTAGCACACAAACGCACAATCTTCCAGTAGCTTCGTCTTGATTACACTACAAAATAATCGCCCATTTACACTGAGTTTTCGCTAATTAAATGTCAAACACTTTCTGTGCGTGTTTGATTCTTTGTTTTGTGACACACCTAGAGCTATGACAAAGTCTGGCTGGCTCACATACCATTATATATTAAGTGGCTGAATAACCTGCTGTGTAAATTTCAACTTTCTATTCATCAAAGAATCCTGAAAAATCATATATTAGTGTTTTCACAGAAATATTTAAAAAGACTTCTTGTAGCTCAAACAGTAGAGCATAGTGCTAGTAACGTCAAGGTTGTGGGTTTGATTTCCAGGGAAAGCAAGCACTGAAAAATGTACACCTTTGGATAAAACTGTTTGCCAAATACACAAATGTAAAATGTACATTTACATACAGTATACTGCACAGATGGCTGGTAAAATATATATTTTAGATATCAATAAAATGCCTTGGTAAACATAAAAGACTCAGTCTCTATGCTAGTGTATATTATTAAAATATCATGGTTTTACTATCTGATATAATCACTGTACCACCACAGTGTTTTATTAAGGATACATGCTTATTTAAGATGTAACACACACACATGCACGCACACATACATGCACTATAAAACATGATTATTGTCTGAACTCACCAGGGAGTGCCGTTGACTGATCGAGTGGGCTGAGACAGAGTGACCTCTAGTTGCCCCTGTAAAAGAGAAAGGACAGAACACATGGGCATCTGGCAGGTATTGATCTGTCACTTCCCTTCCAGTAAACTGTGCTTGATATTCTCAAAGGATGTGCAATACACAGATCATTCAGCCTCTTTCACTTCCTCTCGTCTAGATACATTCAACAAACAAATGCTTCTATTACCGCCTTCAGTTTTAGATAGCCATGGTAACAAAATTTCAGTAGTGGATACCACTGAAACCACAAAAAAGAGGGTATTTTACAAAAGGAAAAAGGTATAGTAAAATACATTGCCTGGAAGTTGCCTTGACACAAATTGGAGAAAAATTGACATTTTTAGAAGTCCCCATGGACTTAATTTTGCTTAAGATTAATGAACTTATTGTACATGGTTTAGCTTTGACTATTTGCAATGTGCATCTCGTGTTACACTTTTTGTTTCTGTTTATTGTATAACTTTAGTGCTATCTATGTTACCCTTAGGGTGATTTGTCTGCATGTAAAACCATGTGCATTGTCTATGTATCATCATTGGCTGTTTTTATGATCAGGGCACTTATAATAAACCCTGGTTTATCATGTAGCTTCATATTTTATCACCTACATTATTATTTTATTTACCAGTACCTTGATATTTTGGTAATGTATATATTAACACTTTTATATATCTATCTCTATCTATGTACATCTATCTCTATTTCTATATATCTATATCAATCTATCTCTCTCTATATCTTTCTAAATTACATTTTGTGATTTATTTTTTTTTACTTCAAAGCAAGATTAAAGGCTAATGCACCAAATGCTTCAATGTAAGAAGCTTTACAGTATTAAATATAAAAAAACAGTGTCAGTATTGCTTTCAATTAGAATAACAAGTTCAATATCTTGATGTATAAATCTGACTTTAATGAACACTATTATATAGATTTCTGTTTTGGACATATACCCCAAATACTGAATACCGTGTAGATATAATTCATCAACACAGCTGCACAATTTAAGACCACTGTTTTTCAAAATGGTTGCACAACCACCCATGATGAACTAGATAGAGGAATGGATTAAGAAAATATTTTGGCTGTTGGCATCTGCACAAATGATTGACAGCGTGACGGGCTAAGGTTCAATGGGACATCGGAATTCTTTAAAGCATTCCTCAGGTCTGGCTTCCTCTTTCCAATCTCAGAGCTCATATTAAAGAAAGGAAGCCAGACCAAAAAAAAGGGCTCTGGGCTGCAGTAGGGGTCCAGGAAAGGTCAACCTGAATGACCTGAAACCCTTTGAAGAGTCTCAACATGGCTAACTAAAAGAAACTGGAGCAGTTGTTCATATTGGTAGTCAGCAGACTATGGTATTTGAGCTTTCATAGTTGTGAATTAATAATGAGTGAAGTCATGTAATAATGTGTACGGTAATTCTCAAACAACTACAAATACCCAGTCTAATGAGTCATAAGGTCAATCACTGGACTTTTATTTAAAATGCTCTGCGGATACAAAGCTGAGTGGCACAAAACTGACCACACTTCCTCTTTGCTAAATCGTAAATTTCAGAGACTGCCACACAGACACACACTTACCAAGTAATCTAAATTTGGACTTCACATTGACCTCTTTTGTTCTTAAACTAGGTTGTACAAATCAAGCATCACTATTACTGCTCATGATTATGGTTAGATGTTCGAACTTATTCTTAGTGCTCTTGTACTAGCAGAGGTGTCAAATCATCTAACACATTATCTAACAAGAGCCTAGCAACAACACTGCAGAAAAAATTTATTAAAGCTTCCTAGTAACTGCTTAGGAATGCACTAAAACAACCCAGGAAACCTTAACAACTGCAAAATGTAGAAATTTATTTTGTAAAGCTATTATTATACTTTATTTTTATTATTATATATTACATTTTATACTATATTATTAATAATAATAATAATTATTATTATTATTATTATACTGTTACTTCTCTAACAAAATTTTTGTTTAAAGTCAGCATGAAGCAAAAATCAGCATCTCTACAGGAGACAATGATTAATGGGGCCATGAACTATATAATATAATTCATTCATTCATTTTCTTTCGGCTTAGTCCCTTTATTCATCAGGGGTCGCCACAGCGGAATGAACCGCCAACTTATTCAGCATATGTTTTACACAGCGGATGCCCTTCCAGCTGCAACCCAGTACTGGGAAACATCCATAGACACTATGGCCAATTTAGTTTATTCAATTCACCTATAGCGCATGTCTTTGAACTGTGGGGGAAACCAGAGCACCTGGAGAACACGAGGAGAACATGCAAACTCCACACAGAAACGCTTACTGACCCAGGCGGGGCTCGAACCAGCGACTTTCTTGCTTTGAGGAAACAGTGCCAACCACTGAGCCACCATGTCGCCCTATATAATATAATATAATATAATATAATATAATATAATATAATATAATATAATATTTTTTTATTTGGTAAATGATTAATGAATGATTCATTCATATTTATTCATAAACTGAATTTAAAAGGGGCCATCTAATGTGAAATCAAATTTCCTTGATTTTTTCGACATACAAGAAGTCACTGTACTATAAAAACTTCCTGCATGTTTCAGAACTTTCTTATTAGTCTTAAAACAGTTTATATCGAAGCCAATCTGTCAAAACAACAGGTTTTGGAATGTCACTTTATAAAGTAATTCCAACTCCACAGAGCTTCACCCACCAATTACCACATGTAGTTGCTGAATGAACTGAAGTCAACACTGAAACGAAATGATAAAGATGCTCAGAAAAACAAAAAGACACAGTGCCAGGTCACCCTTCAATCAATCTGTCTTTTTGTTTTTGTTTTTTTTGTTTTTTTTACAATAGATTGCAAACAAAACACAGATCTGCAACCATCCAATTAACATATAGATTTTTGCTATTTTTCTTTTAATGCATTTTTTTCCATTTGAAAATGGGTTACACTCAGATGTGTCACAATGAAATCCCAAACAGGTTTTTGGAGGAGCCTAAACATCCTTCCAGTCGTTTTAATCAATCATTACTTCACCAGTCACAAATACAATTCCTGCAGCTTCCCTCCACCTCCTCCTCTATTTCTCTTTCTTATTGTACAGATATACTGTAGCGGTGTTGTAGCTTAAGCCGAGTCTCAGGTTCAATCCCCCTTCAAGGACAGCAAGCAAATTTATTTACTAGCATCTATCAAGACAGCAGCTAGCTCTCGGCAGCTCTGAAAATAAGCAGGGTTGTGCCTAGATGGGAGACCACATGGGAAAACTAGAATGCTGTTGGAAAAGGTGCTACTAAGGGCAGCTCATCCTGTGGTCTGTATTGGTCCTTGTGCCCCAGTATCGTGATGGGGACACTATAATGTCAGTGAGCTCCATCCTTCGAATGAGACGTTAAACCAAGGTCCTGATTATCTATGGTCATTACAAAATCCCAGGATGTCCTTCAAAGAGAGAAGAGAAGAGGTGTGTCCCTGGCATCCAGGCCAAATCTGGCCGCTGGCCTCTTTTCATCATGGAATCTTAACCATTCCCATATCATCTAATTGGCTTCATCACTTTTTGTCTCCACACACATCAGATGATTGGTGGAGAGGTGTGGGGTCTGACACATGAATGGTTGCCATCTCCCATTGGTATGACTAAATAGGCATGCAAACTCACAAAACATTAGAAAATATAAAATATCTGTCACAACCAGCCTGTGGCATTATCAATTTACACTAAATTTAAAAAAATAATTTCCTTTATAAAGTTTTTGCTTTTGAGCTTTTCAGATCTGACTAACATTTTTCATAAATTTTGTCACTGGGTCATAAACACAAACAGACACTTGCACACTGTACCTCTTTAAACAAGTGCACTTAGTAACAGCACCTCATCTGTAGCACTTGCCCATGAACTCAAACACACAAATACACACACTCAGCAGTCCCGGGCATTCAACTGCTGCAGGGAGATCATAACATTCAAAAAAGGGGCTGTTCTGAGAACTGACAAAAACACAGAGGGCTTTTGTGCTCAATCCGTCAACATGCAATACCAATCCAGTTCTGCCCCACCCACCCCTCAGACCCCTCACACCCTGCAGACAGTAAATACACACTGTCTTTCCCTGCAAACGGGTCTGATGACAGCTTTAGTTTCCTCTCTGTGTCGTTCAACATGCATGCAAAGCTGAATTTTAAAAGCTTGCTTTTCCCAAAATGAAAATGCTTACATGCTTCATTGACTTTCAGTGACCTAAAATATTGCTTTTGTGTTACACAGATGACCAAAAATTGGTTCGAAATTAATTGAAGGTGAGATAAATGACCAACGAACAATATTGTTGATTTGATTTCACCATTCCTAGTGCAATAAAGGAACAGAGGGAAAAAATGGAGTGAAAGGGACAAAGTCAGAAATAGAGAGAAATGTTTTTCTGCTTTCAACTGTATTGCCTCTGTCAACATTATTAAACTAAAAACACATACAGTGAAACCTCTGATTCTTTTTGGGAGGCGATGGCTACAAAAAAAAAAAAAACACACAAAAAAAAATGTACGGAAGGGTCCTGAAGGATTAGTTTGCTCCTACAGTTTTGGCAGCAATTTTCTTGTGAATGGCCCTGTGCTCAATAACAGCAGTGTTTCACCATACAGGCAGCGAGCAGGCCGCAATTTGCAATAAATACTGTTTATGAGCGGATTCTAGTTAAAGTCGAATTCCAGGAAAATTACAAGGAGGCTCATTTACACAACCGTGCATTTCTACCCACTGAGATGACCATCTGACCCCTGTCAGCCGCCCACCCACTGGCAGGCCCATGGATGCGGTGTCATGCTCGGCTCAACTGCGGGTTCCTGTTAACGGCTGGTATGCATTGGCTCTGATTCTGCCCTTTGGTCCAGTGACTCGGTGAGCTTTATCAGAATCGATCGCGGCTGTAAACTGACTCAGTCCAACTCCCCCACATCAGCTGTAACTCTAGCCCCCCTCACCTTGACCTCTTTCACAGACACGCACCTCTATGTGTGTGTGCGCGTTTCAGTCTGCGCCAGTCTGTGGCATCATGTTTCGGGCTCTGGCAGGGCCTCGCAGGAACGTTCCGTGCTCCGCTGGGGGCTCCTGAGGGTCACGAGGCTAAAGAGTCAGGAAGACGATTCTTTTCTTACATAAACATTTTCAAAGAAAAAACAAACACTGATTTTGAATCAAAAGATGAGATTTTGTTAAAATTTTGTTTAACATTTATTTTGCAACATTTTGTTATTTCTTTTTTTTAATTGCCAGAATCATCTATTTTTTTGACTCCCTTTTTTCCGGATATATTTATAAATATATTAATTGAGGAGCATTATTATATAAATACAGACACACACACGCACGCGCGCACACGCACACTATTACTAAAGTTTGAACAAAAAACACAAACATTACCCCTTAAAATTGGGGGTTGTAAGTATTTTTTTATTATTTAAGGTCATTATTATTAGCCTGCCAAAAGAAATAATTTTGTTTCGATGGGCTACAGAAAAAAACTACTATTATACATAAATGCATAAGAAACCTAACTTGTCTATTTAACCTATTAATCCATTTAATTTCACTTTAAGCTGAAAAGTAGTATCTTGCAAAATACAGAGAAGTATATTATGTAATGTCATTAGGGCTGTGCGATTAATCGAAATCAAATCGCAATTTGAAACGTTGTGAAAGAGAAATATATATGTATTATTTAATTTTCCCCACCCAGAGCAAATGCGTGACTGCCGTCTGTGTGTGACAGACTTACTAGCCAGCTGAGTGAGCACACTTTTGTTCTGCCCAATCAGAATTGCGCAACAGAACTATGCGGAATGCCCACAATAAAAAAACAAAAAAAAAACAAACAGGAAAGTGCAGACAATTGGGATAATGGCGTCTGCTGCTTCAGAAGCATTAATGGACAAATTAATATCAAAGAAAAACGGCATCGGTAATATGGGAATATTTTGGCTTCAAAGTCACAGACACCAAACAAAAACAGGTAATTTTTAGGAGCTGTCGCAGAATTGTTGCCATGGCTTACAGATTATTAAGCTGAAGCTTGACTACAAAATTAAAATCGCAAATCAAATCGCAATATCTGTCAGGAAAAAAAAGAAAATATATATATATATATTTTTAATCGCAATTAGATATTTTCCCCAAATCGCACAGCCCAAACTGTCATCACTAATGTGTTGAAATAAAAATCTTTTCATTCACATCTCTCCATTAAACAGAACCTGGGAATTGTTTTTTTTTTTTTAAGAATTTAAATTTCACAGGAGGGTTAATTATTTTCACTAACTGTAAATATAATTATATTTATTAAATTTTTTTAAGTGGTAAAAGACCATCAAATACATCAAAAATCTATTAATAAACATTATTTAAATGTAAGAATACAGTATAAATATTATTGTCGTATTCTTAGTTGCATGTGATAGTTTTGGCGCTAAATCTATGAAACGTTATCCAGGTCAGTGGGAAGAAGCTCCACATCTAGCACATCACAATTTACAACTAGCTGCTAAGTTTAGTACACATACACACACACACTCATGTTCAAAATGATGGCGTAGGGAGATGGACAACTACCAGAGGCCTCTGCCAGAGGAAGACTGGAATTAAAAATGCAGAATTGAGTTGAGAAAGAAGGTACAAGAGTGTTACAGAGTAAAAGGGGTGTGTATAATGAGACTGTTTTAATGTTTAACCAGGGTGGAGAGACACCATAAATGTTGGCCAGGCTCAGCAGGAGACCGAGGGGTGTCATTAAAGCCCTCTCTTCACCTTTCGGTTCCTCTCAGTGGCCCATGCTTCTCCTTCATTTACTAATGTGGCTTACGTGCATTTCTTCAGATGTTAAAGGGCTCCTTTTAACCTGCAGTGCTTCAGGCACAACAGCACAGATCAGAGTTCAAATTCAGAGGAATTTCAGGAAAGGACATGTCCGAATTCTTCCTTGATGGCAAACCATCCACAGCTAGCCACTGTCCAAGACTTATCAAGAATTTAAAGCACTTGAGGTCATAGATCAAGCTGCTTTCCTAGATGGATAGGATCCCAATAGGACATTTTCAGTGGCTTTTGTAATATAGCAGAAAATAAGCTTTGTAACCCATCAAAAATGTATTACTCTTAAAGGGTTGGTTAATCCAAAAATGAACATTTACTGACTATTTACTCATCCTCAAGTGGTTCATATACAGTGGGAGTGTATATCTTTTGTTAAACACAAAAGAAGATATTTTGAGAAAAACCTGAAAAGCTGTAACTATTGACATGATGACTCAATGATTACAGGTTTCCAGATTTCATCAAAACATTTCCATCGTGTTTAACAGATGAAAGAAAACCATAAAGGTTTGATTGAAGTAAAGGGTGAGTAAATGACATAATTTAAATTTTTCTGTGAATTGACCATTTAAGGCTTATAAACGCTGAACATGCAAATACTAATAAGATGCCAAAACCAATACCAATGCAACTAATCACACAACAGTGTCAATTTTTCCTCTCCAATGCCCGGACATGAGTTTTAGATCATGTGCATACGTAGAGCCACTTGCTGGTGCACAAAGGACAAGATATGGAACAGAAAGCTGTTTTTAAAACTAGTGTAGATACCAAAGAAAATTTGACAAGATAATGGGAAACGATGGCAATATTTTATTTTGGTCCTGTTTGTGTTTCTGTTTTAAAGCCTAAAAACAGAACATAGGCTATAAACTGACTACACCAAAGCCAGATGACATCAACTTTTATCAACTATCAACTATTAATCTGTGAAAGTGAGTAAGTTTTGCTGTTTGGTGTGATGTTTGTCTCTTGTTGATAACCACCTTTTCCAAGACAAGAAAATCTTTAAAACAAGAAAGAAAGAAAAAAGAGATTAGAGCTTCTTTATAGCTCCGGGCATTACGAGTCAAATCCTGGCTCAGAAACCTTTCCGGATCCTGTTTCCCCCTCTCTCTCTCTCTCTTCGCTTCCTGTCAGTCTACAATGTCCTGTCTGAAGGAATCGTAAAATAAGTACGATTGGGCTTTACTGATTTATTTTATGCTGTAAAATAAAACTCCATGAACAAGTAAAGCTTGATCAGGGGAGTTTGAGTTGGATCGAGAGGCTGGGAAAGGTATGGCGTGTGAGTGGGACCTCTGGCAAGAGCGCTCCGGGATGAAAAGTGGGATGAATCATGCGAGCAGGAGATGCCGTGATGGGTTCGTTCCGTTGCTCACTTCCGTTCCAGTGTCCCTGGAGACGGGGTTGAGTAAGCGGGTGGAAATGCCGCTGCTTTGCCAGCCACAGGCCTCTGGAGCAGATGTTCTTCTGTATGCGTTTCTGTTTTTTTCTTTCGTTTGACCCTAAGGGGACTTTCGGGGACAGGTGGGACTAGGCAAACAAAACAAAATGTGAATTGTCTTTCTTCATTTTCCAAGTGGTTTGTTAAGTAGAATACCACCACTTCATCTTTTTATATTGAATTTCAAGGTATCAGTCAAACCCCTTTGTATGTTTATCTAACAGTCACTGTGTATTGCTGGGAAACTAAGACTAAAAATTGAAAACATAAGGGGAAAAAACAAATGTAGCATTATGGAAAAATTTGGTTTATTTTGCCCATATCGCTCCAACAAAAACAACAACAAAGCATTAAACCTCAATTTAAACCTGCATAGCGCAAGATTTTGGCCCGCTGTAGAGGGTGTGGGGGAAATACCATCTCAAAGCTCTGTGGTTCTACCGTTATACATTAACAACATCAATTCTGTGCCAGAAACTCTTGCCAGTTTGTGTTTCTTTCCCAGGATGCCCTGCTTCTTACCCCAACAGCTGCGGTGGGCTGTCTCCTAGTGTCATAACACCTTCGAGACACAAAGTCAACAACAAAAAACAAAAAGAAAGAAAATTGTGTGTCTCCTAAGAAACAAGTAGTGTGAAGCGGGAGAAGTTTGCTGCTCTAAAATAGAAAAGAGGGGGAAGAGCAAGAGCGTGCAAGACAAACAGAAGCGTTCTTTCAGCTTGCCCACTGTCTGTTTGGCCAGCTTGATTAGGGAACAGTTGTTGACGTCAGAGTTTCACACATGGAGGAGCAGATCCCTGAACCTGCACTGTATACCTTCATCAGACTACAATAGCCTTACAGAGAAAGGCACGTCATTCCAAACCTGTGTATTCTATTCTACAGAATTATTATTTTCTTGCCTCATATGTCATATGTCTCATATGTCTTTTCCTTTATGTTTTTCACTCTCTCTTTTTGAATTTCTAGTTTTATTAAATTCTAGGTCGATCTTGTGGCTGTTTAAAATGTGCTATATAAATAAGGTAACCCTGAAGTAATATTCTTTCTTTTTCAGAATACAAAATAGATGCTTTCGATAGTTTAAGAACTGTTCCTCAATTTTTTTGTGTGTTCTACAAATCATCATGTTCTACGAGTCATTCAACTGACAATTTATATGGATGATCACTTTAATTTAAAGTACAAAGTTTTGAGCCAAAACATCAGCTTTACTTATTAGGTTGGATGAAATAGAGGGTTTGTTTTAGTGTTAATAAACTAGTACATGCGAGTTGAAGGTGGATGAATTCAGCTGCGGTCTCTTGTGGCACAAAAAGAGACCGTTAACAGACACTGAAGAGAGGAAGTATCCAAACACACACATCTGTGGGGTCTGACCACCTGCTTGAGTGTGTGGCCTATAGAGGGTTGGGAGCAATGGAGGAGGTCTTTGTGTAAACACGTCAATGGATGTATCCGGAGCAGGCTTTCCTAGATTTCAGCCAAAACCAGGCCTCTCTGTATACCCTCCATGCCTTCCAAGCATACATTTCCTCTTCGGCAATAATAGTAGACAGAGAAAGCCCAACTTCCTCAAGTACCTGGTTTTTAAGATTGTCTAGAAGGAAGAGTTTGGTTATTGTGTATTGTTATTGTTATTGTGTCTTGGTTATTGCCTGGTTATTGTGTACATAATATGTTTATGTAGACATATTATAAAATGACAACTGCATATAGTTAATAGCACAGCAATGTATAAAGCTCACACACATAATTGTCAGTCTGTTCACATTGTGTCTGGTCAACCATCAAATGTCTACCTTAAACAAGTGTCAGAAACCAGGTTCTATGTTGTAAAACACAGTTAAAAATTTAAGAGTAGATTTCCAAAACATTACAAAGTCCTTAAAGGATCAACATTGTCAGTCCAAACGAGCAAATGGCCCAGTGCTAATTATAAACAACAGAAAAACTGACATCAGACCTCCCTCATACACTGCAAAAAAATGCTTTTCTTAGAGTTTTTGTCTTGTTTCTAGTTTAAATATCTAAAAAATCCTTAAAATCAAGCAGCATTTTTAGACAAGCTAAAATATTGTCTTGTTTTCAGAAATAAAGTCAAAATTAAGTGAGTCTCTCTTTAAGACAAGCAAAATTATCTGCAAATGGGGCAAGAAAAATGATCTTATTTCAAAGTGAAAACCAGATTAATTTGCTTACCTGACTGGCAGATTATTTAGCTTGTTTTAAGGAAAAAAAACTCACGTCATTTTCACTTTTGTTTTGTTATTTCTCAAAACATTATAATATTTTTGCTTGTCTAGAAAATGCTGCTTGATTTAAGAATATTTACATATTTGGTCTAGAAACAAGACAAAAACTCTAAGTAAGAAAAACATAATTTGCCGTGTAGGAAGGGCACCTGAAGGTTGTTGCTCGAACTATTGATCCTGCCTGGCATGAAGAGGAAGCTCAGCTTTGCAGAGGCACTCTAGATATCAATATCTTTTATCAATAATCAATTACAACACCATGGGAAAAGTCCAAAACAAAACTATGAATTGTGGTGATGCAACAGAAAGAAAAGGCTGATAAAACATAATAAAAGTTCTGACTCTGCGTGCCTTTAAACAATGACTCAGCAAATGGTCACTGGCATTACAATAGCCATTATAATAGTTAGAGCTGATTATCAAGTCTTTAAAGCTGATTCATTACTGTATATGTGATACCTAAAGATTTGGCAGGTAGGCAGTTGGTCGGCTATGTAACAATATCTATTGGTTCTATCACATACCAGAGACTGGTAATGTTCAATGGATCAAATTAATCAAATGTAATCAAGCAATCAAAATCAAACTGTGTTTGTCTCTGTGTCAGTATAGTCACCTATTTACATATCTAAATTTGGTCGGTACCACCAGACTTTATTAAAAACCTTTTTCCACTTTTGGTTATGTCTTTTCTCACCAATAGTAACTGGAGTCTAACACTGGTGCTTCTGCTTCCTTTAAAAAAAAAAAAACTGTTATATGATGACCCTGGGGAGAAGGGGGGATGCATTGACCTATTAACCTCCTATGTTCTACCCCCCATACCCTGACACATGCGCACACAAACACGCGCACACACACACACACACACACACACACACACACACACACACACACACACACACACACACACACAGAAAGTCTTCACAGAACCATAAATGGGTTAATGGCATAAGATTTCACCAAGGAAATATGAACAATATTGATTTCAGGGCGATTAGTCCGCAGAGGATGGATGGAGTAGGGATAAAGCGATTGGGGAGAGATAAGAGGTCAGTCCATAAGAGATTGGTGCAAAAGGTCCCTCAGGCTGTTTCTTATTGATTGTCCCAGTGCAGTGTGTGAGGCGCGGTTTCACAATATGGGCCTGATTAGAAAGCCAGTGGGAGTCTCATAAAGTGTATGTGTGTATGTCCAGACATGTCAATATCTTGTCACACCTGCCTATCAGAGGACTGATACAGACTGTAGACAGTACACTTGAGGTAAGCATTGCATGTGGGTGCTGGGTCATAATAGAGTGTGGAATATTTTCAGTTGTAGGCGATCAGCCATCCCAAGAAGTACAGTGGATCTACTGAGTGTGAGATGGAAATTTTTCTGCTTTAATTTGGCTCAAAACAGCCTTTGTGTGAGTGTGAGAAAGGCTCGCTGGCTGTTGAAAAACTCATTTAGTGTACAAGAGGGGATCAATACCAGAGATTTTACTGACAGAGGAGCCATTATTAAATATTTGATCATGCGGATGTGTTTAGTTGCACAGAGGCGTAAAATAGATGGGGAACCTGAGTGCTTGCTCAGCTGAATGCCCTTCACTGTTCTTTACAGTTCACAGGAACCCTTCATATCTGTTCATCACCATGATTTGTACCTTCCCTTTTAACGAACATGGCCTAATCATGTAAGAGCTCAACAATAAGCTCTTGTGTGTAACAGCAGTGGAATACATTGGACATACAGTTGTCTTACTGACAAAGGATCTGCTACATTTTGCGTCATTCAGTAGTCAGTGTAATGAGAGTTGCCATTAAAACCACACACACACACACACACTGAACATACTGTATGAAAGATATCATTGCATGCAAAGCCTTGTTGCTTCCATTTAATTCTCAAAATATGACCAGTAAAACAAGTTTTGCTGGAATCACCCTATGTTCTTACCACACACTGCGTTTGAACCACTTAAATCCCAGAAATGAATACATTTGCACAAATAAGTTCTTCCAAAATATTTAAATGCATGTCTGTCATAAATGAGAATTCAGATGTACACAAATCCTTATTAGAATGAACTTTTAGTCCATCATACACAGAATGCTTGATGGCTAGTAACCCAATAGCAACTATTAGCAACCCTTCTGATTTCATTAACTAAACATTGGTACTTACTCATAAGAACATAGCACTCAGTACACCAACCGTAACTAGCGACAATTTAATAAACTACTAGCACTTTTTTTTTTTACACAGCCACTTATATTTTACTATTAGTCATTATTTTTTACTAGTACACAAACATTACACACACATAAGAGGAAAAACAAACTGTTATACAATACTGTTGTAATAAAGCTGTAAATTATATAACAGTGAATAGTAGTACCCTTCCGATTTCACTATCAGTAACTATTAATTAAAATGTTAGTACTTATTCATTAGACACTAGGACTAATGCTAGTGGCTATTCAATTAACCACTGGCACTTATTCTTCACATACTGCAGGCCCTGGTTCCTTTAATACCAATCGTTACTTGTACTAGTGCTGAATAAAAACACAATAAACTGATCATAACATACATATAACAAATAAAACAACAATTGTGGCAGTGAGAAACGTATGAAGAAGAACTAGAAATCTATGTAGGCTACTGACTTTCAGAATAGAGAGACTATTGCCTCATAAATAGGAAGTGTCTAGTAACCAAGTATTAGTAAATCAGTGCCACATACATGAAACACCTGGACAGAAAGTACACCTAAAAACTACTATTAGAGAAATGGAGTATGTATCAGCAACTACTAGTAATATATGCTAGTTTGAAGTGAATAGTTGAGACCACACATCCTCAAAGAATTATCAATATTTTTGGGATCATGATGACTAATAGGTTAGAATCAAGTTAATAGAGGATTTTTTAAAAAGATAAACAAGTATCAACAAAACAAATATGACTTAGTTTCAACTTCATAAATGAACCATTTTGAATAAGATATGAGCCTTGGTGGTTAGTTAACTCCTCAGTTTTAGTTTTGTCTACATACCCGTCCCGTGTGTGTGTGCTCGTCCTGATTGCGTAACTCGAAAGACTCTTCCTCTTCTTTCTCCCCATGATCCCGAGTTAGCAAACTGAAGCCTTGTCTGCAGCACACAAGCCAGCAAAGTCCCGGCAAAGGCATTCAAATCACAGCGTGTCGTCCAGTCTTTATCCGTAAACGTCCAGTGATGTCCACCGCCGTCCCGGAGCTGTCGTGCAGATGGGACAGATGGAGGATGTCTAGTCGCATGAAACGGGCTGATCCAAGAGAACAAACTCCTCAATTTCGGCTGGGACGACAGACAAATATCGCGTTTTATCACACGGGTTATCTCCTTGTACGTCTCCGACTTCAAAAAAGTGCTGATAAAATAGTTTCATCCCACTGGTGCCTTCAAACGGGGAGCTGATAAAACAAACGCGTCTTATCGGCTTCTGTCGCGTTTTTGATTCTGCGGGACATGAGCATGCAGACTCTTTCAGTAGCGTGAGTGGAGGGGCGGTGCGAGTCACCCCATGCGTTCGACCGCGCAGGCTGATTGGCTCTTCGCGCACACGCCCAGAATAATCCCCGCCCATTGTGCCTGGATCGCTGCATGTGAAGTAGGCATTTCAGGAAATGGAAGCAATTCTGTGATGGGGATCAGAAATATTTGACTTCAATCGTAAAGCAAAAACAATTGCCAAATCCCCCGTCTTAAACTATAAACAAGACACAACCTGTCAGATCGGCTTAATTTGTAATTACAACACATTTTAGTTGTTTAGGTTTGATCCCAATCTGTCCAAAATGTGGTGTCATCACAAAATGGTCACAACTTCTGTTTTGAAATGGCAAAGGGAAATTTGGCTTCTGTTGTTTGGATAGTGCTGTAACGTGGAGACTGTGCAGTTGCATTAACAAGTAAGTGTGAAGTTCTGGGTAAATGGGTGAATGAGCACTCTGTTGTGTGTGTTGGGGGGTAATGTAGTCTCCTGAAATGCATTATGTGCCTGAATGGAAAGCAGATGGACTCCTTTATTCCAGGAAACTCCTGTCACGAGAGGCTCTGAAGAGAGGGAGACAGACAGACCAAGAGGAAAGGAGCACCAGAAAGACTTTTTGTGTGTGTGTGTGACATCCAAAAGGTCTGATGATCCCCCTTTCCTCTTTATTGTCTTGTGCAATGTCTGTTTTCAACTCTTTTTTTCTGTCATTCATTAAAGGCTTGGAAAGCAAATGACTCCGCATGGACAGCAATCAAACATCATTTGATTTTGTTTAGTTTTATTGGACCAATATTTTCCAGGAAATAACTGGTCAGATGAGTTGACGCTAATCAAATGATTCATTCTGCAGACTCTAGCAGCTGAAGGATTATCATTGAACCATGAGTGGTGTGTTGGTTCATAGAAAGGTTTAAAAAGGTTTCCTGTTAAAGATGGTCTCAGAACTTGTCTATGAGCTCTACCAGCTTAAAAAGTGGGCAAAACCTCTCCTAAACCAGGTTTGAAGATCAGCAAACTAGTCTACTCAAAATCAGCCTTATTTTGGCTTGGTCTATTTGATGTGCAGTCTTGTTTAATTATTTAGCAACAGGAATCGAATGTGAAGGATATTGTAATGGTTTACAAGCATGTATGTACACAAACATCAGACATTATCACCTTTGATAATTAAAAAAAATCCAATTCAACGTGGTCAAACTTTGAGGGTCTGTATGTGTTAAAGATATTGAAACATTCAAAATTGTTTTCTTAAAATTTCTCCTGCTGATCAAGTTTCACAGGTTCTGTTAAAAGGCTTTAGGCCCTGAACACCGTCCATGCACAACGCCCACATAGATAGACTAGCATGCTTCTTTCTTTCTTTCTTTTTTGGTCCTCCATGACCAAACGAAGCTTTCAAATGTGGATTTTTGCATTTGTGGAAAGGTTTATGAAGCTTTCAAATTAGTACCCATCAAACCAAACATAGAAGTTCTAATGGTTTCCACTACACATTGTAGAAATTACAAACCATTCTAGTGTGTTTTGGGACATATTTTATTATTTAGTAGTTTATCATACCAGCCTTAGAAATCAAAAAAACAAAATCGTTCCACCCACCAGTTGGTTGAACTATTGTTGCTGGCTGGGATCATTACAACTTTTTTTGGAGAAACCAACCTTCACTAACAATCATACCTTTTTTAAAGCAATGCTAGCTCAGCAATGTGGCATTTGTTTGATTTTAAAAAGTAAAACTATAATATTGTGAATTATTTATTCATATATTCTCCTGGAAATTGTTCCAATATGATGATTTGCTTCTCAAGAAACATTTATTAGTATTGAAAACATTTGCGCTGCAGACGTTTTGTGCAATCTTCTGAGACATTTTATAAATTTTTCTTTATTTATTTTTTTACAAAATATCTTGACATTTGATCTGTTAATATTCTTTACTGTATGCCTTTAACATACTATACTTTGATGAACAATAATGATGTTTTTTTTATTACAAAAATAAAACAAGAATACAGACTCTTGGACAATAAATTATGAATAAATGACTTTTGTACAATTGTCGGTATGTTTACTATGAAAATCAGCTCTAAATATCCAATTAACAAACAGAATAAAGAACAAATAAAACTTCTTAAAATGTGATACTTTCCTCAGTGTGACTTCATAATTTCAAAATGAAGCGTTTAAAATAAAAAAACGCTTCATTTTTCCATCACACACAGCCAGTCTTTCCAATCTAAGCCCTCTTTTCCTGAAGTCTCGTACAGAACTCCGCTCACTCACTCCTGTACGCCCATCAATCATGCTTTCAGAAAGCACACCAAACACACTTTCTCTTGCTCGCTCGCACACACACACACACATGCACTGATGACACATGATATTTGCAGGGCCCCTCTGTGCCTGCGCTCCCTACGCTCTTACTCTCTTTGCCTTCATTTCCTCTGGTTTGCTCTGCTCTCGGCTGACTCTCTCCATGCATTCATCATTCCTCAAGCTGGCCCTGGTGTTTGTCTTGTAGTCTGCTTGTGCTTTTACCAAACACACATGCACGCAAACTCACGCAGGGGCACAGCTATCGTGCCATCCAGTCAAAACCCCCTGCTCTGCATCTCTCTCTGTCAGTCTCTTTTTCCTCCAATAGATCAAAGTATCACTTTCCTCACGGCTTATACCTCAACTTTTCTGCCTTCTCATCTTCCTCCTCGTGGCTCTTTAAACCTGCCTCCCACCTGACCTGCTCCTGGAACAGATGTTTTATTTTTAGAGCGCTCTCTCCCTGTCTTTCTCTGCCCACGCTGAGAAGAAAAAGGGAGTCTTGTGTCTATATATGGCTAGTGAGAGAGTGAGGTTTTCAAGAAGAAGAACACTTATCACACCCATCTTTTGTCCGTGAAGACAAGGGAGTGAGAGGAATTTGACCACACTGATGTTTTCAGTTTTGGGTCTCGTTTTCACAAAACAAACCCTAAATTATATTTTTCTTCTTTTGGTTTTCAGTTCAACTCTCTCATGTTTTTTTATTGTTTAAGTATTGTTTTTGGTTAGATTTTATCTCACAATAATGGCATAACTGAATAGGCACATGGTTCATTTTGTAGCTATTTTTAACCAGGAATTTGATACTATAATAGTACAACATTAGCATTTCTTGCACTGAAGGTTTCACTTCATGAGGTCTCAAAGTTTTGTCAGGAGCCACTGATATTAATTTAGTTTTGCCTCATTATTTTGTTTTTGACTCAGAAAATGGCGGTAGCCACTGGCTATGTTTCCATCCAGAGATGCAAATTAGATTGAACCTGCAAAGCTGGATTATCGCATAAAACCTTTGCAAATAGTAGACGAAATGCAATGAACGCACGGTAGCTTTTAGAGGTACGAGTTCAGCCGCTTACGACAGTTTTGGTAGGTAATAATACTGAACCACTTTGATAACAGACTTTGGCTGAGGGATTTTATAATGACCAGAACAACAAATGTTTTACAGTGTGGTTTGTCCATTAATGCCATCCCATTGTGCCTATTTTGATCTGTTCAAACAAAATCACCTCACTTTATGTGCATACTGGAATTTATTCTGTTTCCATCGTAGTTTATGCACCATTTTTCTTATCAGGTAAAAAGTTTATCCCACTCAGTAAGTTTTTTATGCACATTTTCAAAATTTATGCGCATCTTGCCATTTCCATTAAGCTTTGATTATGCGCTATTCCAAAATAAAAATAGGTGGATGGAAACATGCAAAATTAAGGACCACAGTTCAGTTCAAAATCTTCTTTTTTGTTCTACATTTTAACAACAAAACATTTTTATTTGAGGGTGAACCATCCCTTTGAGAGATTTATTGATTCATGTATTTATCTTTTTTTTTCAGTGAAATTATATAACACTAAATCTCTTAAGTCTATCAACATTAGCTTTATGTACACACTCTTGTACGCAATCTTACATCTGTATAAAATTCTCAATTTCTCCATTGTAACTATGACTACTTAGACTTATCAAATCAGTGTATTTGTGTAGATTAATTAAATTTGTGTAGATTCAAAAAGATATTTCACAAGTTGCAAACCATTCAAATTGATTAAACCATTTTATGCACTATATAAAACAGGTCTTATAAGGGTAAAAAGGTAAATATCTGAAAATTAGAAGAAAAAAAAATTGTTTGTGGATCCTTTACAATATAAAGAATAGTAAAAGCACGTTCAGAAAATATTTTAGTAATAACAACAGTGTGGTTTTATGCAAGGTTTCTTTCTAATTGTCCATCAGCATAACTGTATAGTCAAACAACAGCATTTTTGTTTCATTTTATTACTTGAGAAACACAAAACCTAGTCAGAATCAATCATTTAATAAGCTGTTGCAAAGATTTTCCCCCTGTGCTTCACGTTTCATGCCATGCACTCAGGTCCCAACTCGGTGTGATTGACACTTCCTGTCTGCAAGGGTCGTTTTAGGCCTTAAGGTGTTGATGCTACTTGTGAAATGGGATGGAGCCAAGCCCCGAGTCAGCCTGACATTAGACAGAAGCCACACTCAAAATATTCATCCTATCAAGCTCTTCCACCTTGAAGAGCTTGATCATGAATACACCATCTCTTTCTGTACTTTCAGAAATGAGCAGCCTTATTTTCTACACTTT
Organism: Danio jaintianensis; assembly: GCA_903798115.1. NCBI lineage: Eukaryota > Metazoa > Chordata > Actinopteri > Cypriniformes > Danionidae > Danio > Danio jaintianensis. The sequence goes on along the minus strand of CAIGQV010016547.1, from coordinate 17,373,433 downwards.
TTTTATAAGGTTTGTCTGGTCTGAAATGTAGCTCGTAGCTGTAGAAGGTCAGAGGTCACTTCACGCCTAGTAAATCTAAGTCTAAGACATCACAAACGACCACCATACTAACATTTACCATACTGTGTTAGAAGAATATAGTGTTGTCTTTAGGGCAATGTTTTTTGTTTTTTTTGGGGGGGGGGGGGGGGGGGGGACAAAGGAGCCACAGTGGGCTTTAAATAGCACTCCGGGGTCAACCGGGGGAACACGGGAAGAACATGCAAACTCCACACAGAAATGCCAACTGACCCAGCCGGTTTCCCCCACAAATCCAAAGACATGTGGTATAGGTGAATTGGGTAGGCTAAATTGTCTGAAGTGTATGTGTGTGAATGAGTGTGTATGGATGTTTCCCAGTGATGGGTTGCAGCTGGAAGGGCATCCGCTGCATAAAACATAAGCTGGATAAGTTGGCGGTTCATTCCACTGTGGCGACCCCAGATTAATAAAGGGACTAAGCCGAAAAGAAAATGAATGAATGAATGAATGTTCTCATAAGTAGAATTTAAACAACGCGAGCTGCCTTGTGAATGAACACAATAACTGTAATAAACATTGTGCAATTTTGAAATGGGGAATGAGGAAGCAAGTTTTTCAGCAAAATTCAAGAAACATTATTAAAATTTAAAGTTAAGAAAAAGTGGCTTAATTAGGTGTTGAGTTATATTGTGTTATATAAAGTCATGTTTTGAAAGTCACAATGAGATGACAAAAGTCACAAGAGGTATACATTATGAGTTAAACAGTTGCATTATGAGTTTATAACAATTACATTATGCAATGCAAAATCAAAAGTCATGTTGTGAGATATAAAGTCACATTATTATAGTCATATTATAAAATATAAAATCCATATCCAAATGAGATATATAGTCATTGTGAAATATCATCAAAAGTCATACTGGAAGATTCTATAATGAGGTTACGGTAAAAGTCACATTATGACATATACATTACATTATTGAAGTGAAGTGTAGTGTGGCCAAGTATGGTGTCCCATACTTGGAATTTGTGCTCTGCATTTAACCCATCCAAGTGCACACACACAGTTAGTGAACACACACATACCGTGAACACACACCCGGAGCAGTGGGCAGCCATGCTGCGGCGCCCGGGGAGCAGTTGGGGGGAACGGTGCCTTGCTCAAGGGACTCACCTCAGTCGTGGTATTGAGGGTGGTGGAGGCTGGTCATTCACTCCCCCCACCCCCAATTCCCGCTGGTACCGAGTATCGAACCAGCAACCTTCGGATCACGAGTCCAACACTCTAACCACCAGGCCACGACTGCCCCATTATGATATAATCATCACATTAAGATGTGACACTAGACCACAAAACCAGTCCTAGGTGTCAGTTTCATGAAATGTATCACTTTTATGTTTTTAGTTTTATATCAGTGTGAAGTTTTCCATTGATGTATACTTTGTTATGATGTGACAATATTTGGTCGAGACAACTGTTTGAAAATCTGGAATGAGTATTAAAAAAAAAAAAAAATTAAATACTAAGAAAATTTTTGTTTAAACTTGTACAAATTAGGTTCAACTCAACAAAAATTGAATTCAAAAAGTAAGTTTTGATGTTTTTCAGTTGGAAATATACTTAATATTTTATGGAACATGATCTACTTCATATTCTAATGATTTTTGACAAAGTAAAAATCTATAATTTTGACCTATACAATATTCATTTGGTTACTGCCACAGAAATATACCTGTGCAACATAAGATTTACAATCATATAATAATATATAAAGTCACAGATGTGAGATATAAAGTCAAACATCACATAATTAGATTGATATGATTAGGTTCTATATTTAAAATGGAAAGTCACTTTATGATATAAAGGCACATTATGAGGTATAGTCACAAAAACTTAATATTCTTAAAATATTAGATATTAAGTCAAAATTGGGAGAAATGAATCACAGTTGTGAAATACAAAGTGCAGAGTCAGAATAATATTTTTATAACTCTGAGATAGAAGGAGCACATGCTCATGGTTGCCACTGGGTGGATTGGAGCTTAAAATCTGGCAACAATGATCATGTTAAATGCTTATGAAGGCCTGTTAGGCCTCACTGTAAGATAATGGAGCTATTAAATAATAAGTAGTAGTAGTGTGCATTAAAAATGACCCACAGGCCTGATTAAACAGTGTGAAAGGCTGAATCTGGGCTGTAATCCATCATTTGCACATGCCTGCTTTTGTAGAATGAATATATTTGTTTATTAACTCTCTCTTTTGTGGTTTTCTTTGTGTTTGTATGTGTTTCTCCTCTCTGGAGGCAAGGGTGTCATGGAGAGGGCACACTGAAGAAAAAATATTCTTTCCATAAACTTCTGACCTCTCTTCCCAACCCCCCCCAACCCCTCCCTTCACGTTCTCCATCTTTAACCCTGCTTCCTCCAACTCTTTCCCCTCTGCCTCCCAAATTCAAAACCCTCTCTCCTGTCGCACAAAACCCAGCTCACAGCCCATTTCATTTTCTTAAAGCACACTGTATATGTTCTTCATAATCATCTTCCTTGTGGACACATTCTTCTTCAGTCTTACAGGAAGCTGCTGTTTTACTCTGCAGAAATCAAGCAGTGCCCGTTGGCTTCATCATATCAACGCCATTCATGGCGAACCTCCTGGTATTTCCTCCTGCAAAATGTTTGTCTCATGCTAATGGCAGTGACAGAACAGGATCTGAGACACTTCTCTGCTATCTGATAGTAGCTGATTTCAGTCCATTGTGAACTGGCCTAGAAAATTAAAGGAGAAAGGAGGACATAAACAAAAGCAGACCCTATCGCGTCTTGCATCGGAGTCGTACAACAATAACCAGGAAGAGCTGTGCAGATCTGTGAATGCATACGCAAACACAGACACATATATTCATATAGGGTTGGTTGGAGCACAGGAGCAATAAGACAAAACAATAACAAAGCCAAACAAGCAGCCGGCTTCCAGACACCCTCATGCTACATGGTATGTGAACACTAAAGAGGGAGAAAGATAAGCACAACTGGAACTCTCTCAATCCATTTCTACTCTTCTCATTTTCTTATATTCTTTGAACTTCTAGATTTTAATTTCTGTTTGTGTTTAGCTCTGTTAACTTTAGAATGTGAATTTAGCAATGTTTTTGGGAGGAAAACAGTAAAATCTCGATTTAAAAAAGGGAATTTAACATTTAATAATACAAATTAGTTGATAGTAACTATTAGTAATTATTTTCATGTTCAGAACAATAATAAATTGATAACCAATATTACAATTCTTTACCTTGTTGTTAAACTTAAATGTATTTATGTATTAAAATTAATTTATTTAAATAATAGTATTAAGTATTTAGGCATTGCAAAAAATAAAGTATGAAGAATAGATATTTGTTTTGAGATCTGTTCAAGATTTTTTTACAAAAATTGTAAAATATTAAAAATACACTGCCTATCAAATTTTTTTTTAACTCACACACTCTAATATTTTGCTGGACAGCCTTTAACTTTAACTATGTCACCCATTCGCTAAGGCATGGTTTCAATACCGCTTTTGCAATGTCACACCATTTATTCCCAAACAAAATTGCATACATTTTTCACCAAGATCTTGTATTGATGATGGGATAGTTGGAGTCTTCTCCAGCCCATCCCAAAGATTCTCAGTAGGGTTAAGGTCTGGATCCTGTGGTGGCCAATCCATATATAAAAATGTCTCATGCTCCCTGAACCACTCTTTCAAAATTTAAACCCGACGAATCCTAGCATTGTCATCTTGGAATATGACCATGTGGTCAGGTAAGGAAAAAATCCATGGATAGAATAACCTGGTCATTCAGTATATTTAGGTAGTCAGCTGAACTCATTCTTTGGGCACATAACATTGATGAAACTAGACCTGACCAACTGCAGCATCCCCAGATGACAGCACTGCTCCCACAGAGATTCTTTTATCAGTTTGATTTAAAAAGTCTGATTTACAGTACCTTAATTTGCGTTTAGTGCTTGTGATAATTTTGCGCAAATTATCTCAAATATGACAGTGAGTTCACTTTACTCAAATGGCCTTCACAGTCACCAGATCTTAATCCAGTAGAGCAACTCTGAAATATGCTGGAATGGGAGACACACATCACAAATATGTAGCTAACATATCTACAACAATTGCATGATGCTATCATGTCTATATGGACCAAAATATCTGAGGAATGTTGGCAGAACCTTGTTGAGACTATATGGCATGAAGAATTAAAGGGATAGTTCACACAAAACTTACCCACAGTTTACTCACCCTCAAGCGGTTATAAGCATTTAAGAGTTTCTTTCTTCTGTTGATCAATAAAGCTGGAAATCTGTAACCATAGACTTCCATAGTATTTGTTTTTTCTACTATGGATGTCAATGGTTTCAGATTTTCGACATTCACAATATCTACTTTTGTGTTCAACAGAAGAAAGAAACTCAAACAGGTTTGGAACAAGTGGAGGATGAGTAAATTAATTTTCATTTTTGGGTGAAAACTAGTCACAATATGTAATAAACAATCGTACAAGTATCTAGAATGTACAGTTTTCCAATACCTCTGACACACTGAAGATAACTACATTTATTTAAGAACTTTAAAGAGACCCTATTATGCATTATAAAATGTCAAAGTTTGGTTTTGGCAGTCCCCAACAACTGGCTGATATGCATACAAGGTCAAAAAACACTTTCATTGTCTTCTAATATGGATTTACACCTAATTATCCTAAGGACTCCCACTTGATTTGTTGAGTGATAATTTTTTTCCTAGTCCCACCTTTATGTGACGGTAATCTGTAGTGATTGGTCTGATTAGTCTGTTGTGATTGGTCTCTCGTGTGCAGTGCGAATTGGAAACTAAACGCCCATTATGGCTTATTAAGAGACAGTGTTGAAGCAGCCATGGTACAGATTATTAATAAAGCAATGCAGTTACACCAGCATATCATTTTATTCTGAACCATAACTCCAAGTAATAACAATGACATCCATTCAGTATTAATTGACAGCAGCAAAAGTTGAACTAGGTTGAACATTGGCCATGTTGCGCGGGCTCGGTGGATGTGTGTTCTGTTGGGCACGGCTCAAATCACTGAAATGAAAGCAAAAGCAGGGCTTTCCGCGTCCTGTGTGTAAGAACAGGTGACGGTGGCTTAGCAATGGCAGACCCCATGGGAGAGCAAGCTCAGAAGTGTGTTTAAATCGGTAAAGTAAGCAGCATGTGTTGTGTATTCCATGCTGTTTAGGCATGAATATAGCCCCATAGCCAGTTACCAGAGAGATCCAGTTAAATACATATTTTTCAAGCTACAGAGAACAAGGAGGCAACCATTTTAATCAAACTTATGATCCGGAGATGCACTGTCAGATTTAAACGTCAGCTGGATGTTTTCATTCCCTTAGAGCTGTGTTACACACTGCATGGAATGTATCTTTCAAAAACGCATAATAGTAGCTCTTTAATAATTTAATGTGAGAGAACTTGAACAGAACGCTTGAGTGACAACAGGCTTGTTTTAGGTTCTAACTTCACAAAACTATGATTTACTCATGTTACTAATGTGTCTAAAACCGTCAAAAAGCATGCATTTATGCATTCATGTCCGTGGCATACTCTCTCTTAAAAGAGTCTTTCTTACAGGTTTGCGTGTGAGCAGAAGTGCTCGGCCTGTAACTGTAGGGTAGACCCACTGGTTATTAAGAGTTAAGGAAGGGTGGGCAGTCATCCAGAGGCCTTGCTCTATTTATAGCTTCCAGACTGTGTGAAAGTACTCAGAACTCGTACAGAGCTGCCAAAATCCCTGAACTTCTCTCTCTCTCTCAGCGAGTGAGTGGATGAGTGACTCTGTGTGTGTGTGTGTGCGTGCGTGCGTGCGTGCGTGTGTGTGTGTGTGCGTGTGTGTGTGCGTTTGTGTGTGCGTGTGTGTTGCATGTATCTTTATACAGTATATGCAACATAAGTGTACATAACTGACAAATGTCAGATGCAAAAGAGGATTTCAACAATCCATTTGTTTAAGAAAATGAAAATAAAAAGTCACTTCTAAATAACCCTGTTAAAACTAAGAGGAAATCAGAGTGTTCCCAGTTGTGTTGTTATTTCCAAGACCATTTCTAAAAACCAATGCTTACTGCGCTTTAGGGTAGGGTGGAAGTTGCCGTGAACAATCATAGAAACCTGCAATTTCACCCCAAATACACACACACACACACATACTCGCATTAAAAAATATAGTTGAATGAAGCCTATTTTGGTATTGAGGTGAGACCAAACTGTTAACCATCAGACAAGTGTGTCGAATTTACAAGCTATTGTGGTCAAAAGCCTGAGCGTTTCTGACTGTTAATGAATGACATTAGTTTGCTGCTTAGCCTGCAGACACGCACACAAGCGGACGTGCGCAGACATATAATCGACATATACGCACATTCATATGTGCACGCAGTCTTTTGCAAAGATACGGACAGAACAGCCAAGAATAAGAGACTGTAGGTCAAAGGGTTGGCAGGGCGTCCACATGCTTGCTGGATCAGTTTGCGCTTGGAGAGTTCAGTAAAGCTTCCAGCACACACAGACCGTCACACTGCACACACAATATACAGTCCATTTGTCATATTGACGCTTTTACAAAGCCTTAAGCAGCTGGAATGAATTCTGGCACTGGTGGTTGGGAATTGTGGATTATAGCTCGGACCATTTTATTTCAAATATTTACTTGGCACGTCACGCCACATATATCATATACACACTTTCTCTCAAACAATAGGTGTTTGTTTGAACTTCAGACCGAGAGGCAACAGTTTACATGTGTTTTTGGAGTTGAATTCATTCATAATTACTTAAATGTGTTTGCAGAATGTAGAATATCAGGTTGTCGTGACTTAAAATCAGCTGTCACTGAAAGTGTTACAATCTGAATATGTTCTCTCTATTAAATGTTTCATGTTTTCTAAATTGTACACAGTACTAACAAAAGTTCAAATCACAGTCATCATTTTTTGCAATTTATCCAACAAAGTTTATTTTCTACTTGTGTTCTTTCCGCTCAATTGATTTCATATCGGGTGGCGCATTGGCACAATGGGCAGGGCTGTCGCCTTACAGCAAGAAGGTCGCTGGTTCGAGCCTCGGCTGAGTCAGTTGGCATTTCTGTGTGGAGTTTGCATGTTCTCCCTGTGTTCGCGTGGGTTCCCTATGGGTTCTCTGTTTTTCCCCCACAGTCCAAACACATGCGGTATGTGAATTGGGTAAGCTAAATTGTCCGTAGTGTATGCTTCCTAGTGATGGGTTGCAGCTGGGAGGGCATTCGCTGTGTAAAACATATGCTGGATAAGTTGGGGGTTCATTCCGCTGTGGCGACCAATAATGATCAATAAAGAGACTAAGCTGAAAAGAAAATGAATGAATGAATGATTTCATATCTGTTAATAAATGTCTTACAAAAATACAAAGAAATGGAAGTTCATAGCAAAAATTCTGTGATAAAGTTTCATGTAGGCATTTAATATTTTGATATGCATATTTCATTAAGCAATATAAATTTATCAACCTGTCAGAACAAACATAATCTGCTTAAGAATTCAAAATACTTACAAAATCACATCAATACTTCAAACAAAAATGTGACAAAAATACCAAGGATGCATAAAGTATAATATAAAAATGTTAATGCACTTGGTTTCAAAGTAGGTTTTTCCAGAATTAAGATTAATCCAAATGCTCATTTCTTGGCCTAAATCCATTAAAGTAACATGCGATTATCCTTGATGTCCAACAATATTTTTTATGTACTTTTTTTTTCATATTATTGGATAAACTTAGATGATTGGATTTGCATAGCTCAATTGATTTAGTTAGTATACAGGCCCGTAGCCAGCCTGGTCAAAGGGGTGGTTCTTTTTTTCTCAAAAAGTGGACTTTTTTGCAGTTATTCACCTCATTTTCTATTTAATTATGAGGTTTAAATACTCTGTTTAGTGACATTTTAAGCACTATTTTTACCTGGATTAGCTTGTTGGATGGTCAATTTTTGATGTACTGAAAATATGAAAAAAACTAAAAAAAAATATTTTTCAAATACAAAGTTATTATAACAAAAATTTACCCTGTTGTCATTTATTAGACAAATAACAAACTAGCCAGCACATTCAGCTTTCCTCAATCAGAATTTGGCCATTTGATTTAAACAATAATAATAATAATAATGTAGAGCTTCATGATTTTTTTCTAGCCTCCCTTGAAAATTTAGAAAATTCATGGATAACAACAACAGCCTAATTAGTATTAAAATTAACTTTAATATGGGCTGCTTTTGGTGCTTCGAACATTTTCATTGGTCAATTTTTTCTTTCATGAATAAGGTCCAAGATTTGGAATAAAGGTTAGGCTACTTGTAAAATGTTTTTTTTTTCTATTTAACAACAGTAGGTTAATAGCGAAAGTTGACTTCACTTATGTCATATTCTGCGTGGTCTTAAAACCTTCGATGTGCTATTTCTACGATTTATGATAGCATAGCAGCCAAAATAGGACAAATGAGAAAATAGTGGCAAAACTTCTGGACCAATGGCAAATTCTGGACCTTTGTCATTGGGGGTAGGTCTTTCGAACCACCCGAACCCCCCCTGGCTACGGGCCTGGTATACAACAGACAAATTAGAGGATAACTTAGATGCTTTATTAATGGTGCATTTTCAGTGCCTTTGTTAATTGTATACATGTTTTCATAATGCACAAATTATTGTACAAAGTCTGCTATTAAACATGATTATTTTAAAAATAAATGATTTAATGCAACCACATGGGTTCAACAAAAGGATATACAATCAATTATCAGCATTGGAGCTTACAAATGATCTTCCTTTAAAAACGAGTCAGATATTGTTAAGAATTAATTTCGCTATGGGGAAAATCAATGTATTTACTGTCGTGACATGTCTCTCACTGCTCGCACACGTTTAGCAACAGTAGCATATAGACTACAGTATATACACACACAGACAGTTTCACCTCCCACATGTCTGACGGGCCTCGCATGTTTGGTCTGTCCATTTGTTTGCACGCCAAAGTGTTTGTTTGATATTGACAGCACTGTGCTGACTATCATACTTGGCGGCAGTTACCAGGATTGTATTTCAGAGTCCAGTGCACGTGTGCATATTCGTCTGCAAGTGTGCAGATAGCATTTTGCATTCTTCCATTTGCAATTTGCAAATGTTTGCAAATTTTACCGCAAACAATTCATCAATGCATCTCTATAGGCTTGGCCAGTGACTTTAGTAAAATCATAGAGAGCATGTATGGGCGCTAATTTCATTTCAAAGGTGTTAGTTGATGGCCATTGACAACCTGATAAGGCAAACACTATTCCAGCCTGTGAGCCGAGCTGCAGTCATGGTTATTTAAAACTGTAAAGTGGAACTTGATGACAGGACTAGTCTGGGCTCTGTAAAATACAATACTTGCTTACACCGCTTGCACACTAATGTGCCTGCTATTGAAACTCTTGCTGACAGAGCTAGCATGCTAACCTCTGCAGCGTCTGCACGCGGTGGCCAAAACTGTCCTAAAATTCACTTGATTTGGAGGTATGGTTACTGGTCTTTTTCTTTTTTAGATGGAAATTTGTCTTCACAGTCTATGATAGACGGTGTCAGGCAGCTGGCCGGTGCTTGCGGTGAAGGTATTTGTTTGTTTATTTGCCCAATAAAGTCCACCAAAGCCATCTTGTTGTAGCAGCTGTCCTGTCAGGGGATGATGAGCTACGGAGAGGCTGCAGGTGCCCCCTGCCAACACCCAGAAGACCCTGTTTTACCCTGTTGGGAAACAAAGCAGCTGAAGCATTTCAAGATCTCACAAAAACAAAAATAGCTGGATGATATGTCGAATTTTTTTGCATTACTTTTGAATTTATTAACAGTTAAAACTGTCATATGAATAATGATTCAAAAATACTTAATCTATTTAAGAGGTTCGCAACCATTGTTATTTCAAAGCCCCCCTGTTTTTTTACAACAATATTTATAGGTCCCATGACTTTTCCCATTTGTTCTGGTATTATTTTTACTCAAAATTTTGATACTGCTGACTTTGCAACTACAGGTCAACTAACTTTTGTTTAGTATTATTGAGGGACCGTATATATCTTTGGGGCACTCTGGGGTACCACAAGGCTCTGTTCTTAGTCCCTTGCATTTTACAAAATATATGCTACTCCTAGACAATACAAACACCAATACATAGTTGGTTTTCACTGTTATGCCAACAATACACATCACTATATCTCCTCACAAACATTTGTATGAGTTCACAAAACTTGCTGTAACTGTAAAAGCGCCTCTGAAATAAAGATGACTTTCCTTGACTAATAAAGCCCTGGTATATTTGTAGTAGTATTTTATTTTCATTCTTAGCTGCCTTTGGAATGGTACGTGATTAGTGCCATCCACATTGCTTAGAAAGATGTTTAGATGATTATTTAAAGTTTGTGTTACATCAAAATGTACAATGTTTATTTTGCTAGCACACATTGTTAGTCTTAACGCGAACAATGAATATGTGCAAATTGATTCACTTCAATCAAGAGAAATTCAGTCTTTCTCTTTTGATGTCATGCCCCTCTTACCATTAGTTTGCTAAAAGAGAATGATGCACAAAAAGAAAATCCCAGGACCCCCACTCCCACCCCCTACTCAATATTCCGTTTCAGTGGGGTATATTTTTCAGCCACCGATAAACTTCCAGTGTATTTTCAATTTCATAACCTTCCTTTTACAACATCAATGTTGTATTGTAATTAAAATATAATGAGTTAAATAGACTTCAGCATTCATTTAGTTGTTCAACGAGATGAAAGACCGTTTAAAAGCAAGCGCTGTATAGGATAAGCAGGCTAACGCAGAAACTCCATTGAAAATACGGGGGTAAAATAAATTTCCATATTTTACAGACATAGCATGGAACAATGGAATTTAATTCAGTGATTCTTGCCCGGTCTGATACCCACTTTATATTGTATCCCAGTCAGGCAGTGAAGATTACTGTTTTTTAAAGAAATCAGATCTTAAATCCAGTAATTTTGTAGTGGCATGACAGTTCACCTGAAGGGCTTGAGGATGCTGATTGAAAATTAAAAGTCAGTGTGCATATACCCCGTTGGAGGTACATCAACATACTGAAACAAGTCTCAGTAACTTCTGGTATATGCAGACTTTAAATATGTGATGCAATTCTTCATCTCAAAAAAAAAAAAAAAAAATATATATATATATATATATATATATATACTCAACATAAATGACTGCAGTGAGAAAGCAACACTTATGAAAGCATCTCATTTAAATCCAAAAGTTTCAAAAGTATACATAGTTTACACTATAGACTTTTTTAAATGTTTGGTAGAGATGACAGTCTGTTATTGTGGAATGTAGTTACATCCATGTTACATATTCAGTGTTAAGCCCAAATAAGCATGAAGCTGAACAATACAAGCTGTAATTAGTTACTTTACATTTCTGAGTCTCTAGGCAGTCCTTAGCCAATGAATTCTCTTTGAAGTGCTGGCTATGCAAGACTAATTAATATTTGAAAAACATTTGTTTGGCAAATCAATGCATAAAATAAAAGACAATAAATTATATCATAAAAAGTGGACCACTGAAGGTCATCGTGACCAAGTGTCAAGGTCAATAAGCCTCAGATTAGATTATAAGGCAAGGATAGTTCAGGTTATCATGTGGTGACTCATCAAAATATCATTATTTAAGAACATTATTTTTAACCAGATTTTTCATTTTTGTCTATTTGTAGACTCAGTTCCCTATAAAAAGCAAATAATTTGTATTCTGGCCATAATGGCCAGTCATGTATATGTTTTTGGTCACTAGACACTTTAGTGAGTCTGTTGTAGAAATTTCTAAACGCTTCTGTCAACTAACATGCCAAACTGTGTTTTACAGAATAAATTTAACTTGGAGGTCAAACAAATGCAAGCCTTTGCCTGATTTATCTTAACTTTGGACCACATCAGCAAAACTATCTTCCGAATGTTTACGGAATGGTGGAATGACCAAAAGATAAAAATGCAAATACTCATGTGGAAAATACATACGCAGGGTAGCAACAATCTAGCCTATAACTAAACACAGATTATCTGATAAACAGGGACATATCTATAAGATCAAAAAGAAATTCTATTGAAGGAAGAGCAAACTGATTAAGACAGAATTGCTAGGAACATCTGTGGTTTTCTTCCTCTTCTTTTTTGTTTGGGGGGGGGTGGCTGGCTTACTGTGGAGTAATACAGAGAGTTGGGAAATGCTTGACAAAGGATAAAAGAAAGAAGAGGAAGCACATTCAAATGTATAGTTCCTACTGTCTAGATTTGCATGATTCTGCAACCTGAGCAAAAAAGCATCACGCTTTGTTCGACCAGTGGTTTCATTTTTCAGCCAAAAAGGTGTTTCACGGCCTGAAAAGGAGAACTGAACCAAAACCAGCTAAGCTTTAACCTGACGAATGACTACCTTGTGACCAAAGCAAACCCAGCAGCTGTGCTCACAGGCCTCAACGTGAACCTTTACTCACATGTAGAGATACAAAGCTCTGTTCCTCACCGACTAACACAATCAGCATTGCTTCCTATTTTCTTCAAGGAGGCCACTAGTTGGAACAGAAAAGGGAAGTAGATGTAATGGTCATCATAAATGTTTGACCGTCGTCTTCATTCAGGAGGCCTATGTTGACGGTATAGGCCTGGCGTTTGTTTCACTGGAGATCTCATGACTCGTGTGCGCCATCTGGTGCTCATATGATGTGTTTCATCAGCTGATTCTTCACCAGAAGCTCTGGGAGTCTCCTGCATATTCTGCTCACAAATTAGCAGTGGTGGAAAGAGTACTGAAAAATCTTACTGAAGTAAAAGTACCATTACAGGACCAAAAATGTAGTGCAAATAGAGTTAAAAGTATCTGTTGTAAATATTACTCAAAGTAATATAAAAAGTAGCCCTTTTGAAAGTACTCAAGAGTAGTGAGTATTACTCTGTGAAAGTCTGATGCTTTTCACATACAATTTGTGCATGTGTGTGAAAACATAACATTCTGTTGTACATTTAGTTTTTGTTTAAGGCCACTTCAGTCATCATACAGTCAATATCCGTCATCTTCTCATCAGTGACATGCAGTCTAAACAGTCTCTGGGTCATTGCGTGTGATGATTTTGGACATCTTGGACACTTTTAATGCTTCCAAACGGTTTGCTGCATATTGGAGAGTCCATGTCTTGAGGTTGTTCTGTATGATGCCAATTAGTTTCTATGTGCGATTTGATTGGACTGGAATCACAGAACAGATTTTCCTACTTTAGCCAATCCCCATAGACAAGAAAAAATAAAGTAGTGACTTCAGGTTGAAGGGAAATAGTCAAGTAAAAGTACAGCGCTAAAAATGTACTCAAGAGAAAGTAAAAGTACACATTTTTAAAACTACTTATTAAATTTCAATTATTGAGAAAAACTACTCAAATACAGTAATTTGAGTATTTGTAATTTGTTACTTTACACCACTGCAAATTAGATACATTATCCTGGATATCATGGAGACAGCAAAGAATAAGAGCAAGAGGAAATATTGCTACTGGAGTGAGAGAGTATACATGCAGTGATATAGTAAGCCTTATAAATTACATGAACAGCACAGTAAAGACAATCAACCGAAAACAAATTTATTTTAGTTACCCCTCTAGCGGATTATTTTTGCTCGTTTTAAGAGGAAAAAACACATAAATCTGAAAAAATTTTCCTGTCTATAAAAATCTTCTCAATTTAAGATTTTCTTTTTAGATATTTGGACTTGAAGCAAGACAAAAAAAATAAGAAAAACCTTTTTTTTTGCAGTGTTGATACAGCCTTAAACTTAACTTAAAAAAAAAACTTCAGTCACTTGTTTCTTTAGTATTGAGTACATTTTAACTTTGTTAAAGAGTTAATTCATTCATTCATTTTTTTTTTCGGCTTAGTCCCTCCATTCATCAGAGATCGCCACAGTGGAATTACCCACCAACTTATCCAGCATATGTTTTACACAGCAGATGCCCTTCCAGCTGCAACCCAACACTGGGAAACACCAACACACTCTTGCATTCACACTCATACTCTACAGCCAATTCAATTCACCTGTACCGCATGTCTTTGGACTGTGGGGGAAACCGGAGCACCTGGAGGAAGCCCACGCAAACACGGGGAGAACATGCAAACTCCACACAGAAATGCCAACTGACCCAGCCGGGGCTCGAACCAGCAACCTTCTTGCTGTGAGGCGATCGTGCTACCCACTCCGCCACTGTGATGGCTTTAAAGAGTTAATATAAGAGATAATTGTAGGTGGTTGGAGTGAATAACCAGCACTCTCTTCCACTCTCAACACCATAGTGGAGTTGAGACCCTTAAGCAAGGCACCAAACACCCCAACTGCTCTCAGGCAGTTATGCTATTCATATATTAATAAATTTTTTGAAAAACTACGAGGATAAACATCCATTAGCCATACAGTATATAAACATGTGTTCTATAAACGGCGAAATCCAAATGTGAACTTGTATGTTTAATATGTGGTTTGCATATTTTGCCATATATCAGATTTCTATATGTGTCTCCTTGCTATAATTTCTAACCAGTCTGGTCATTTTCCTCTGACCATGACATTAACAAGGCATTTTTACCACAAAACTGCTGCTCACTTGATATATCATCTTTTTCAAAACATTCTTTGTACACTAAAGAAGAATGTCGTGTGTGTGAAAATCTCATTAGAACAGCAATTTCTGAAACACTCAAACCAGCCCATCTGTCACCAACAACCACATTCAAAACCACCTAAATCCCCTTTGTTCTACTCTGATGCTCAGTTTGACCTTCAGCAGATTATTTTGACCACATCTACATGATTAAAATTATTGATTTGCTGCCATAATTGGCTGATTTGATCTTTGCATTAATGAACGGTTTAAGAAAGTCTACCTCGTTCAGTGGCTAGTAGTGAGTACTGTTGGATTTTATCTTTAAAAAAAGTATACAGTAAACCAAATGATGGTTGACAACAGACAGGATGCTGTACTTTTCTTGTATGCATTTGTTGTGACTGTGGTTATAAATAATCTGCTTTGTTGAAAATATTCTCCCAATAATGAACCAAGCATCCTTGTTCTTCACAACTACAAAAATATAATAAATAAATAAATAAATAAATAAATAAATAAAAATGACAAACTCATAATTATGATTTGAGATTACACATGAATTCAGCATAATTTACATTTCACCACAAACAAACATACAATTCATGTGATCAATTCAGTATGTCGCTCTTAAAATTATTAAATCAACTGTTATTCGTTGACATGGTTGTGCTTGGTTGTGATTAGATGGACTTGATTTAAGGATGAGGTTGGTATTATGAGAATAATACATTGTGTATGTATAAGGGAAATGCAGAGAAGTTCATGATATATGCATGAATTTATCACTTGATGCTTTATACTAAATATATTCAGTTAATTTTCCAAATCTGATGCTTTAAAAGTCATTTGAAAGTAAGTACTGTAGTTCCCCTTGCATGCAGAGGATTTTGATAATGGATGTATAATCACAAATAATGTTACTTCGAGCTTTATCAACTGTGAAATAATTTAATTGTGTGTACACAGGGGCGGCGCGGTGGCGCAGTGGGTAGCAATGTCACCTCACAGCAAGAAGGTTGCTGTTTCGAGCCCCGGCTGGGTCAGTTGGTATTACTGTGTGGAGTTTGCATGTTCTCCCCGTGTTGGCGTCGGTTTCCTCCGGGTGCTCCGGTTTCTCCCACAAGTCCAAAGACATGCGCTATAGGTGAATTGGGTAGGCTAAATTGTCCGTAGTGTATGTGTGTGAATGGGAGTGTATGGGTGTTTCCCAGTGATGGGTTCAGCTGGAAGGGTATACTCTGCATAAAACATATGCTGGATAAGTTGGCGGTTCATTCCGCTGTGGCAACCCCAGATTAATAAAGGGACTAAGCTGAAAAGAAATTGAATGAATGAATGTGTACACAGGGATTGTGATCAAATAAAAAGACCACATCTAGCACTGCAGATTTCTTCCACCACATTGATATTCATGAATGAGAATTGATGTGTGTATGATGATTGTAAAAACAGGGAGGGACTTCAATCTGATTTGATTAGTAACCGTGTAAATCCCTCTCTGTCCCTGTATTTGCCCCTGCTCTGCTGCTGCCCTACAAACCCACTTCTTAATCCCAAAGCCTTTTTATATCACAGAATCATGGACAGTCTGCCTTCTCCAGCAGCATAAATCCAGCTTTTCCTCCCACCTTCCTCCACGACCCCCACAAACAAATCTGATTGCGACCACTGGATTGATTGAAGTGTTGAACTTGTGCTCTCAAACAAGAATTCAGACTTGTACTTTTTAAAGGCATGAACAACTGAACTATTTCTGACATGACCCGATAGAAAGAAAAAAAAACATTGTTGAAACATTGCTCACAGTATTTCATAGTGAGAGATGTATGGATTCTTGGGGATGAAAAATGTCAGATCTTTTCAGTGATTCACTCAGAACAGTTTTCACATAATAACTTCTTTGCTGGATTCAGTATTCATTTTTTTTACTATTATAAACTGATAACTGTCTCTTTTGTCTCTCAAAATGATCCAGGCTAACTCACTGATTAATGAAGCAAACACACTCAATGTCTCATAATATGAGCATATGAATTAGCACAAAATAATTTAGTAAAAATGTAAAAATTGATGTATTAAAAACAGAAAAGGTATTTTCTTTGTATTTTTTAATTTAGCATACGGACAACTGTCATCAAAAAAATCATAGATGGGCAAAAATGACTTTAAATGCTGTATTATGCATGACAGTTGATAGAGAAACACTGCAAACCTACACAAATACAGTCCTGTAGCCAGCCATTGTTTTTTGATAATCAAGTACTCACTTAGAGACTGAAAACCCATGCATGTTGTGACTTTTCACCAAATCTTCTTTCTGTAGTTTACATGGAAACAATAATGGTATTGTTTTTACTAAACCTGTTTTCTGATCATTGTGTTTTCAAGGGCCAAAATGCCATTGTTGTGTATAAATTAACAAGCAAAACAAATACAAATTTCTTTACAAGGCTAAAAAAATTATCTGGGACACATGACAATAAAGCACAATTAATATTAAATATTTAAATGTTATTTAAGTTGTATTAATTGACCCTTTTTTTCCCTGTGGTGGCAAGTTTTCATGTCAGTTAATAAATCAAATCTAGCAAACATTTTATATGCATTTATAAAAATGTATCGCAGTTAACTTGCTATTAAATTACAACAAAAAAACTAGTTAATGCTATACATGACTGTTTCTAATACACCAGGAAGTGACAGCAAATTTGACATCTTTCTAATTTCTGATCAACGTAATCAGTCATTAAAAATCATTAATACTCCAAAAAAGATTTTTGTCTGACTAGTATTTAAGCAGATGAAAAATGCAACAAAAAGTCTGCTTAAGATCAGGAACAACGTGATCTCGTCATTACGTAAAAGCATCATTTTAACACGTACTGTTCGAAAGAGCCGATTCTCGGAAAGATTCGGATTCCCTATGACCATGACGAACTGCTTGAGTTCAAAACTTTTTTTCTGTGCTCATCCTGCGCCCCCTCCCTCACTGCAAACCTGGACACTAAAATCATGCCTGTCCACTCTCTACTCAAGTCATACGACTCTATTTCCCTCTGTATCAAATAAGACAGAATTTCTGTATTTATTTCGACCAGACTGTCACGACTTTCCAAGTTTCAAGGAATTTCGTTTAATCAAAGCATGCGCGCTCCCGCCAAAGCGCAGCATCAGCACCACTATCTTGCGCGCGCCCGCCTCTAGCGAGCGAGTCCATCGCCATCCCGGCCGAGAGAGTTAAAGTTGGCCGAAAGGACGGCTAAACGATGCTGTACAGTCGGGTGACGAGGAAAGGATAACATTTGATTTACTCATCGAATAGCGACTCCGTTTGCCGGAGAAGATGGATATCAGAATTCTTGCCCCAAGCCTTTTATTTTTTTTCGCCTTTCAGCCTTGCTCATCACGTAAGTGAAACTGCAGATACAGAATGAAATATCTATTATTTGCCATTAATGTGACTGTTATCCTCTATCAGAACAAGTGCATCAGTAAAATGGTTATTTTGATTTAAAAACTGCGTTATTTAAAAGCTGGTATTGTTTTAAATCAGCGGTAAATTCGGACATTTTATTTGCTAATCTGTATGTAAAGCATTGAGTCTCGGGTTTGTGCTGGAAGTGAAGCGCTGCTGTAGTTGTGTGTTGTGAGTCCGGGCTCGCGACTCTGCGGTGTCTCCGGGCTCTTTCTGCATTGCGGTGCTTCCGCGCGCTCCGCTTACTTGGGCAAGTTTCTGCATGGAAAGGTGCGTCTTGCGCAGGGGACACGCGGGAAGGACACGCTCTCCTGCTGACAAACGGAGGCTGTTGAAAGCACGCAGATTAGGATTTGGCTGTGTCATTGGTCTCTCACTGATGAAAAGTTGAGATTGTCGGCGTTTTTCAAATGGCGTGGGGAAAAATGTCTATTCTGCGAAGTTGCTAGTGGGAACAGCCCTATGCGGAGACAGAGGGCGGGCGCATTAACTCACCGAACTCCCAAATTCACATGACGCAGAGTACTGCATGCGAATCCTCACGTAAGGTTACCTTCAAGACAGCATTTCAACCCTCAAACCGTCAAAATGATTCCAAATGTACACTATTGCTGCACAGTTTTATGATATAGTAATTCTCTATTCAGATAACCGTTCATTTTGGTAGTAAAGAGCCTTGCATGTATATTTTATATTAAATCTATTGAGTAACACTAAATAGTAAGTCTATTTAGAAATTCATTGCGTGGTATAATATTTTTGATAACATTCTTAAATAATGTTCGTTTGTTAAAATGCATGATCTACTATATGTACAAACAGTAAGCCATTTATTTTACAGCATTTTACTAAATATTTTACTTTTTTTAAACAATTTTTATGTATAAATCTGCAATTTGCAGTTTTTTAAAGTGTGTAAAGTGTTAAAATGAATCAAAGTATTTAGATCATTTTTCTAATATAATGTTTCAGATAATTTTGCAAAAGTTGTATTCACAGTGTGGGTCAATGAATGAATAAGTGAATTCTCTTTCAAAATGATTATTTTTCTTAAGTATGCAAGAGGAGGGCGACACGGTGGCTCAGTGGTTAGCACTGTCGCCTCACAGCAAGAAGGTCGCTGGTTCGAGTCCTGGCATTTTCTGTGTGGAATTTGCATGTTCTCCCATTGTATTCGCGTGGGTTTCCTCCGGCTGCTCCGGTTTCCCCCACAGTACAAAGACATTCGGTATAGGTGAATTGAATAAACTAAATTGGCCGTAGTGTATGAATGTGTATGGATGTTTCCTGGGTTGCAGCTGGAAGGGCATGCGCTGTGTAAAACATATGCTGGATAAGTTGGCGGTTCATTCCGCTGTGGCAACCCCTGATGAATAAAGGGACTAAGCCGAAGGAAAATGAATGAATAAATTAATGAAAGTCGGCAAGAGTTCAACCAAATAATATCCGAACAACCAACAATATGTCGCGGCAATTTGTAACTTTTTAATTTAGTGGCTAGTTCATATGAATTTGTACAATCTCATTCGTACAGTTTAGTATGATTTGCTTATCCCCCAATGACGGTTTGGGTTTAGAGGTGGGGTTTGATGCCACGCCTCCTTTTTAAAAATGTACATTTTCGTACGACTGAACTCAGACTGAACAAATTAGCCACTAAACTTACAAAAATAAGTCAAATACTTACGTTTCCTCGTGAGATCAGGCTGGTACAACATATTCATGTTGTGTTGATCTGCTGGAAATCCCTTTTTTTTTATGAGAGTGCTCTGCATGCTAATATCAATTAGCAGTTGTTTTCAATAAAGTGTTAGGATAATGCCTTTAAACCAGAATTACCACATTGTATCTTAAAACAATGAGGTTTTATGAAATCCCAAAAGTGGGATTTTGTTAGGCTCCCTCTTTACTACAAATTCTTTGACAACAATGAGAGCTGATGTATGATGTATTGTGTAAAGAAGATAATCCATCCAGCAGGACAATGAGACAGCATGAACATAGCACTCTCGCTGTGGATATTTGGCATAAATCTTTAGGATGAAGTGGAAACCATCCAATCTGAAAATGGGTGCTCTGTCAATACAGGAAAACAGTTTAAAAATGCAGTTTTTATTAAGATTTAATATGCTCTGTCTGTCTGAAAACAGCTTTAGAGGTGAGACTTTAAAAGAGGGTTTAAATAAAGAACGTGTTAATGAATAGATCCTGGTGGAGAGGGAGTAAAAGATTCAGGGAAGATTCAGTTTGTGTGTATTTTTAGACTGTGACAAGTGAGTGTGCGATAAGTAGAAAGACGTACTGCTGCTACATCTTGAATTTACTCAATATTTTGAAGCTCGTTTTGAGCTTATCTTTTGTTTCATTCAAAGACAGCAGCCAGCCGTGCTGCCAGTCCTGTTCTGAATAATTTATACCAACGTGACCCCATATCATCTGGCCATGCTAAAAATGCTAACCACAGCCTTTCTACCAATAGGATGGTTAAAATTCCTACCAGCCCTTAGAGATTGATCTAAACCAGCAGATTTAGTCTAGACCTGCATGTGTACTGCGGCCTCCTCCCAGTGATGAAGGATGCCCACGTGATGTGCACTCAATTCTCCAAACAGAAGTGCTGCGTCAGCCTGTAGAGACTGCCTGTAATTCAACACACCACATGTGTGTGTGTGTGTGTGTGTGTGTGTGTGTGTGTGTGTGT
>CAIGQV010016547.1:17312310-17352363 GCA_903798115.1 Danio jaintianensis | reverse complement strand
GAGAGAGAGAGAGAGAGAGAGAGAGAGAGAGAGAGAGAGAGAGTGAAAGAGAGCGTTCAAGATGCTCCTTCCCATGTGTCTCCTTCTCCATTATCTGTGAATGGAGAGCAGCCAAGGGTATTTGAGGGAAAAAGGAGAAAGACAAAGCGAGAGGAAAAAAAATCACAAGGGAGTGAAACTGAAGAGTTTAAAGTTTTAAGGTGTTATGCAAATATTAACAATGCCATTTTGTGAGCACAGGCTGAGTGATAGGGAGGAAGAGTTCAGGCTTTTTTAGGTTTTCAATTGGTAAAGGAAAGAAAGAAAAATTGAATTTCACACCTTTTGCTCTGTTCTAAAATCTCTATTTATTATTTTAATGTTGAAATTTGAATTAAGCACATTTCTAAAAGCACATATATTTTGTTTTGGGTTATCAGAGTTATATACTGGGA
This sequence comes from Danio jaintianensis, assembly GCA_903798115.1. Classification (NCBI taxonomy): domain Eukaryota; kingdom Metazoa; phylum Chordata; class Actinopteri; order Cypriniformes; family Danionidae; genus Danio; species Danio jaintianensis. Next base: position 17,351,929 of record CAIGQV010016547.1, on the reverse strand, counting down.
CTGCGTTCACCTTCAAAAGTGCCATAATTCTTTGTGGCATATATTCAGCAATGTGCTGGAAACATTCTTTTGATATTTTGCTCTTCTGAATTGAGATCTGATGACTGTGGAAGACATTTGAGCATACTGAACTCATTGCCATATTCATGAAACCAGAGATACATGGCACATTATCCTGCTAGAAGCAGCCATCACAAGATGGGTTCCTCATGTGGTCAATAAATGGATGAACATGCTTAGCAATAATAGTCATGTGTTTAAATAATCCTCAATGGGTACGAAATGCAAATATTATGGCAAAAAATATGTTCTACTAAAGTACTGGCAGTCTGAACCACTGATACAAGATAAATCCAAGCTTTTGCACTGTTTACAAAAAATCATTCTCTACCATCTGTCACGGTCACACAAGGAAGACAAGGAAGTGTAAACTTCAAGGGTGTTTATTCAAGTGATATGCACAATAGTAGTTAGGTGAAGTAGGTGAATGGTGTTGAGGAAGGTGAGCGATCTCACACACACACACAGTTCATCAGTTCAGTTCAGTTCAAAGGCTATTGCCTACATAAGCAAAGACACTTCCCTTATATTGGTGCATTGGCATTCACAGGCAGAGGACATCCATGGATAAGCGCAGGAGAAGACAGGAGAGAAGACGAGTGGACCATGCGTGTCTGATTCCAGCCGCTTACTGAATGAGTGAGGTGAGTATATATGCTGTGTGGTGATTGCAGGTGCAGGTGATGGTGATTAGTATTCAGGTGAGGGTTCACGGGTGTGGTGCGTGGTGGATGGTGACTGAGAGTGGTGACTGGGAGTGGGAGAACGAGCAGCAGGTGTGACAGTACTCCCCCTCCCCTCCACGGGTGACTCCAGGGACCCTGGACCGGCGGCGGGGACGGCCTCGACCTCGAGGAGCTGGGCGATCTGGGTGTCGGCGGTGGAATTCCTCAAGGAGGGTCGGATCTAGAATGTCGTTACGGGGTGTCCATGATCTCTCCTCGGGACCGAATCCTTCCCAGTCTAGGAGGTACTGGAGCTGGCCGTTCCGCCGCCGGGAGTAGAGAACTTCCTGAACTTGGTAGATGGTGTCACCGAGGACTTCGGTTTGTTCTGGAGGGAGAAGCGGTTCGGGTTCTGTGGAAGGAGGGAGAACTGGGTCAGTGTAAAGTTTGAGCAAGGAAACATGTAATGTGGGGGAGATCCGATAGGAAGGAGGTAAGTTGAGACGGTAGGTGACTGGGTTGATTTGGGAGTGGATGGTGAATGGTCCTGGATGGTATACGGGATTAGGTAATCTGCGACGATTGGCGGCATCTGTGTACCTCCGTACTGCTTGCTGTAGATGGGTATGAGCTAAGTCCCACACCCTCTCACTCTCTCGGAACCAGTGGTCTACCGCGGGCACTTCGGAGGCTTCGCCAGTCCACGGAAACAGGGATGGTTGATAACCTAGGACACATTGAAAGAGGGTTAGTCCGGTAGCAGTCTGACGAAGGGAATTTTGAGCATACTCGGCCCACGGTAGATACTGGCTCCAGGTGTCCTGGCGGCGAGTGCAGTACGTCCGAAGGTAACGGGAGATCTCTTGGATCTATCGCTCTGTCTGTCCATTGGTTTGAGGGTGGTAACCTGAAGACAGACTGATGGTGGTGCCCAAGAGTTGGAAGAACGCCCGCCAGACCGGAGATAAACTGTGGTCCTCGGTCAGATACAATGTCTTCGGGAAGCCCAAAGTTGCGGAAGACATGATTAAAGAGGGCTTCAGCTGTTTCGAGAGCCGTGGGGAGCCCTTTCAGAGGGATCAATTTGCAAGCTTTAGAAAAGCGGTCGACGACGACTAGTATAGTCGTGTAACCGTGTGATGAAGGCAGGTCAGTGGCAAAGTCCACCCCAATGTGGGTCCAGGGTCGGCGGGGAATGGGCAGCAGTTGCAATTTACCTTCTGGCAGACGATGAGGAGTAGTGACGATGGCACAGACCGAGCACCCTTGAACGTACTGGGTGACGTCCTTGGCCATGTTAGGCCACCAGTACTTCTGTTGGAGGAGTGAGAGGGTTCGCTTACTGCCAGGGTGTCCTGAGCCCAGGGAAGTGTGGGTGCTGTCAAGGAGAGGAAGACGATATTGGATGGGTACATAGGTGAGACCTGGAGGAAGTTCAGGGGGTGCCGGTTCTTCTGTGGTGGCTAACTGAATATCTTCATCTAACTGCCAGAGGATGGGTGCCAAGAAGACTGATGCGGGTAGAACTGATTCTGGTAGATGTTCGTGGGGATCAGGAGAGTGCATGCGCGAAAGGGCGTCGGCCTTTAGGTTTTTGTGTCCGGGTCGGAAGGTGATTTGGAAATTAAAGCATGCAAAGAATAGGGACCATCAGGCTTGACGTGCATTGAGGCGTTTGGCACTGTGGAGGTACTGAAGGTTTTTGTGATCGGTGACTACGGTGAAGGGGAACTGGGCTCCCTCGAGCCCTCGAGCCAGCACTCTTCGAGGGCAAGCTTGATTGCGAGTAGCTCACGATCACTGATTCCGTAGTTTTGTTCAGCTGGGGATAACTTCCGAGAATAGTATGCACACGGATGAAGAGCTCGGGGTTCACCAGACCATTGGGACAAGACGGCACCGACTCTGGTATCGGCAGCATCCACCTCAACGGTGAAGGCCTGTGTTGGATCTGGATGCCTGAGAATAGGCGCTGTGGTGAACTTATGTTTGAGCGAGTTGAAGGCTTGACGAGCTTCGGCACTCCAGGATAGCACCCGCCGCCCGCCTTTCAGGAGTGAGATTAGAGGGGCAGAGAGAAGACTGTAACCACGTATGAAGCGTCGATAGAAGTTGGCGAAGCCAAGGAATCGTTGCAGCTCCCTAACGGTCTTGGGTTCCTCCCAATTGGACACTGCGTTGATCTTACAGGTCTCCATACTGACCCCGTTGGCAGTGATTACGTATCCGAGGAAGGAAATAGAAGCTTTATGGAACTCACATTTTTCTGCCTTCAGGAAGAGTTGATGTTTTCACCATCAGCAGATTGTCTTGACTTTCAATGTCTGTGCCTAAATGCAAGTTGCTGGCATGTGGTTGGCTGACTGATGAGATATTTGATTATTGAGCAATTGAACAGGCGTGTGCCAAATTGCATTGTTAGCTTAGCAACATGCTAACATCAAACTGTACTGAAATTACATATGAAGCAAGTCTCTTGTCTTGTACTGTTTACATGGTGTGCAGAGCATTCAAAATCCACCACTTATTAGATGCCATACACTTTAGATTCTGCCTCAGATGGCAACTGTGGACTGTGGGAAGGAGTGCATCTCACTGGTACTCTAGGTTTTGGAACAGTGCTGTTGTATTTACATGGATGTTTTGCACAGGTGTGTCTGTGTGCAAGTCCCTGCATACATCTTCATGGGCCTGTCATTGTTTATTCCCAGTTATGCCAGCAGCACTTCTGCACTGTGCGCTTTAATAACTATAATGCTTCTCCTGCAGGGCAGGCACTCTTCTCTGCTCTGCACAGCTGCTGGGGAAGAGAAAAGCAGAGGGTGGAGATCATTGATCTCAGAGCTGCTAAAGAGGGACAGACTCTGCAGTTTATATTTTACAAAGATAAATGAGACTGGGTCACATTCAGCTGATTCATTTATCTGTCTAATGTGAATCAGAATATTGCTCTGGTGCTGCTGTTTATTGGAGAGTATGGAAGTGAGAGTAATCTTAGACCAAAGTCTAAGAATAGATAAAAAGAGAGAAAAAAAATAGATGAACATAGCTGATAGCGCTAGTGTTAGGGGCTGACAAAAAAAAATCTATATTTAGTCATCTCTTGAAAATAGCTGGCTGCTTAGGTTGAATTAGGTTGTCATTTATAAATCAAAAAATCTGCTGTTTTGTGCCTCTCTTGGATGGCCCTGCAATGTACTGTTGACTTGCAGAACACAAGTGTCTGGAGGGCACATAAATCTGAAGTACTGAATTCAGTTGTTTTGTATGCAAGAATCAGTGACTTGAAATGCACTGGTTCTTGGCAGCCAGTGTGAACTGTTGTACAGAAGGGTGACGTGCAATATATTCAGCCTGTCAAAGAACACTTTCCCTGCCACATTCTGGATGAATTGCAGACATTTGATAGTACCGGCTGCAATAGTCTAGCCTGGACAGAGCAAGAGCTTGAACAAGGAGTTGTGTAAAGACCTGATCTTCCAAACAAATAAGGCAGATCTGCAAGACAAGGTGGTTCTAGCACTGTTGTCTATGTTCAGCTGATAATCAATCACAACTTCAGGGCTGTCTTGGAAAGAGTTATGGTTAATGCTCCAATGAGTTGGAGATTCTGTGATATAGTGTTAATTTGCATGAAACCATAACTAGTTCAGTCTTGGTAAGGTTGAGTTAAAGCTGATGGCCCTTCATCCAGCTAGAAATATCTGTCAGATATGTTGAGATGAGAAGAGATTTCTCTGAATCATCAGGCTTTATTAAGAGCTGACTGTCATTAGCATTGCAGTGAAATGAAAAGCCTTCTTTCTTAATAACAAATCCTAGTTGATGCTATGAAAATCAATAAGAGAAGATTTCTAGGACCTGAGCCCTGAGGATTCACAATAGCTAGATGTTAACTATATTCTATAAATTTAGTTTATTAAAAAAAATGTCTGAATGGTGAAACCCCTTGCGTGGACTTTAAAATATATTTTAGATCGCAATGTGGATTGTGTTGTGCAGTCTCTTATATTATAAACATACAGACTTGTTAGTATTTTATACATTTTTAATATGGCATTTATTTAAAATTTAGTATAGCAGACAGTTGGGATAAATAAATATTAAATGACCAAGTTCTTTTTTTCCACATTTTGATCATACCGTTATTTCATTATGATCATAAGTCTAAATACTACAGAGGTCATACAATTTTAAATCTGTGGTCAAATTGAATCAAGGCCACAGATACACCCTGACAAAACCCAGACATCTTCCAGACACACACACCTCTTCTTTGAGTCAAGGTCAGTATCAGTCAGCATTTCTTTCACTGAGTCATATCTCCATAAGCAGATGTACGGTTCCTCCTCTAAGATCAGCTGGATGAAGGAATATTCACAGGATGTTTCCACCACAAGCCATTTCTTTCAGAAAGCTTTCATAATGGGGTTTTATAGCTTGATGAATCCAGCTAGTCAAAGGGTGAAAGATGACGGAGCTGAGGACTGTGAATCAGATGGGAATTGAAAATCACTTGAGAATATACTATGACTCATGCAGTTTTCTGTTATCTATCCCTCTTTCTCTCCATATCTCTCCCACTCTCCATCAAACTGTTTCTTTCCCCCCTCTGTTCCCTCACTGACAGTTGCAGTGGTCAGAATACTAATAACCTCTGCTGATTTAAGCCGTCTGACCCCTGCAGTTTCTTTGTGGTAGTTACCCCTTTGAAAAAGGCACACAATTAAACAAAGTCATAATATAATATATTTGGTGATAATATATTAGTCATAATATAATATATAAATATATATGTTTTTGCTTTTGAAGCAGGTCTTAAACCATATACAGATATAAAAAATTAACACATGAAAATGTTCTGTTTTTCTGGATTTATTAGGTACGGGCTTGAATAAAATGTTAATGATAGTTTACGCAGTGGGTAGCACGATCGCCTCACAGCAAGAAAGTCGCTGGTTCGAGCCTCGGCTGGGTCAGTTGGCATTTCTGTGTGGAATTTGCATGTTCTCCCTGTGATCGCGTGGGTTTCCTCCGGGTGCTCCGGCTTCCCCCACAGTCCAAAGACGTGGTATAGGTGAATTGGGTAAGCTAAAAATTGTCCATAGTGTATGTGTGTGAATGAGTGTGTATGGATGTTTCCCAGTGATGGGTTGCAGCTCGAAGGACATCCGCTGTGTAAAACATATGCTGGATAAGTTGGCGGTTTATTCCGCTGTGGCGACCCCAGATTAATAAAGGGACTAAGCCGAAAAGAAAATAAATGAATGAATGATTAAAAATCTGGGTTATTCAACCAAATATTGATTGATAAAATGCCTCTGTCAGGTGAATTCTGTGTTTATAAGTGAAAATGATAAGATAACAAACAAAATTTTCCCCTTTCTTAAACTTGTTTAGGGATCATAGAATACCATAATACTTTTTCATAAACATATCCTTCAGAAAAAGGGAATCTATACGATTTGTTTTTCCATTATCAACAGAGTCAGTTTCCAGAACTTTTACACTCTCTGTTCCAGCTCCATTTAGTGCCTCAAAATCTTCGATAAAAGCCTGAAGATTTCAATATTTCTGAAATAAACAAACAAAAAACATTTTTATCTTCAATTAGCTTGTGCTTTTCTGTAGATCCCCCATGACACATTGACTCTGTTATAAGCAGTTGAACCACAGTATTAACATTAATTTGCCCTGCAGATGTTAATTTACATAAAAACATCTGTAACTTGATATGTGACCCTGGACACAAAACCAGTCTTATGTTGCAGAGGTAAATTTTTTGCAACATCAAAAAATACTTTGTATGGGTTAAAATTATAGATTTTTATAGATTTCTTATATGGCAAAAATCATTAGAATATTAATTAAAGATAATCTTAAATAATTTATTTTAATAATACACATTAAGAACTTATTTTGGACAACTTTTTTGAACCCTAGATTTCAGAGATTCTCTTCAGAGAAATATTTGTATCTTGTATATTGTCATGTCCTAACAAAAAGTATATCAATGGAAACTTAATTTAGCTTTCATGTAGTGTATAAATCTCAATTTCAAAAAATTTACCCTTATTACTGGTTTTGTGGTCCGTGGTCACAAATGTAAAACTAGAGGAGTCTAAACTATATTGTGGAGAATTTAAGATATGTTGTTTGTAGTACAGGTACTATTTGTCTGTGTTCGTTCTCTGTGGTCTTTTCGATATCTTGTCACCAGTCTCATCATTTTAGATGGAGAGGTGAGGTGGATGGGCTGTGAGATGTGATGCCATTTGGGCAGATGGCTTTATTAGAGCTCTGTTGAGAGCGTGAGATTGAGGCAGGTTTATCTGACTGCTGTTTAGATTAGGCTGAAATGTTGCCAGCTTTAATTGAAGCAGGGATTTGTGTAACAGAGGACTGATGAAATGCTATGGCAAGGCTTCACTAAATGGGCTTGATTTATATTCTGGCCTATTGGTCCACTAAGACACATTACTGTATGAAGATTTATAAACTTCAATGAAGTTCACACTTGATCATTTTGCAATACACGTAAGTACTCTGAGTGGTGTGAATCATGCAAATAAACATGTAATTTTTGTTATTTTGATTTTAATTGAAAAAAAAAAAAAAGTTCAGTTAAGAAAAGTTAATTCAGTATTGTGAACATAAATGGTTGGGTGTGTAAACAACATTCAAAAAAAGTGGAAAACAGAGTGCATTTATTCATCTTTAATTTAAACTTTTTTTTTTTTTTTGCTTTAAAGAGAATGCCTCAGTATGATTTTTAAGAAATCAAAATTCAGAATTCAATTCAGATATTAGTGTGTAATATAGCCCAGTTTGTTGTTGGGAAGCTATGTATTATGTTTTTTTTACATTGCTGTCTATGATTAAAGTTTTGTAGAAAACTATTTAGATGATACATAACTGATATGACCAGCAGATATGTCATAGTCAGTTATAGTTTTGCCTTTGTGAAGCATGCTGGATTGTGTTTTTTAATATTGTTTGTAAATGATTTGTCTCTTTATGTGTTTGTTGTATCATGAAATGCTACTGCCCTAATTTAATTGCCCCTGGTGGGATTAATAAAGTTGTTCAACTTTAAACCAGTTCATTCCATCCATAAAAGAAACTCAGATGTTACTCAAGAGCAATGAGTGATGTTCTGTCATTTGTTGTTTGATTAACAGCGGTTACTGAAAGAGATAATGTACAGATCCAATATACTGATACACATGCATCTTCTTTCTCAACTTTTTACATTCACTTAACCATTTAACTTCCCTTAACCCCTTTAACAGCCTGGTTAATCTCCAAAGGTTATCATTAAAACAAAATGCTCAAAATTTGCAAGTGGTATCAGGAACACAATTTAACCAAAGAAATTAGGCTTCTTCTTTTTTTTTAAATGGAAGTTATAGGCTTCAGTCCTAAACATCTGTTTAAATACTTATTACTTTTGAAGTAAAAACTTGTCAACATAATCATTCAGAAATGTGCAAAACAGCATATTTCATTTTATAATAACAAGTGCTTGCTTTTTTAAAATGTCTTTGTCATTAAATGTACTCATTCATTTTCTTTCCTTTCTTTTTAGGGCCGTGTTTAGATCCGCTGATCTCTCCTCTCTATGCCTCATCTTTCCACGCTTCCTCCAGATATAACTTTTTTTACTCTGCACACTTTGCCAAACTGTATGGTAAGTGAATAGGCCACAATAGGTCTGGTTGAGAATATATTTGGTTTAAAATTTAATTTAGCATGTATGTGAGCCACTGCAATTACTAGAACTTCTCAAGTGCTCAATAGGTTCCCTTTTTAAGCTACATTTTTTCTTTTAGTTTTGGAAATCAAAAAGACTAACTATATCAGATCTTGCTGAGCCAAGAATAAAAAGTAAATAATATATGAGAGGAAGTAAATGTCACAAGATCACTTTGTTTCGTTGAAATGCTCTTGAATGCTGCACTTCAGTTTAAAGTGCTTCTATTATGCCCCTTTGGATATTACCTTCCACAAAGTGTGTTGTATAGCCCACGGTTTTGTATTATATTATTAAAGTTTACTTGTGATTAAACTCCGCAAACCGATCAACTTCATTATTTAGGCAATACACTGCCATTGACACACCAATATGGATACTGATACACGTCTTCCTTCTCAAATGTTTACAGTCACTTAAGGCATAAATGACTGTTTGTGGCAATACTTGCAAAAAAGGATATTTTGACATCATTACGTATGATTCTGTCCACCAGAGACCGGAAACAATTCTCAATAAAATAAAATAAAATAAAATAAAATAAAATAATAAAAAGCGCAGTGGGTAGCGCTGTCGCCTCACAGCAAGAAGGTCACTGGTTCGAGCCTCGGCTGGGTCAGTTGGCATTTCTGTGTGGAGTTTGCATGTTCTCCCCTTGTTCATGTGGGTTTCCTCCGGGTGCTCCGGTTTCCCCCACAAGTCCAAAGACATGCGCTATAGGTGAATTTGATAAGCTAAATTGTCCATAGTGCATGTGTGTGAATGGGAGTGTATGGGTGTTTCCCAGTGATGGGTTGCAGCTGGAAGGGCATCCGCTGCGTAAAACATATGCTGGATAAGTTGGCGGTTCATTCCGCTGTGGTGACCTCAGATTAATAAAGGGACTAAGCCGAAAAGAAAATGAATGAAAATAAAATAAAATAAAATAAAGTAAAATAAAATCATTCTAAAAAAATTTTTATCTTATTTTGATTGTCTGATGATGCAGGGAGCAGTGGCTGGTCTCCGTCTACTCGGGACAGGCAGCCGTGGATGCAGATTGACTTGGGGAGGAAGTATCGTATTATGGCCATTGCTACTCAGGGTACCTTCAACTCTTATGATTGGGTCACCAAATACATGGTGCTGTACGGGGACCGATTCGACTCATGGACTCCGTACGTCATGAAAGGAGGCAACATGGTAAAAATTATTTATGTTTTATAAGACTTTGATCAAGTCCTAAAGTTTGTATCTATATACATGTAGAATGTATTTTACTCTTTTATTTGACCTTGAATATGACTTTTTTTGTAGGATTAGTTGTAGGTGAGGGAAGTTCTTGATTTGTTAAATGGTGTATAACATTCATAGAGACTTTAATTTCAGTTTTTTGTCTCTCCCAGACGTTGCCTGGCAACTGGAATTACTATCAGGTGAAGAGGAATGTTTTTCATTATGCGTTCACTGCCAAACATCTGCGCATCTATCCCATGGGCTGGAATACTGAGAACGGGGGCAAGATCGGCCTTCGTGTTGAGTTCTACGGCTGTCCTTACGGTAAACGGCACATATCCAAACTCTTTAATCTACAGCCAAGACATTTTTCGACATCAAGATAATTCTCCTCAGTGCCTTGTAATATTAACTGTTCCTTTGACAAAATCATCTTTGAATCAGTATTTTGATCTTGTTTTCCAGTAAATGTTTTTCAAAATTCTGCCTGTATTTCAGAAGAAAATGGCATATATTCAATGGAAAAAGTTAGATATTGTCTATGCTTACAACATGGAACATTTTCCCCTCTAAATGCAGTTTAATTTGTTTTTACAGCTTATTTTAAATATATAATTTGTCTTCTACTATGTAGTATTCCAGTTTCAGTTTAACAAGTTTGCCGTACATCAAACACAAATATGTGGATTAATTGAATATTCAATTGTGAACACTATCATATACTCATTTTTTCAAGCTAGGAGAAATAATGCGATGACTTTATATATCACTTGATTGTCTCAGTTCCTAGCATTAAACTAATATAACTTTTAGGCCTTGGCCATGATAATTCAATGTAGTTTCTGATGTTTTTCTCCATACTCTTGTTTTCTCACCCTAACAGACTCATATGTGATGAACTTTGAGGGGGATGATATGGTGGCATATTCGTTCCTGCGGGGCAGAATGAGGACACTGCAGGACCACTATGCTCTGAACTTTAAGACACTGGAGAAGGACGGTGTTCTGCTGCACAGTGAAGGTCTGCAGGGAGACTCCATCACTCTAGAACTGAAGACTGGACGCCTCTACTTACATATCAGTCTGGGTACAGTCATGTCAATCTGTCTATTCGTATATCTGTTCATCTATCCATCCATCCATCCATCCGTTATTCTTTGTTCTATCCATCAATTGCTTGCTCATTTGTTTGTTTGTTAAATTCATCTATTTATTGCTCATTCATTTACATATTCTTCATACTTTCCTGGGTTCATTCCATCCATCTTCTGTAATTATGTATTTAACATCTATTAAAGGGAGCAGTACAGTCCACAACACAAATGGCATGACCACAATGATGCTAGGAAACCTGCTGGACACCCAGCACTGGCACTATGTCACTATCAAACGGTTTGGACGAGAGCTGAACTTCACCCTGGACAGCCAGACTGAGACCACTATCCTCAACGGAGAGTTCCAGCACCTTGACCTGGACAAAAAGGTGACTTGTTGGAAAAAACACCTGAACCATGAATGCACACTGTAATCCCTATTAATTACACATGGCTCACGTTTATTCAAATGAATAAGGTAGTTATGAATTAATTAGGCAATCTGTGCTTTAAGTCATTTACATCTTATATTAAGATTTTTTTTATTAATCCAATCACAATGGTGCAAAATACCAGAGTAAAAGGAGGCAAAATCTTGTTGAGATTTTCCACTTTCAACTTCCAGACAAATGTAGTCGAAAATCCATAAAGGCATAAAACACAGCGATACCCTCATAGGCAATACACTGACATAGAGTCCAAGCTTGCGGATCTTTCTCAATTCAGTCCCCCCTCTACCACTTTAACTTCACTTCCTGCTACTTGCCTATCATAATAAAACAGCAAAAATAAATCTTAAAAAATCTTTAAAAAAAGAAGTAATTGCTTCTGTAGTGTAGTTAAATGTGTTTAAACAGCCACAACTCTCTTCTTCTGCCATTGGTCAGATAATAATTTGGCATTATTGCCAAAAACTCATGTCATCACTAAAATGTTCCCCAAATTATTTCTCTTTAGATTTATGTTGGTGGTGTGATTGAGAAAGACATGCCCCACCTCCCCGGTAAGGTCAACTTCCGTGGCTGCATGGAGAACGTCTTCATCAATGGAATCAATGTTATCTACATGACACAGAACCAAGAGCCTGAAATTCGACTAGCTCCTAAAAAGGTATGTAGAGTTAGTTCATAAAAAAAAAATCTGACGAGAATTATTACGGCACATACAATAACATGTGATGTCACATTTGGATGTCCATTCTATTGCAAAATATCTGACATCTCCATTTTCTGATCTGCTTGTCTTCAGAAAAAGATGCACTACATGTGCCGTGATCTCCTCTGGAAACCCATGACCTTTGCAGGGCCCAATAACTATCTGCAGCTTCCTGGGTTTTTCCGGAAGAATCGTCTGGCGGTAAAGTTCAAGTTTCGCTCATGGGACTACACAGGGTTACTGATGTTCACCAGGTTTGCAGATGAACTGGGCTCTCTGGAGTTGGGCCTCAGTGAAGGACAGGTCAACGTCACCCTCATGCAGCCTGGAAACAAAAGATTACGCTTCGCTGCAGGTATGATTGAGGATTTTGTCCACATGATCAATTATGACATTTTGATCTCTATTTCTGTAAAAGGACTGTAGACCAAGTTTTAGACAGACCAAAACTTGTATATGACACATTATATTCAGTAAATATTATTTGTCCTGTCTCAGGGTACCGTCTCAATGATGGCTTCTGGCACACAGTGGACCTGACTGCCAAAGACAACTTACTGACTATCACTATAGATGAAGACGAGAGCTCACCGCTAAAGATCACCAACCCCTTTATGGTCCGTACAGGAGACCGCTACTTCTTTGGGGGTAAGTGGCAAATCAAAAAATAGAAGGAAGATCAGTATTTTATGATTAGGGGCCACAGAAATCCCCAATACTTTTTCATTCATGTTTAGGGCTAAAAAGAAGTCCAAAGTAACAAAACAGCAGTACACTTTTAGCTAATATTGCGACTACTGAGAGCAGTGAATATGTAAACATGTGCTGCCAGTTTATTGGTTTACCACCATTTGATAAATAGGTGGTGCTGATACCAAATTGTTGTTTTGTGATCAATGTGAGTTGTCAATGGAATATAAACAGTGCATTCTATTCAGAAGGGCTCATCCCTATGTCGTAATCCCTTCTAAGGGTTTACCCTCCAAAGTGACAGTTTCGGAGGGATTAGGGCATTCGATTGGAACATGCTGTTCTCAACATCAAACAACTTTCCTGTGCAGAAGATCATGAGGGCCTGAAGTGTCCATCAGTTGTATCCATCGAAATCCTTGATTTCGAAGGGTCGTCCAAAGGGGCAAGTTTGAGATCTTATTATGATTTCACTTCAATATGGCGGCCATGATTTGATTCAAGTGCCCTTTGGAGGGCGATATATCCTGTTTGGAACCCACCAAAAGTTTGGTTTTAGCATTCTTTTAGTATTATTATTATTTTTTTTTTTATTAGCACCTCTAGGGTACGGAGCCAAAGACACAGAGCCAAAGAGTTTTATAACAATTCATTGATGCACTCATAAAATATATCTTTGGTTTGTTTGGACAAACTTCCAAATGGCCAAGAGCCAAAATGTCCAACATGGGAAAATTGGATATTGTTCAACTTGGTATGGTGCTCAGAATCTAATGAGACTAATCTTGTGAATTTTGGCTAAGTCAAAGGTTGAGGCTCAGTACCCATAACTACCATTACGCAATAGCCATGGACCAATGGTAGTTTGAAGGCATTTACCACTGAGAGTAGACTTAGATCGATTTCAGAATCTGATGCAAAATCCTGAAACTATATATTTTTTGCCAAGTTTATTTTAAATGATGTCATACCAGTTTGTTCTTTGATTTCACTTGAAATATATTGGGTGGCACAATTCTCTAAAACTGCATAAAAAAACAGACTGCAAATAACTGTTTCTATTCACAAGTAGTCATATCTATAATGTCATAATCTATGCTAAAAGAGAATGCTTTCATTGCCTTGCAATTGCATAGCAGAAAAACAGATTGAAAATAGATCATTTCATGTCTGTTGTGCTGCAGGTTGTCCTAAAACCAATAACACAGCTCGCTGTGTGACCAAGCTGTCTCGCTTCCATGGCTGCATGCAGCAGATCTTCATAGACGATGAGCCGGTGGATATAGATGTCATGCTGCAGAGGAAATGGGGCAGATATGCAGAAATCCTGCTGGGCACCTGCGGGATTACTGATAGGTAAGTGTGTGTTTGGGTGTGTGGGTTTTGCCACCACTGAAGAAGCAAATTCCTCACAATGACAGTACAGTATTCATGAGAAAAAAATTGCTTAATAAACTACAAATGTCTTCATGAAAGTATAAAGAACAAAATGGCTTCTGTACAGTCACTTGTAGTGGTAAGAGAAAAAGAATATTATAAATTCAGCATATATATATGAAATTTCTACCATGATATAAGTTTAGCATTTATTTATTACCTAAAAATCTAATGTCTTAGTAATAATTAGTTTGACAAGGCCTTTCAAAAGGAGAAAAAAATACTATCTAAATAACACAAATATGAAAATAATAACAAAAATAAATCTGTATTCAGGTTTTTGTTTAACTCACATTAGTGTCACCTCTTAAATCACATTTCATACAATATACAGTACAACAACAGTATTGACAAGAAAACCAGACATGCTCAACATTATATCCTGAGACATGCATTATTAAAGTGTCAGCCATCTCTTCTCTTTTTTTTCAGGTGCAGTCCAAACCCATGTGAACATGAAGGCAGGTGTATTCAGTCCTGGAATGACTTCTTGTGTGTGTGTAACAACACGGGCTACAAGGGGGAGGTCTGTCATAACTGTGAGTGTCCTGAGGAGATTCCTCTGTATTGACTTTTTGTTGACAAAATATGAGAATCACTCTTTTTTAAGTCTGACTCTCTCTACCTCGTCTCAGCCGTCTACAGGGAGTCATGCGAGGCCTACAGACTCAATGGAAAATACTGGTCAGGCAACTACACCATAGACCCAGATCTGAGCGGACCACTGAAGCCTTTCACCGTCTACTGCAATATGTGTATGTATGAAGTAGATTTGATGGATTTGTAGAAGAGTGTTTTATATGATCTTTTGGTAAGCTAAAGTTGATCCTTTTGCATTTTAGTGCAAAAAACATGGACTGTCATCGAGCACAACCGCATGAAAAGCACCAAGGTGAGCGGGTCCACTATAGATCGACCGTATATAGGAGATGTCCAGTATGTAAACGCATCGTGGGATGAAGTCACAGCACTAGCAAACACCTCCTTATATTGTGAACAATGGATTGAGTTCTCATGCTACAAATCACGCCTCCTCAATACTCCACGTAAGTTAGGTTGCAAAATGATTTTTGCAATTCAGTCTGTTGGAATTATTTGCTTATTAAAAAAAGATAACTCTGTCATCCTTTGGTCATGATCACATTGTTCCAAAACCTTGTTCCAGACTTTCATCTGTAGGTGCCAGGAAGAACCAAAAAGGGTTTTTCACAATGGTACCATAGAAAAGCTTATTTTTTTGATTTTCCGAAAAACTTTTAGTGAAAAGTTCTTTGTAGAACTATTTTTACAGAACATTTTTTAAGAACATTTCAATAATCTAACAAGCCTTTTGTAGGTTAAAAACGTTCCACTGTTGTACAACGTTTTTCATAGAACCACCAAGTCCAATAAAAAACATTATTTTGTCTACATAAAGTATCTGTAATCTGTAAAATGTGAATTTTTAAGTAAATTTTAGTCTGTGGTTCTCAACCACGTTCCTGGAGCAAAAAGGCTCTGCTCCAGGGCCTGAAATGGTTGTGTAAGACAAAGTAGATATGCAAAATGTGCAGTCCAGGAGGGGGTGCTTGAGAACAGCTGCTCTAAATGATTTGGGTATGTAAATAAATAAAAACAACTCTGGAATATGATGAACTGAGGTTTGGAAAAATTTAACATTGTGATATTTAGTTTTTCTGTGATATATATTGCGATATGAATACAATTTCACCAGATGAAATATCTCTATTTGGAAAGAATTAATAATTTTAGATTAATTGGGATGATTTTGTAGGGGAGTGAATCATGCATAAAAATAAAAAAATCTATGAGAACAAATAAATACAATAGAGAAAAAAATAGAAATGAAATAAACAGTGTTTTATGGTTTGGTTTTCTGAGGCGTCTAACAGTATTCAGGTACAGTAATTGAATAATCACATGTAAAATAATACTGCGTAGTCTTCAATGAATAAATAATTCAATAAAAATAATCATTATTAAAGTTACAAATGGTACTATTTCTTATGCCTGAATGCTTTTAAAATCCTCATGCCTCAAAAACACATGCAAATAGTAAACTATAATCCAGACTCAACATCGCATATGCTGCGATGTAACTATTACATGAATAATCACATTGCAATATCGATGCTGAAACTATATATTGTGCAGTCCTAACTGAGGTATATATTTGAATGTTCTGTTTTTGTGCATTACATGAGCAGCTATCTCTGTGTAGCTGAACTGTTTAGCTGAGCAGTGTAAAGGTAACCCTGCTGTAAGTTTTTAGATGACTGTTGAAGTATTGATTTGCAGTTGGATCTTAGGGGATTCAGTACAAAACTCAGTCTGACTCAGCTGAACTGCCCAGAGCTTGAACATAATTAGTGTCACTGACCTTTTCAGCCTTTTCCTTTGCTGAGTAACACTGGAATCTCCCCAGTCATCCATTCAAAATTATTTTATATGCAAACACATACTGTAGTAGGGCCTAGTTGTCAAGGCCCAGTGAGACTAGCTTGCACAACCAGTAGTTATTCGAGTGCTCCCTACTGAGTCCTTGCTTGACTTTATTTATTATTCTTCACAGACGGAAGGCCTTACACTTACTGGATTGGCCGGCATAATGAGAGTCATGAATATTGGGGAGGAGCTTTCCCTGAAAGTGGAAAATGTGGCTGTGCTGTCAATCAAACTTGCACCGACTCAAAGTACTGGTGCAACTGTGATGCCGACTACCGTCAATGGTGAGACTGATTAAACAAAAGAAAGCTATTTTTGTCATTTTAGCATGTATGTTTGGCGCTGTATTTTAAAGAGAGAATAAATCATGATAGAAAGATTGAATAAATAAATATAAATTATATATAATTTATATTTATTTATTGCTTGATTTATTCTCTCTAGCTGGTTCTCCTAAAGTGCTTTTACATCCTATTTACACATCCCTGTACATTCTGGCATGACTTCCAGAGCCTTGTTTTGCCAGTAGTCCCCCATGACTATGCATATAAATATTTCATGATATTTCTATCTATAAATTATGTTTGAATGAGTTGTCATGATTGGAAATCATAAATAAAAGAAAAAAAAAAAAAGATATGCGCATTACTGTTCTAAAGTTTTCATCCAGTAATTTATTTAGGAATTTTAAATAAAGAAAAAAAAAATGCACAAAAGCACGCACATCAATCTAAATGTGTGCTCAGCCAAACAGCAAAAAGAGCAAAAATATAATCAAAAAGGCGGCAACACCAAAGCTCCAAAAAAATACCAATTTATTAAATTAAAAAGGCTAACTCAAAGTGTGTAACATTTCGAGCACACCGGCTCGAATCAGACAGTATTCATCACAGCATGTTGCTCTTTTTATGCACTTCTGGATCACATGATCTCATACATTATCTCACAACAAAAAATAGAAAAATACACATTAGTAAATTACACAACTTACATATTGAAAACGAAAATACAAAAACAGATCATAATAATGCATCCCAAATAAAGAAAAACATAACAGAATATAACATAAAAAAGCAACAAATTATAACCAAAAACCTTTACCCAAACAACTGATTTGACATTAAAGAAAAGGACGAATATCAAACTCAATATCAAAAGGAATTTTAAACAAAACAGTTTAAAATATTAGCATGCATATAAGAATAACTTCTGAAGGGTCATCTAACGCTGAAGACTCATGTAATGACTGCTGAATATTCAATTTTGCCGAAAATAAATTATATTTAAAATGATACTAAAAGAAAAAAACTGTTATTTTAAATTATTATAATATATCACAATATTACTGTTTTATATTACTGTCTTTGTGTGGACAGGAGATTTCTTTTAATAAACATTTAAAGTAATCTCACCAATCACAAATGTTAAGGGTAAGGGTATCTGGGTAAAGGGTAATGCTGTGTATAAAGTTCAAGTTTAACACTCACTGATCATTTTAACTGTTAAATTAATTTACTAGGCATTCAGATAAGGGCTATCTGTCGTTCCTGGACCATCTGCCTATCAGGCGCCTTGTCATAGGGGACACTAACCGCACTGGTTCAGAAGCACAATACAGTGTTGGGGCACTGTACTGCCATGGAGACAGTGAGTAATAAACATTACAAAGATATAATATAAGAAAGGTTTGTCCTTTATTCTATATAATAAGATTTTTCCTGATATGTAAACTAAGGGGAATGTACAGTCTTTTCTTTTATCAAAACAAAAACAACCAGCAGAGCAGCCATATATGACACTGTAAAGTATCCTCTTAATATTCAGATATTCATCAAATAAATGAAGAAATGGGCACGTCATTCTGCTTATGGATGCACGACATGTAGATGAATACAGTATATAGCTATCAGCTTTTATGTTATCATTAATGGCCCAATAAGAAAATAAATTATCAGCTGATAAATTATGGATTATTTTCACCTGTAGAGACACAATAGTTTGATTTGTTGCCATTTGCATGACGCAAAGTTTAGTAGAGATTTTAACAGTCTCAGAAGAATTGAATTGTATCAAGTTTCATATTTATTGACCAATATATCATGTTATTGTATTGGCCAAATTTTCCATGTCTGTGCATCCCTAAATCTACTGTATACTGGCCACTGTCATTTGTTAATGAGAAATCCTTCTCTTAGGGAGTATCTGGAACACAATTGCTTTCACCAAGCCCACCTATCTGACATTCCCCACCTTCAAGCCTGGCACCAGCGCTGACATCACATTCCACTTCCGGACCTACCGAACCTACGGAGTGTTTGTGGAGGCCTCAGATGACCACCTTCGAAATTTCTTACGAGTAGAACTCAACTGTGAGTGCCATTCCCACTGCAGAATGTCAATCTCATTGCAAATCTTAAATATACATCTCTGCCTAAAAGTTTCTCTTTAAATTTTCACAGCTACAACTGAGGTGGTGTTCATATTCATGGTGGGCGATGGGATCAGAAACGTGACCCTGCGCTCTCCAAAAGCTCTCAATGATAATGAATGGCATTATGTAGAAGCTGAAATCAATGTGAAACTAGCTCGTCTTAAAGTCGATTTCCTGCCTCCAGCCATTCACAAGTTCCCAGGCCAGACTTACATCACTATGGATTTCACACAACCACTGCTCGTAGGTAAGAACCTGAAGCTGATGTAAAAGCACTGCTTTTTCCTATGCCCTGTGATGCTTTGAATGGAATATGGGAGTAAATACCTTTAAATTGCAAACACGTAGTGAAATGTAACACAAAAAAGGGAACAAAGAGGTGACATAATTCTCCTCACAGTTCATTCATTAAATATTAAAATCCAACTTACAAATGACTTTCGGCAGTAATAGTATTATATTACTATAGACGGAAGACAAAGAGAAAATAATCCGAAGAAACAAAACAAAGTGAACTCAAAAAGAGCTTTGGCCACAGATACACTTGTGATACTAATGCCATGTACACAACGAGCCAAGTTTACTAACAGGTTGCATCAGTGTATACTGTCTTTTTGGCATTAACAGTACTGTTGCATTTTACAAAACACATGCAGTGAAGAATAGTGCTGGAAAGGCATGGACACCTCTATTTTTGCACCTGACCTTACTGTATATACATTTGTTTCCTGGTGAAATTAAAATTTTATGGGAGAAGAGTATTTAAAGGAATCATGCAAGACAATCTACTAATGTTTGCACTCCTCAAATTATGGGTATTTGTACCATTATTTAACAACAACAAAAAATGTCTTAAATGTTGCATTTGAAATGGCTGCAGTTGTTGCCAGGAGGCAGCACCACAGAGAACAGACCACGTGTAGAAGGTAGAAGATTTTTTCCACTATTTATTTGGATTGCCAGAGGAACACTTCGTCCAAACATATTGTTTGCAGTGTGATTTTTAATTTGTTTCAAGAAATAAAAGACAGAACAAACAACTAGGTTGAGTCACGTAATACCATCTTAGTTCCCCCAGATAGTGTGTGATCTGATCATCTTGCACCTCAACTGTCAAAACACAAACAATTGTGAAAATGCACATCCTGAGGACTATCATGCAAAAAATAAAGTTGAATATGACTTACTGTAAGTAAATGTAAGACATGCGAGACTGCATGAGTGCTGTCAAGTTCTGAAGTCTTTCACCTTTGCATGTAAAATATTTTTGTCATTGTCTTGTGGTCACTTAGTAAGCTTGTCTATTTTGTGAATATGCCTATTCTTTGGCTAATAAATAAATAGTAATTAAGTAAAATAAATAATTAAGTAAATACCGTAATTAAGTAAAATAAAACTATACTTTTGTGCCTGGTCATAGTAGATGACCCTCACCTTATGAGCATCGGCTTCACTTATTTGCAACTATGCTAATTTGCATTTCGATTATTGCGTTGGTTGATATTTAAATGAGTTGTAAAATCTTTGTTCTTTATTTTGCACATTGATGGTAAATTATCCACAGAAATTTCCACGCCCATCTGTGCTGTTTTTGAAATTCCTCTCTCTCTCTCAAATCTTGCCCTGTTTGGTAAATCTGGTCTTAATTGTAACACTATTTTCAAAGTGCATAATAATAAGATAGGGATTATTTATACTGTAGCACAGACTTATTATTTAAAAGATGCATTAAATTAATACAAAAACATACCATGCATTTTTATTCAGGTGCCGCCAATCACACCTTAAGGCCTTTTCTCGGTTGTCTGCGTGGGCTGAGGATGAACGGGGTGCCTTTGGATTTGGAGGGAAAGGTTGACGAGAGCGCTGGGATACGGAGGAACTGCACCGGAGCGTGTCTGAATGCCTCCATACCGTGTCGAAATGGAGGCCAATGCATCGATGGCTACGCTTCATACGCCTGTGACTGCAATAACACAGGCTTTGATGGCTATTACTGTCATTTAGGTGAGTTAGCACACATTTGCATATGCATATGCTCTCTTTCACACTCATGCTGGCACAAATTGACATGGGGCAATACAGACTACAGATGCCAGCTAATAAGCATATGTAAATTTAAAGTGATATCGTTTCATCTTCAGCTGAGGAAAGACTAATTATTTACTAATGCATTTTCATGAAACCCTGATTAGGAGATTCATCAGATTAAAACGGATTCTAGTGAAGGATAAAGATGAGCAAACTGGTTCCTCTGAAAAGCTGTTAAAAAGAGTCACTGTCTGAAAAAGAGAGGGCGACAGACTTTGGCTTTTATTTCCGCTTTCAGTTTCAAGCATCTAAATCCAGAACTGAATTAGGCTAACAGAGAGGGATTTGTCTGTTCTCTGAATTAAACTGCTTTTTTGGGATGATCTGTGTGGGAATATTTAAGATCTTTGTTTTTGAGCTGAATTATGTTTTACCGTAAACCTTAATACACTCAGCAACAGGAGTCATAATCGGCTTATGATTTAATAGTCTAATACATATGTTGTTTGAAGCAGTAAATTATATAGCAAATTGCACAGTCAATTAACAGTAAATTATGTATTTAGTAGTAAGACTGTCAAAGTATTAATGAATGTGTAAATGGAGATTCATTCATTTAGATTCAGTATTTTTGGGCATATCCGTTTAGTAAATGATTCAATGACTGTTAATAATTGATTATGCAGAAAATCTGCACTTGAAAAAAGTGGTTTGTCCAAATTACAGTATTTAAAATATAGCAGCGCAGTCAATTCTGAACTGCATACTAACATATAAATTCATGAAAAATTCAAGCTCCGTCTCACGGCAATTACTATTTTTTTTTAGTGGCTAATTTGTATGAATATGCAAAAAATCACATTTGTACATTTTAGTAAGATTTGTTCATCCCCCAATGACGGTTGGGTTTAGGGGTGGGCTTTGGGGCCATGTTTCATCGTCATGTTTTAACATCGTACATTTTGTATAAATTTAATTTTCTAAACTTTTCTGACAATAAAAAAAGTCAAGTTTCCTGGTGAAATTTTCTGGATGTTTCTGGATGAATCAAGGTGTTGAGTGAATACACTGAGTGTATAATTTAAACTGTCTCCACCTGCTGGCTTAACTGTAACCTGCACAAAAGATCCCAGACAGAAAGTTTATAAAAACAGTCCATGAGATTTTTATTCATGTATTTAAAAAAAAATGCCAGTGCTTTTTTAAAAATTGTATTGTACATTTACGTGATTGCATTCTCCTATTAGATGTTTTCTACTTTTTTCTTTTCTTAAAAAGACTTTTTCTTTATCTGCCTTATTTAATTATTTAATGATTTGACAGCCCTAATATAATTTACAGACCAAATACACTAAAGATCAAACTAATCTCAAATATTATAAACTATTATAGCACAGGCTGGGTATGATGGGTTGCCAATAATATTAGTATTCAAATCTAGTGAAAAGTAATAAAAAAAATTTTTTTTTTGGTCGTTTAACTTTTTATGAAAAGAAATTAAATCAGCATGACAGTTATGGCACATGACCTGACATAAACAGCAGTATGATCTCTACTTGTCACATCTTTTTATATCAGTTATTTGGGTATATATATACACGATTAACAAAGATTTAGTCGTTTTGAACAAAGCAGTTGAGTTAATGATTCAATGACTCGTTCATAAAACAGAAATACTACATGCAGAAAAAAT
The DNA here is from genome assembly GCA_903798115.1 of Danio jaintianensis. Taxonomy (NCBI): domain Eukaryota; kingdom Metazoa; phylum Chordata; class Actinopteri; order Cypriniformes; family Danionidae; genus Danio; species Danio jaintianensis. Next base: position 17,329,260 of record CAIGQV010016547.1, on the reverse strand, counting down.
ACACATGAAAACAGTGTCACACTATTCATAACAGCAGCCCAGAGCACACAGATTAAGTATTATTATTAGTGATCATAGGAGAAGATTATGACAACATAGCAAATGTATTATGTTGCATTACATTAATATTAGACACGTCCTTTCAGATATTGGCGCATTCTTTGATGTGGGCGCGTGGCTGCGGTATGATGTCCGCAAAGAGCCTATTTCCTTTGACGCATGGTGGGCGAACTTTTGGATAGAGCCTCACTGGCACAACTTCACTCTGGGCTACAACACGACAACAGATGACATAGAGTTCAGCTTCAGTACTCTACAGGCTCCAGCTGTGCTGCTGTATATCAGCTCCTTCAGCAATGATTACATCGCTGTCCTGCTCAAGAAAGATGGTAAGCACACACATGCAATATCAAAGCAGGGCCTGTAAAGCATTGGTTTGAGCACTCATGTCATTTTTTTTGCAGGTACTCTATCGTTGAGATACCGACTCGGGATTATAAGCTACAAATTTAAGATGACTGACAGAAATATGGCCGACGGTTTTCCTCATTTTGTCAACATCACCAGACATAACTATACTGTATGGACGCAGGTGAGATCTTAAACTTATTACTTGTTATTTATGTGACACTTAACTCACTTTTAACTTTCAACTCACACACATACAAATTTCTTGCAATACATGCTTACAAAACAAGCTCTGATGTCCATATTAATGCACACACATAAGCTTAATTTGGCCTGCTCAAAAGCAAAAAACAGGCAAATAGAGAGATTATTTGCTTAACAGGCCAAATTCTGAAAAAGAATTTAAAGAGAGATTAAAATTTCAAATGTCAATTATATAAATATGTACAAAAAAAATGCCAAAATGTATGCTGTTTGCATCAACACAACCAAAATGAGTCCAAAAATCAATACGGATGCACAACAGTTAATTTATATACAATATATAAATAATCAAACATTGTAAGATAAATAAAAAAGAAAACAATTAAATATAGGTTATATAATATAGATAATATAATAATTACAAAATAATACATAGATATATTAAAAGTCAAATAATCAAACAATAAATTAAAAGATTAGATTTAATTAAATTAAAAACTAATTAAATAAATACAAATTTGAATACAAATATAATTTTAAAATAAAATAAAGGATCAAAGAAAACTAGTTCATTTGTTTAATTATTTTTTTAATAACTACACAATTATCATGTCTGTGTAAGCAACAGAAATGTGATTTGGTGAAAACTGAAGTCTGGCATGTTACACGGTCAGTCTGTAGCCATACATGAATACTTGACAAACAAACCAACAATGGTGTACTATAGTACATTTCTTTACAAACAATTATTTACAGCAATTTTAGACATGTTTATGGGTCTGTGTGAATGGGGATCATTTGCTGCTTGCAAAGCTTTTCTAAAATGCAAATACATTTTTTAATTTTTTTATTACATTGCTACAATATAAACATATCCCAATTTGGCATGGACCGGTATAAGATTCTGACGGTATGATAACCTTGGATAAAAATATCACGGTATCACGGTATTGTGATTACTGCTCTAAAATATATTCTTTTTAAATGTCTGGGTAAAAAACTAAAACTTGTTTCCCTTTTAAACACAATATATTTTATTTTAAGAAACATTTAAAATATTTTAGAACAGTAAACATGTCAGGCTAAATAATACAAATGAATTATTGACTTCTGCTGTCTTCATTTATTTCAAAAACAGATTTATTTTACTATTTAAAACGGCATCTTTGGATATCTATTCTGCTGGATATACTGTTGTCCTAAAAAAACTACAAAAAAGTAAATAAAAAAATCGTACACATACCTTAGGAACGGTATTGCAGAAAATGTTGACGGTTTTAAAACCTTGACTTTTCCAAACCGCGGTATACCTTGAAAACGGTTATCGTCCCATGCCTAATCCCAATACTATCCTGTTTTTATTATTGTCACTAAAATATCAAACGCACACTGTGTATGTTTATTCATATCTGGGTCTAGGTGGATTACATGGATCCGTGGATTGAGAAGTTAGTACCAGGAGAGATTCCCAGATTTGACTCTCCAAAGTCTATATTTTTGGGTAGAGTCATGGGTAAGATGAGCACATTTATCTTAACATTTTTTTTTTTTAAGTATCATTTACTAGAATTACAACTGATTGATTTCTTGTCTTGTGTTTTTTGGCAGAGGTGGGAGGTGTAGACTATGAAATTCAAAGGCACAACAGTCCAGGTTTTATGGGCTGTATATCAGGGGTCCGCTATAATATCTTCGCCCCACTGAAGGCCTACTTCAGACCCAATGTGACCAATCCACCGGTGACGACTCAGGGTTATGTGGTGGAGTCCAATTGTGGGGCGTTTCCTCCTGTTTTAGGATATGTCCCGTGGGAGGACGACCCCTGGTTCACTGGCCTGTGTAAGACTACACATCCTAACATTAACACAAATGAATGCTTCTATCATGCACTACTGTTCAACGGTTTTAGCACAGTGAGATGTTTTTAAAAAAATGATAATTTTATGTGAAACTGATCAAATTTATAGCAGAATGTAGAATATTTATTTATTGGTTTATTTGGCAGGGACAGTGTGTTTTATTAACATTGCAGCAAATGCACGAGAGTTAGCCAAAAGGCTATTTTTCATCCCCATTTGTCCCTAGAAAGATGGTAAAATTGTCTCCCTAAAAACAATACAAAAATTATACAATGAACAAAGAAATTGTAAAAGAGCACTAAAATGGATATAGCTGTCCTGATCAATATAGTGTATATTAACAAAAACAAACTATAATACCAATATTATGTAAAAAAAACAGAGTTGTTCAAATGTATTTACTTTAGTATATGTGTTAGAAAGTAGTATTTTTACACTGATAATTATTAGTAGAAGTATTATTAGTTATTTTATATGGGTCAGAGATGAAAAGGGTTTTTTTACGCATCAAGGCAACAAAAGTGTAAAATAGCTGTACAATGTTTTCCCCCTTGTACATTATAATATATCCTGGTAATGCCAAATTTTCACCGTAAAAACATTGACTATCATTTTACCTTTTTTTTATTTAGTAAGATCTTTTTTTTTGCTGCATCTATGCATGTTGTTCAGTTATTACACACATATTTCTATTATGCTGAATGAAGATGAAATATTATTTTGAATATTTTAACATTTCTTTTCACAGACATTATTTGAAACATTAAAGTAAATATTTTACTTGCATTTATAATAAGATTTTTGGGAGTTTGATGCAGACACCTACCCATATACATAATCATAATTGTAATAACATTTCACCGTATTATCGTTTCTGCATAAGAGATAAAAGGCATCCAAAACCCAAAGGTTTTCTTTCAAAAAAACATTAAAACAATTGTACCAACCAACTTTTATTACTATTGAGCAGGCTAGTAATGCATGTAGTTGAAGGGATTTGTTTTAAATGACTTTATCTGTTTAAAGTATTTTATGGTTGGATTGTTTTTAACATTGTGTTTGAAGATTTTAACCCTCAAGTAATGTATTCTTTTCTTTCTTGTTTTTAGTCTTTTATTACATTCATGATGATGTCACCCCACCTTGGATGACATGTAAGTTTACAGTCACATCAGTTTTATTATATTTAACATGGTTGCCTCTAATGTGTACTATCGTTCCTCCATCCTTTCAAAAGATGTGACAGAAATATTCTGTTAAACTCTATATTCCTTTTTTTCTATCAGCCAATTCAGCAAATGATGCTGATCTTCTCTGTTTGTGACGCTAAAACCTATTTTATAAAATCCTCTTAATTTGCAGAACACAGGATTAGGGAGCGTTCACAGGAATATGAGCTTCTACATAAAGATGATCTATAATCTGTGATAAAATGTCATATACGGATAATATACAGTAAATTAAAGGGACAGTTCACTCAAAAATGAAAATGTACTCACTATTTACTTGCCATCAAGTGGTTATAAACCTTTATGAGTTTCTTTTTTTTCTGTTGAACATGACATTTTGAAAACCTGTAACAAATGACTTCCATAGTAGGAAAAACAAATGGTCAATAGTTACCGGTTTCATGCATTTTTCAAAATAACTTCTTTTTGTGTTCAGCAGAAAAAAGAAACCCAAATAGGTTTGGAACAAGTGAAGAATGAGTAAATGATGACAAAATTTTCAGTTTTGGGTGAACTATACTTTTAATTCCACGTGTAATTGGATCAGACAATATTCCAGAAAAACTGATTTTATATCCATTCATCCATCCATCCGTTAATATAAATGCACTACTTACAGTGTACTTACAGTACAGTATAATTCATAATTATGAATGTTGTTGTTTTAAATGTTACAAAATTTATATCAAATATTTATGCGATTATTTAGAGATTAAAGACACCCAATTTTAGAGAGATCTGTCGGTATTATTGCTCATTTCTTGCAATCATCCATTGTTGCTAGCCTCAAATCCTCTTCTCTTGTCTGATTTTCATCTCTTGTCCAGGATAAACAAGACACACACACACACACACACACACACACACACACACACACACACACACACACACACACACACACACACACACACACACACTTAATCCTCCTTGCTACTGCTTCCAGTTGTCATAGCAAAAATGAAAATCTACAAAAAAATGTTCAAATGATAATTTACCAAAAAAATAGTGTCAAAAAAAACAGTCAAACTCTATATTCTTATGTTTTCTGCTGTGGAAAACCAAAAGAAAAACTTTAAAGAATCTTCATGTTCAGTGGCAGTTCAAACTGTCAATGTCACGAAAACTTAGAACAACAAATCATATATCTAATCCACAGAAATCACTTGAGTTGCATGAAAATTTTTTATTTGTGTTCCACACACAATGGTGAGTAAAAAACAACAGAAAGCTCATTTTTGTGTGTACTGTCCCTTTAAAGCGCATGAGCTGCACATGTGAACTGCCAGTCAGCACAGCAGTCTCTCCTGCAACACGATACAAATGATGTTTAAGCCATCATTTGCAGACAGCTCAGCTAAAGCGGCGTAAGAGTATTAAGCTTAATGTTAATGACTCTCTCTCTGTGTGTGTGTGTGTGTGTGTGTGTGTGTGTGTGTGTGTGTGTGTGTTTCTCCACAGTAATCGTGACCGTGTCTCTGATGCTGCTCTTCCTGATCCTGTACGGCCTCTACATTTACCTGTACAGGTATAAAGGCAGTTATCATACCAATGAACCCAAGCAGCTGGAGTCTCCCAGCTCGGCTCGGCCACTCACTGACACTCTGCGCAAGGATAGAAAGAACCTGCCGGAAATACAGGAGGAAAGTCCCAACGAATAACACACCTACTAAAAGACTGGGCCTTGACCGGAGGAAGTACTGCTGGTTATGAGGGAGGTACAATGAGGAAGACTGGAGAATGAGTTGCAAATTTTTGCCTTTATGGTAACGTGTCTGTATATTTATTTTTCTTTCCCATTATTTTTTTTACAGTGTAATCTGATATTTGGTGCTTTTGGCAGGGTTTAATATATAGGAAAGCTAGAGACAATTTACCATCAGATGAATGAGCGCTGGCAGTGCAGGCCAACTGAAGTGCCTCAGCGACATTACAGGAAGCTTTGAATGATCGGTCCAGGGTTCCCACAGTTATAGAAACCTGGAATCAGGAAATTTCAGAATTGTGATTTCTAGGACTAGAATGCAAGGAAATTAAGAAACAAAAATGTCATTAGCTTTGTAAATGTACAATTTTTATAGTTTTTGTTGGTTTAAATGTTGTCTTTTGTGGGTAAAAAAAAAAGTATTTGTACAAATTCTGTGTTATTTTTGAGAATGAAGAATAACTGTAAAAGTCACGAAACTGGTAACACTTTACAATAAGGTTTAGTTAATGTATTTGTTAACAAGAACTACAATTAATAAATGCTGTACAAGTATTGCTCACACTAAGTTCAAGTAAATTTTAACATTTACTAATGCATCATCTAAAGTAGTGCTTGTTAATGCACTGTGAGTTAACTTGAACGAACATTGAATGACTTTATTTTCATTAAATAAATTTAACATAGATTAATAAATGCTGTAACTAATGTACTGTTCATTTTCGGAGATGGAACATTATTGTCAAGTGCTACCATGAAACTCAGCTGTTTCTGTAGTGAGTCTAAATATTTTAGTCATTTTATTTACATTTTGTTAGTGCAATCTAAAATACAATATTTTATTTTTATATTTGGTGGAATAACCTTGATTTTCAAATCACAACAAATGAAAATATTTGTTATTTTGACCGACTGTCATTTTTTGGAAATATACAAATTGCTCTAAATGGCAATATATTTATTTGAAATTTGTCAGAAATATATTTCTTTTACTAACAATTTACTCAAACACATACTTGGTAAATCCAGTACACTGGAAGAAGTTAGAATGAGCGGTGTGGGAACCCTGTGTATATGAAGCTAAATCTTTTGGTTTGTTGTGTATTGGCAGAAGTAGCGTAGATTTAATGTGTGTTTGATAGTCATGCTCGTGTTCATGAGAGAATCTGCACAAAATGCACAACAACAACAACATTCGGAGTACAATGTTGTAAAGATGTAGATATGTTTACACATATCTGTTTTATCACCAAAACTTCAGTAATACTGTATGTAGTATGAGGGAATTTGCTCAGAAATAGCTAATGGTATTGAAGTATACATGTTATATTACTGCCTAAAATCAGTTGCGGCGCTTATAAGAAATGGAAAGTCAATCGTCATTGAATGGCTTCAGCTTCTTTTAGCAACTTTAATGTGCTAAACAATATTCTCTCTGGCTAAATGCTATTTTTATGGAATTTCAAAATTGCAGAAAGGTGTTTTTGTGATAGCCACATTGCTTATGGACCACAATATGAGGTATAACATTCATGAAGATTTGTACACGTTTGTAAAAAATGTTGCAGGATTGGCTTTGTAAAACTAAAGTGGAGGGAATTTCTTGATAAATCATTTTTACGTAAAATTGTCATATTCAATATTGATGCAACATCTGGTGTAGAATTGGGATCATGAAAGATTTACAAAGAAACGTTTTTTTGACTAAAGCGCAGTAGGCGATTCATCAGACATGGACATGCTGTAAGTCTCAGGGTTGGTGACATTGATCATGATGACATGAGACGGAGAGCTTCATGTTCCTCTCACTGCTCCTACAGCAAACACACACACCAGCCTCTTCAAGCCATTCTCTAGACATTTTCACATTGACATAAATGCAGGAATTGTAAAAAATAAGCTGTATTGCTTCCGAGTGTGTGATGAGAATGCAGCCTTGTCGTTATCTGTCTGTTGAAGAGAATTCTATCTATATGGGCCAAAACAGAATGATATAGTTTCTTATAATAGTGTACAGTGATTTCATGCTTCTGTTCAGTCCACTTCATATTCATGTCACACTGTAAACGCTACGTATTTACACCAGTGATTCCCCAATCAGGACAAATTAGATTTTGCTTTGTACACTTTATTTTGATGGTCCCCCTTTGACACGGCATTGAATATGTGTTAAAATGTACTTTGCAACTACATAAAACTGAGTAGACTGACAAATTGGGGTTCCCCTTGTAAAAATGAACCATAATTGTATTTGTATTATTGTAATATAGAGTGTATATATAGAGAGAGTAGCCTAGTACTTATGCATTTTGATGTATTGAACTCTATTTGTAATTTGTATAACCACAGATTTACTATTAATACAGTGTTTAAACTATGGTTAGTTTAGCAAAACCATGGTTAATTTGTGATTACCCTGGTTTAACTACACACGTCATGATTTTGCCAAGTACGATGCGATCCTGGATTAACATCTATGTTGATCCTGAAACATCATTTTTGTGCGAAAATATAATCCATACCTATTCCCTACCCCTAAACCCAACTATAACTGTAAATTATTCCCAATATCAGAGGGAAATAATAGTTGGATAACAATCATGTAGAAGTGCATAAACCTAACCGTAAGCCTAAAATTAACATTCAAACTCAATTCAATTCATCTTTATTTCTATAGCGCTTTTACAATGTAGATTGTGTCAAAGCAGCTTCACATAGAAGATTATAGTGAATTGAAATGGTGTCAGTTCACATAAACTGTAAACGTATCCCTTAATTCTGATTGGCTGATTAGAATGTTGTTCCAGGATCAACATAGATGTTAATCCAGGAACATGTCCTACATTGTAAAATCAGGTTGGCGTTTAACTACAGAAGCCATAATGTTTTGGTTTTATTCAAAGTAAAACCATTTCTTTTTGAACTATCCTTTTACCTTAGCTGAGCGATATTATCATCAGTTATTAAAAGTGACAGTTACTGGTTTCAAGGTTGTTGCATATGTTGTTAACATATTTATGTTAAATTAGGGATAAAGTACATTTCAGGAGGTTTTTATTCCAGAATAAAGCTCACAGGCTTATCGAAGACTGAAGGGCTTTATTATGTGAAAAATACATTTTCAACAGTTACAAAGACACATAGCTTGTGCTCAAAATTATCCAAAAATGTAATTTTTTCTAATTAAAGATAATAAAGATCTATTTCCAAAAGCATACAAATTCAATTAAAAAAGCTGTAATTATTATATACTGTATGTGATCATAGAATTAGCCTAATTCTTCGATTTCAATGATTTCAAAAATTAAAATCTTAGAATGCTAGAAAAAAAATTCTCTCAGTAGAATGTCTGTTGGGGGACCATGAAAGTAAAGTGAAACCCAAAGAAAGATTGGACTATATACTGGAATATCATGATAATTTTCTTTTTTCCAGTTCATTTTTAGAGGAAAAAAACATTTCGGAAATGAATGTGACTTTTATACTTATGTAGTCTGTTTTCATTCATCATAAAGAAAAATAGATAGCTTATTGATGGACCTTTTGAGTGCATAAAAAAAGTGGGAAACACTGTTCTAGACAGATTGCACTTTAATGTGTTTGTCTGTGGATTGTAAATTGTTTAGCCATTGGATCAGTAACTGAACAACAAATGTACAAAAACTAGACCTTTATAATATAGAAGAACAGCAAAATGAACATGCTATGGTGGCTTGTTACAGTTTAAACCCAGATGTTTAAGACATTTCAAGGTGAAAACCTCTAGATATTGGCCGGTCATAAAGCAGCTGATATTTTTACACAAGATCAAGGTTTTCTTGGCATGAAACACTGAGCTGTTCAGCACTAGTCTGGTTATTGTGCTCAAAAGGCTTTTACACATCACAGAGAGTCTGTGGATGAAAGACTCCAGTGTATGAAATCATGTGTTTTAAAAATTCATTCATGCATTTGCTATAGAACACCACTGCTGCTGCTGTTGCTTCATAGCTGTTTTGATGGCGGTTTTACCCAGAGCTTAGAGCAATTCCATCGTCTTTCCAGTTGTAAATTGAGCTACTAAAACAAAAGAGAAAATATAGAATCTTTAGAAGCTATGCATTTTGCATGACTACTGCACTTTTTCATCGAAATGCAATAAGAAAAAGAAGAATCCGCTGCTTCCAATGCCAGACACATGTTCTTTAGTCTTTTCTTTAACAGAGCCATAAGAGCTTGTATCAAAGATTGCATAATATCCACCCACAGGTTATGCTGTTTATGTATATGTATAAATAAAGTGTACTTCTCTTTTTCTAATTTCTAGAAAAACAGGCAGGCACGAGAGAGTATTTTGAATAGATGATTGTTGAATAGTCAGGCTTTAGCTTCACGACCTCTTAACCTCCTCTTTGTCTTTTTTATGTATCCCTCATTCTTTTACTTTGTTCCTTATGTGATCCTCTAGTCTATACCATCAAAACAGACTTTTTGATTCATTTTTAATTTTATTGAATGAAGGATGAAATGCTGTTGTGTAGAAATATTAAATTTCAAAGGGAAAAACACCTCTCAAAGTCTCCTCATACTTGACATTTTTACACTGTAAAAAGTGATTAGTTACTTTACTTAAAATGAGTAAACCCATTGAAACTGATAACTTAATGTTTATAATTATGCCCCTAATTCATTTACTCATTTTAAAGGCAATGGGTTGGCTCAATTTCTTTTCAGTAAAGCTAACTAATCATTTTTACAGTACTTTAAAACGTTTACGCTTAGTACGAATGATTCTGATAACACCACATTTTGATGAAAGTAAATGCAACTGTTTCAAATGAATGTTAACGTGAAATGAAAAGAGTGTATGTTTGTTTGTAAATGAGGTATTGTGTCGAAACCAGTCGCAGCTAACAGGAATGTTTCCTCGTTGACACATTTGATTGAATGATTGAAAAAAAAAAAAAGACTAAAAAAAAAAACACTGATTCATTTGTATAAATGTATCACTTAATACATGACCTTCCCCACTAATTCACTGTGAAATATTTTTTTTATCATCTTTTGCAAACGCACTACATATTTGTCTGTCCTGTTTGACCGGATCTAAAATCCGAATCCTCATTTATTTTGAGGATATATTCCCAGAATTCCACTTTATATCATGTCAGTGACAATTTTAGTCACTTTCTATTGTGCAAATAGTGACTTTGCTAACTTCGATAACTTCATCCACTCAGGCAGTTTATCTAAAAATACATATAATTTTTTAGCACTTTGAGTCACACCTATCATTTATTTTCCATAAATAAGATGCTATTTGTATTTTGGTGTAAACAGTACAGTATACTGTATATGATTATGAGTACACTACCAAATGTTTGGGTTCAGTACTAAAGGATGTAGGCCAATATACCAGTCAAATGTGACAGTAAAGAAATGTACGATGGTACAAATAATTTCTATTTCCAATAAATGCTGTTCTTTCTTTTCATTGGAGAAGGCTGGAAAACATGTTGACAATGATAATGTTTCCCGATACCATCATTGTTTCCAACACTAATAATACGAAAAATGATGAAAATTCAGCTATGAATCAAAGTAGCCAATGACCAAATGACCGAAATATTTTAAATTGACTTCAAATGACAATAGAAGGCTATTTTAAACTATTGCAGTTTTCGAAGCATATATATACACAGCATTCAAAAACACCCAACTTTTGAATGTTTAAATGGAATCTGTTGAAAGTAAATCAACACACATTTTATATTTTTCCCCCCAGCAATCATGCTAGCCAACACTGGTTAGCAATTCAATCTCATGTTGATCACAATCTTATTTAATTTTCCCATTATGCTTTTTAGGGGAACTGTATGTCCTGTGAACACAAAAGTAATTCCTGTGATAATGCCTAATGATGAGCACGTTTCATGAGTTTATAAAAACACAAGGTCTCTCTTATGACGTCTTACATGCAGGTGATTTCAGGACTGTGGTCAGGTGTGACAAGGTGTTCATTTTGAGTTTTCTTCATTTTTAGTTAAAATTTTGTTTGTATCATCCTCACTGTAAATGACACTTTAATAAAACAAGTCTGAAGGAAAGAAAACGGCTGAGGACTCATTCTATGATGGATCTTGTTTTTTAGATAAATTCTGTTTTTGGAAAGTAAAGGTGTATGCAATACATCCTTACACTTGCATTAAACACATTGGTAAATCTGCATTTGTGTTTTTCAGAAAGCTCTTTATTGTGGTTTCAGTAGGCTATAAATTTCCCCAAATGAAAACGAGTTTCTTTACATTTCAATGGCCACTTTCTTTTCTCCATTGCTTTGATGGTCACCATCGGTGTTCGCGGTTAAAAGAATAGTTCGCCCATAAATGAAAAGTACCTTAGATTTTACTGACCTTCAAGCCATCCTCTTTGTTAATGACTTTCTTCTTTCAAACACAGTCGGAGTAGGTTTACATTATAACCTGGCTCTTCCATGCTGTATAAGGATGGTGTAGGGTATAGCGACTTTTATTTTGAAGCTTCCAAAAGCACAAAAATCCGTTGTAAAAGGCCGTACGTGTGACGTAATCAAGCCTTGCTCGGTACTAGTACGTAAACGTGCATGTAAAAGGGAGAACTATTCATTCATTCATTCATTTTCTTTTCGGCTTGGTCCCCCGCTCCATTAATCAGGGGTCACCACAGCGGAATGAACCGCCAACTTATGCAGCATATGTTTTTTTACATTCTCATTCACACACACTACGGACAATCCAGCTTACCTAAATGCATGTCTTTGGACTTGTGGGGAAAACCTGAGCACCCGGAGGAAACCCACGCGAACACGGGGAGAACATGCAAACTCCACACAGAATTGCCAACTGACCCAACCGAGGCTCGAACCAGCGAACTTTTTCTTGCTGTGAGGCAACAGCGCTACCCACTGCGCCACCGCGCCGCCCATGAGAGGGAACTATTTTTTCTTTTTTTATTTAAACAAATATTTCAGCAATGTATTATTTATTACAGGCTTTAATAAAAATAGAACTAATGCTAACAGTTTATATTTGGTTCAGGTCTGGTTTATCATAAACGTGAGATACCACTTATCTTTCTTTGCGTTTCCATATATTCTGGATTCCCACTTGCTTTGGTGCAATTTTATTTTATCATATTTTTGTATACTGTAATAATAGCTATTTTTACTATACATTTTTTTTCATATTACACATGTAGCCTACACATAAAAGTGTCTGCCAAATCTTTAAATGTAATTGTCAATCAATTAATTAATAAATTTTTGTAAAATGACTTTGGCTTTGCTTTTCAAACAGATTTCTGTTTATGTTGTGGGCTCATGTATTTGATATTGTAATACAGAACTGAAAATAGGTAATTCATTCATTATTTCATTTTCTTTTCGGCTTAGTCCCTTTATTAATCTGGGGTCGCCACAGCGGAATGAACCGCCAACTTATCCAGCATATGTTTTACACAGCGGATGCCCTTCCAGCTGCAACCCATCACTGGGAAACATCCATACACACTCATTCACACACATACACTACGGACAATTTAGCCTACCCAATTCACCTATAGCGCATGTCTTTGGACTTGTGGGGGAAACCGGAGCACCCGGAGGAAACCCACACGAACACGGGGAGAACATGCAAACTCCACACAGAAATGCCAACTGACCCAGCCGAGGCTCGAATCAGCGACCTTCTTGCTGTGAGGCGATTGTGCTACCCACTGCGCCACCGCGTCGCCTCAAAATAGGTAATATTGATAACAATATTAATTATTTATTTAATATAAATGATATGTACTTGTTTTGAAGCGGTGGTTTCATATTCGTCTTTCAAGAGAGGCAACAGTAAGATTAAGCACAAAAATATCCAGATTAAATATAACTAAATTTAACAAAAACACCAGATTATTTTCTCAGTGTATTGCCCATATTTCAAACTGAGTTATGTGAAGCACAGATCCAATGTTAAACAAGTATGTCATTTGGTTTTAACTCTTTATTTTACATAAAATTGTACACGTGACGGTATAACCCAAACCCTAGCCCTTGTTAGGCCTATTTTGTACACTCACTCTTAAAACAAACAATGTCTACGCAATGTCCTTTAATCGACTTTTTAGCTCACAGTTCACATTCAGTCTGTCGGTTTATATGGTTACTTGTTTTGTTTATTTCTACAGAACATTAACAATATTTGACCTCATATAGTTTAAGCAGAGATGAAGATTAACTTCCTTAGTGCTATGTTAGCTAGAATGCTAATTTCTGACAACAAGAGCCAGCTTTGTGCAATACAGCAAGCAGCTTTAGATAGATAGATAGATAGATAGATAGATAGATAGATAGATAGATAGATAGATAGATAGATAGATAGATAGATAGATAGATAGATAGATAGATAGATAGATAGATAGATAGATAGATATTGCAATGTACATTATAGTAACAGGCTAACATCAAATGACACCAGGTTGCAGACAAGTTTACGGAGCTTAAAGATACTGACCCGACTGACTCTAAGTGCAAATGGAACTATGAAATATTGCTTGATGTCTCGCACAACAGAAAATTTTGACCAGAAACAACAACGACTGCTAGGTGTGATGCGTTAAGTTTGCAGATACAGTATATACTGAGCATATAGAGGTTATAGCTATTTTAAAAGTTGTGTACAGAGCCTTCTGAATGAACTGACTGGAATAATAATAAAAAAAAAAAGAAAATTGTCTGAACTGGCATTCTTCCTTCTGTGACAGAGAAAACGGTGCCGTCTATCAGTATCCTGTGGTATTGGCCATATAGTGCAAATGGAGGAGTTGATCTGTAAATTTGAGGACACCTTTTGGTTTCTTCAAGTCATTGCAATTGTCATAAAAAAAAAAAGTAAACAAAAACGCTTGTTCAGACAATTCAGTTAACCACAGGTTAAGGTAGTGACCACATCATCAGATCAATCTGATGTCATTACAACCAGTCCCCATGGAAATTCTCAAATCTGACCCTCGGTGAAGTGCAAAGTATTGTGGGTAATCAGAAATGTTCTCAGACACATTCAAAGTAGGCATTTCTACACAATTTCGATTTCCCTCTCAATACCCACATACTTCAGTGCATCTGCTTGACTGTACCTAACAGGCAGGAAGAAAATGTAAAACAATGGAGAGAAATTAAAATGATTGGAATGCATATGCTAGTATTGATTTAAGATGTTGATATAGGTGTTGATTTAAAAAATAAAAATTCACTCACTATTTTCTTCACCCTCAAGTGGATATAAACCTTTATGAGTTTCTTTTTTTATGTTGAACACTAAAAATATACGTTTTAAAGAAAGCTGAAAACTTTAACCATTGACATCCATAGTAGGAAAAACAAATACTGTGGAAGTCAATGGTTACAGGTTTCCAGCTTACTTAAAAATATCTTCTTTTGTGTTGAACAGAAGAAAGAAATTCAAACAGATTTGTGACAAGTGAAGGGTGAGTAAATGATGAGAGAACTTTCAGTTTAAGATGTTGCTGACACAAACAAACCTACCTGTAATCAAAAAAGAGCTCTTCTCCTTGCTGTATGGCTCGCTTGGCGAAGATTCCGATGCGGTGATCACCATTAACCATGACAACTGTAATGAAAACCAATAACGAACCAGTATACATCATGTTTCATATTATATTATATTCATATTATATATGACATTTATATCTCTAAATAAAGTACCTTTCGCGTAACAGTTTGGGTTGACAGAGTGGTTGGCAAACCGTATTTTATTCCCTTTTCGAGTGGCATCCACTACAAAGTCTGTAATGTAAAAAAAAAAATCTGAAAACCAGACATTTAAGGCCCTGTATATACTTGGTATTAGGATACATTTTGAATAATCTGAACACAAGTTGATGTGGGAGACTCATTCAGGTTTACATTTGGTGTTTTAATCTTCAAACCACTTTCCTAATTGCACTGAGGGAGAATCTGTGGGTGGACTTTTTTGATCTTTCAATCAAATACTATGAAATACACTCGCACAATAGACATTTGTACATAAGAGAAGAAAACACAAAACAATATGGACAGAAGCAGTATTCAATACTGCTTTGATAACTGCAAAACTACACCAAACAATAGGTTTTTTGTTTTTAGGACTGGTAAGAGAACATTGTTGAAGCCAGCTGGCATAAGAATTTGGCATCTTTTGAGGTTGCTGTGATGCATTTTACACCATAAAAGCGATCCAATAGAAAGTGTTTCTGACTACCTCTGGGAATGATTAAAAGTAGTCAAGCTCAAGCATTCCCACCCCTTATTTTCACCCGTATTTAGCATTGTCTTCTTTCAATTGATAAAAACACATCATAACACCAATAGTAAACAGGGCCAAAAAGACAACAAATAACATAATAATAATTAAACATGACAGCATGAGTGAATCAGTACCGTTGTTCAAGTTGAACAGAAAGCTGGACATGTACTTGTCATAGATTCTGCCCCTCCTGTCTGCTTCATCCTGGGAAATAAGCTGAACACACGCAAACACAAAACACAGTGCATGAATCAGATCAATAAGAATATAGCTTGAAGAGCCGTCAGAGCGATTAATCGGGTGTGTGTGATTTCTACACACCTCTCCACAGTACTCAGAGATGAACTCGTTCTTCTGGACTGGCTCTTTGATAAATGTACCCCACCCTGCAACATCAGATGGTGCCAGGAGCAGGTGCTGGCAAACAAATTGAACAACATTCATATCACAACATTCACCAAATCATCAGTGCCCGTATCTGCTAGATCCCCTTCTTTTTCACCATGTTGACACATAATAATGTACTGGATTGTATAAATGAACGAACAGACAGACAGATAGACAGACAGCTAGACAGACAGCTAGACAGACAGACAGACAGACAGACAGACAGACAGACACATACATACATACATACATACATACTTCATCTACCACTGACAGATAGATAAAAACACAGATACACACCTTCTTAAGTCCTCTCTGGATGCTGCAGTTTTTGCAGGAGACCTGTTTGCTGTCCCAGTGGTCTGCGGCCCCACAGGTCATGCAGAGGTCAGGGTCACACTCCCGCACTGCCAGGTAACACGGGCACTGCTTGGTGTTACACTGAGTCTTGCAGCGACAGCCAGGAAACCGATTCTGACCTACAACCAAAATACACACCAACTATGTTAAAGTGACCTGAGAACAGTACTTACACCTAAATAAAATAACATAATCTAAGGAAAGGTCAGAATGGTAAAGAGGTGATTAGGTTAAAATGAGTAATTTCTTTCCATTACAAATAAAGGTCTGACTTTGTTGTGCTGGCGCCACCTAGTGGTGTAGAGATGTGTACCTCATTTCAGCACTAATTGGCTACTGGGCCGAAATACACAATATAGATATTATGCATACAATGTTATAATAAAACAAATAAATGGAGGGAGAAAGATTAAGTGGATTTGTAGAGCATAAGAACTACAGTAACAGTCCTATATATATATATATATATATATATATATATATATATATATATA
>CAIGQV010016547.1:17280193-17307310 GCA_903798115.1 Danio jaintianensis | reverse complement strand
CACGCACACACACACACACAATCAAAACAACAGTTGTCTAGAAAAAGATTTGGACCATTCCCCAAATTAAAGAAAAACACATGATTTGAGGTAATCACATTTCCAGTTAGCCAAACCACAGACTTTCTGGGAAAAACACGCAGAGCTGTGCAGCACACTTCTTACACACACATTTTTGTTGTCTTTGCCTTTGAGTAAATATTGTAGGACTTTCCACACATTACATACAATTACATTCACTTTGGTTTAAAAAAGGCCCATTTTCAAGACACAAATGTGACCTCCTGTTGACCATTATTTGTGCACGCACCTCTCTGCATGTCTTGGTGCCGATGAGTCGTGCAATGGAGCAGAAGTTGTTGTAGTATGTGCCGTGCAGGACTCTGAACAGAGACTCCTCTGCTCCGCTCCATTGAGGAGGCGACTCGGACTCCTTGGCTTCTTCCTCCCCTGGTTTCAGTTTTATAGGACTGGGACATCGAGAGTTGCCCTCTGACACAAACACAAACAAGACAAATGTTAGGTCTTGATCCAAACACACAAATAAATTACAGTAAAACACACATTTTTTTTATTTTAAATGTTAAAATAAATCGATGAATCACAACATTATAGATATTTAGATTATACTGAGATTTGCTTAAGATCAGATTTGACAGTGTTGTTAAATTATATTATTTTGAAAATGAACTTCAAGGAATTCCCAGCAAAATGTTACATTTGTAAGGCATTATGAGTTGTTGTAGTTGTTCCTGTGGTAACTCTGGTTTTCTAGTAGATTTTTGCTTACTGAGCAAAGTTAAAGCAGACCACCATTAAAATCTCAATCATACACTCTAAATATGACTTGGATCATAAAAGTAAGTACAGTTTTGCCCAATTCATTATCCAACAGGCCAAAATAATAATTATTGCCTTAGCAAGCACCCTTAATAATGTTCTTGTCTTCCTAGTAATACTTTATCTTTGGTGGGGTGCAGACATACAATTTGTCTCCATGGGAAAAAAGTTATTTTTTGTTACAGCAATGCTATTTTTACCAATAAAATGTGTTTCATCTGTTATTTTGTCTAGATATACTCTTATTAACCCTTTATCTCCTATGTATGGATATTACCATATTGTTTTGTATGTTTATGTATGTGAATGTGTGTACCTGAGGAGCTGGTGGTCTCGTGGTCGCTTCCTCCTTTTCCCTTATCACCGGAGTCTGAGGGCGTGTGGCCACATGAACTCGAGGGGCGGGGCCGTCTCCGGCGACGACGGGTCCTTTGCGACCTCGTCATGTTTTGATCAGCAAACTCTTTTGCTCCTTTCTGAGACCAAGAAACGAATAAAGTTAAATACCATTTATAAACAGTTTCAAGTAAAATTATCAATTGACTAAAGTCAAAACACTTACATTGAAATTATACATCCTTTTTTATGTGTACAGTATTGTATGTGTCAGACAAATTCACAACTGTTCAAAGTATACTCCATTTGATAGCATGCATGAACACAGACTCTCAACACATGCCAACTAAAAAGAGAAAGCTAAAAGTAATGCAAAAAACGTATGCAATTAATGACGATGGTAGAAAGCAAAAGCGGAATCATTAAAAAAAAAATTACAAATCCCGGCATTTATTTTAGTCCCAAAAATAGCACACGTACGAAAAAAAAAAAGATGTATGGTCACCCAAGAGGACGTGGAGCATTTTTAAATGAAATTGCCAATTTCAAATATATGCAGATTAGTATAGATGTAGCCTTAAAGAAAAATATACTTTAAGTCTCAAGGTCACTGCTTAAGCCTATTTGAAGTTATCCTAACAGCGGTAAAGCATATTTCATGAGTTTATATATTCTGAAGTGCAGTTAAAAAACGGAATTTAAAAAAAGAGCACTGATCATTCTGAAACCTCCCAGTAATTGTTAATCTGTCGGTAATTTAATTTGGCAGCCTCACTTTCCACTTTTCACTGATTTTGCAAGATGATGAGCTGCTTCAAAAAGTGTTTAATATCCATATGAACATCAAGAGGATGATCCATTCGGCCACAGTAAGACTTTGTTTGATCATTTCAAATCTGTGATTGTTGTGTCTTTACAATGTCACCAACTCATTCAAGTCCACTAAAAAAGCTGGTCGTCCACGAAAGACAAATGCAAAAGAGCACAGGACAATGTGGAAATTTCAATGTGTAGCTGGTTTAACAATCCTGCAATTGATCCCTAACTCAATGCTGAACACTGTAAAGATGAAAATTTGCACTGAAAGCCCAAAGTTTTGATGATGAAATTAGCATCACTCACACTGTACACATAAAAACTGAAGTACACTTTGGCCTTTAGAAAGCTTTACCTGCAACAAAAAGCAGTCCAGTCCACAGGGCTCTGTCTCCATATGGATTTCTTTACTCTTCCTCTTATATACATTAGGAGATGAATGGAAAGCTGAGCACAAACAAAATTTATTTCTCATTTATTTGATCATTCTGGGTGATTCAAGGACATGTGGTCAGTGCTACATACATTGGTAAACCTATGTAGTTGCCTTTATTATATAGTTTTTTGCTGACCACTTGTGATCAGGCCATTTGAGACAAACTTTAAAGTCTGTGTGAACCAGAAGTTGCTGAGACTTTTATTTCAGTATGTTAATGTACTTCCAACTGAAACAAAACATTGAGTAGGGGGGTGGGGCTTTTTTTTTGCACATCATTCCCTCATAGCAAACTAACGGAAAGAGGGACGTGGTGAAACATATTGTGGCTGAAGCATCAAACTGACATCAAGGACCACCACTCCAAGCACAGAAACAAATGGTCAGACTTTAATTGAAGATTATCAAAACAAACTTTTTTTTTGTGAATTAATTTGTTCACAGATTAATTGTTCACCTAATGAATAACAATATGTGAAAAAATATTGTGAATTTTGCTATCACATAGACTTTAAAGTCGTGTTTAAATGGAGGATCTTGAATGCTTGTAATGATAAACACTGCAAAACTTTATATTCAAATTACACTGTACATAATTCAGGTTCATTTACTGAAAAACAGAATGTATGTTTTTTTTCAATATAAAAACACAAGAACAACTAAGAAAGAACACTGTAAAGTCTTACGGTGCAGAAAGCAGTCATATTTAAAGCAGCGGCGGCAGAAAAGTGTGTGAAAAGAGTGCAGGCTTTGCTCTCTCTGAACAGATTTGGCGAAAGGACCGTCCATGTTAGGTGTGCAGAGTGGAGGCAGTTTCACATGGTTAGATGGCTCCAGGAGATCCATATACCTGCAGCAGAGAGAAACAATACACAGCAATGTAATATTTGTTATATCAGCAAAACCACAGAGAGAAACAGATACTTTGTTCAAAAGTCGTGAAATATCTATGCAAATATGCAAATGTACTAATATAGATTGTTTTATGTATATACTACATAATGTTTTTGTTTGTGTGTGAGTGATAATTTGTTTGACACTGCACTAAAAAGCACATCTAAATTCATTTAGTTTCTAATTATTAATCTAATCATGTATTGTGATAATTGAAAAACATTTAAAATGTATATTTAATAATACTAGTACTAATATTTACATAAAAGTCAATATAAATATATTTACTGATCAATTCTTTGCAGAATAAAAGTATTAATTGCTTTTCAAAAATATCTTAACCAAACTTTTAAACCATAGTGTATAGGATTTACAAAATTTGATTTTGAATCATTTTATCTTAGATAAGGTTTTTTTTTTTTTTTAATCTCAAAGAATAGTTGTTAAAAAGGTTCTATAAAAGGTTTAAAATATTGGTATTCGCAAAATGTTCTTACAGTGAAAAAAGTTTAGACAATGGCAATGGTCTTCACGCTAAGAAAAAGATTAATAACCATTTACTGAAAGGTTCTTGGAGAACCAAAAATGGTTAATGACAGAAAGCTATGTTTTGCATGAACTGCCCCTTTAAAAAGTGCTGAATTTGTTTAATACACATAACAGGGCATTAAATGCAGCTCACACCCACAGATTTCCCCTACCCACCGTGAAGAAGTAAAATGAGTACAGCTGGTAGAGTGAACAATAATGTCATGAAACTGTAAACAGTTGGATGATAATGCAGGCTGTGGATGGTTTTTGTTTCCAGCTCTCCAGATCCAGCTGACAGCACAGCCCAAGGAGCTTCCCATGAACTTTCATTTACCACGACTTAAAGATGGAAAGACATATTTTCCCTAGTTAAATGAAGAATGTGCATGCATGGCTTTGTCTCAGTGGTTGCATATTTCTGGCAAATAAAGATTTTTGTGTGGGGCCACATCGTAAACAGTGCCTGCAACTTTGAAATTGTTCAACTGCAATTAACTGGATTAAAGCACAAAATATACTTCAGTTTTTACACATATGCCCGACACCTGCTCTAGAAAGCTTGATCTTTTTTCCAGTGTTTGAGTTATTTCTATTTAAAAGTAAAGTATGAGCGATACTATTCCTCTGTAATCATCAAATGGGTGTATTCTTATATCCCCACTATTGTTTTTACCTAAGTAATTACTTTGTTTTCTTGTTCTGCCTCAGCCATTTCTTTTCAGTCTATCAATCATTGCCCATTGTTACCACCTTGTGGACAAAAAGCATCATTTTTGCCAAAATGTGTAATTTTATAGATTTTTATATTTCATTCTCATTATTCTTATCATTCTCTTTACACGAATCTATTTAGCACTAAACAATAGACTACAAAACACTTAGGAACTTTAGGACAAAACTGACCTGACTAAAACTACTAACATTTCTACCCAACGCTATTTAAGATAATACAAACATTGTCACAATCTTTTAAATGCAAAGCATTTTTTTCTCGAGTTTTATTTATGGAGCAGCATATACATTCTTTCCCCCCATTTTTTGCTCTGAGCATTAATGTTTAAATTAATTACATTTTATGTAATATATAAATATGCAGGGCGACGCGGTGGCTCAGTGGGTAGCGTTGTCGCCTCACAGCAAGAAGGTCGCTGGTTCGAGCCTCCGCTGGGTCAGTTGGCATTTCTGTGTGGAGTTTGCATGTTCTCCCCGTGTTGGCGTGGGTTTCCCCCACAAGTCCAAAGATATGCTGTATAGGTGAATTGGGTAAGCTAAAATTGTCCGTGGTGTGTGTGTGTGTGTGTGTGTGTGTGTGTGTGTGTGTGTGTGTGTGAATGAGAGTGTATGGGTGTTTCCCAGTGATGGGTTGCAGCTGGAAGGGTATCCGCTGCGTAAAACATATGCTGGATAAGTTGGTGGTTCATTCCGCTGTGGCGACCCCAGATTGATAAAGGGACTAAGCCGAAAAGAAAATGAATGAATTAATAAATATGCAAATGTACTAGTATAGGTTATTTTATGTATATACTATGTAATGTTTTTGTTTGGGGCTGCACGGTGGCGCAGTGGGTAGCACGTTCGCCTCACAGCAAGAAGGTCGCTGGTTCGAGCCTCGGCTGGGTCAGTTGGCGTTTCTGTGTGGAGTTTGCATGTTCTCCCTGTGTGCGCGTGGGTTTCCTCCGGGTGCTCCGGTTTCCCCCACAAGACCAAAGACATGTGGTATGGGTGAATTGGGTAGGCTAAATTGTCCGAAGTGTATGTGTGTGAATGAGTGTGCATGGATGTTTCCCAGTGATGGGTTGCAGCTGGAAGGGCATCCGCTGCGTAAAACATATGCTGGATCATATGAATGCTGTGTATAAACATGTAAAACATACAAAAGTATACCTTGTGCTTTAACTGGACTCAAGGTCTGAAGAATGAAACATTACAAATAAATCTTTGAGCAAGTATGTTAGACAGTGTGCGGGATTATTTGCTCTTTTTTTTTTTACTTATTTGCCTTTAGATAGTGATTGTTCCAATGGACCTATCGTTTCTTTAGTTGTGCTGAGTTTGTACTGATTGGAATAACTGGACAGAAATGAAAATTCAACTAAAACAAGCTGATTTGAGCATTACTATTATCCAATCAATGAAAGTGTGTGAAGTGTTTGAAGAAAAAAGCTGTTTTTACAAATGTAATGTTTATATGATCTTAAGTTACACTTCTAAAGAGATCAGATGCACACTTGCTCTGCAGGTTAAACAGTGGTGCACATTTAGGAAATGCAGGCTTGAAATCGCCCTGTGTCATGCTTCGATCCCATTCCACTCTAAAAAGCAAGTCTAGAGACA
This sequence comes from Danio jaintianensis, assembly GCA_903798115.1. Taxonomy (NCBI): domain Eukaryota; kingdom Metazoa; phylum Chordata; class Actinopteri; order Cypriniformes; family Danionidae; genus Danio; species Danio jaintianensis. Next base: position 17,301,123 of record CAIGQV010016547.1, on the reverse strand, counting down.
AAAAAGCTCAAAAATAAGATCAGATGCTGAATAGTGTGGCCTACTTGTCCTTCAGCTCCTGCATGGTGCCTTTGTATGGAAACATTGATGCAATAGCAGTGAAAATCTTGTTGTGGGGAATCTTCTTATTGGCGAAGAGCTCTCGTCCTGGTGGAAAAGCAATAGTACAAAATCAGCATGGCCAGTAAAAGTAAACTAGTGCATGGGTTTATTGTGTAGGGGTCAGTGTGCACTGTAACTAGATATAGGCCTAAAACAAACTGAATGAACAAACAGGTTTACCCAGCTCTCACTGGGAGTAAAGGCGACACTCAGAGCAAACAATTGCAGACAGACACACAGAGGCTGATCTGATGGGCAACACGCGAGCTGCTGTTCAACCACTGAAATTCAACTGCAGACGGTCTGGTCATATGATGTTGCACCACAGCAAGTCTATTAAAAGCCTTGATTCTATGGCCATTTGATGCAACATTTGCTCTTTTTTGTATCTGTTCATTTATTTTAAGTCTTATTATTAATGTTAGTTATAATACAAATGGATTAAGTAAACTTGTTTTACCTTTCTAAATGCATAAAAATGTATATAGATATAATAGAATTTTCAATATATAGACTATCATTCAATCGTTTGGTCATGATCAGCAATAGTTTTATTGTTTTTTTGAAGAAGAAGAAGTCTCTTCTCACTAAGGCTGCATTTATTTGATCGAAAGTACAATGAAAACAGCAATATTTTGAAATACTATTTACATTTTATTGTTCAATAATGTGATTTATTCTTGTGATTCAAAGCTGAATTTACTTCTGTCTTCAGTGTCGGATGATCATTCAGAAATAGATATAATAGTAAAAAAACACCAAATATTAAATAATGATTTGCTGTTCTATTATGAATCAATTGTTTTTAGCACTGAATCATTGATAATGATTTTTATAATTAACAATGTTGACTGTGATACATTTGACCTTTTGTGATTCTTTGATTAGAAAGTTAAAAATAACAGCATTCATTTGAAATAAACTAATCTTTTTACATCACAAATGTCTTATATTCACTGTTGAAGAATTGAATGCACTCTGCCTTGATTAATAAAAGTAAAAACATTTTTAATGTACTTTTGAATGGTATTATGTCAGTTTTCATAAAACTATGAAGCAGCTGAACAGTTTTTAACACTGATAATAAAAATAATAAATGCTGCTTGATCATCATATTGGTCTGATTTCTAAAGGAGCATATGACAATGAAGACTGGAGTAATGATGTTGAAAATCAGCTTTAAATCACAGTAATAAATTACATTTTAAACTACTCAACAAGAAAACAGCTACTTTAAAGTAATAATATTTCACAGTTACAGTTTTTACCATTTTTGCTTTGTTTTAATAAAAATGTAGCATTGGTGAGCTAAACAGACCATTTTTAAAACATTAAAAAATATCACTGATCTAAAACTTTTGACCTTTTGTGGTTTATATTAACATGTTTTTTTATATATCATAATTATTCTATTATTTATACTGAAACTAACCTTCAGCAGTGCTCCTTCTCTTCCTCATGAAGAAGGCTGTCTTTGACTCCTCAGGTGCTTCCGCTGCACTTTTCTGCACCTCTTTCTCCTCCTCCTGCTTATTCTCAGCTGTGTCTGTGGGCTCTTCCTCCTCCTCTTCTTCCTCTGGGTCTGAATACTGGCTCAGCGCCTCCACCAGCTCTTTAAAGATCTCATCATTTATGAAGCCTCCCTCTGTTAGAAAGGTACAAGATACTAACTGACACCACAGTGCCTGCTTTACATTACATTAAATGTAGATGATATAATATTGATATCTAGAGGTGTGAATCTTTACTTGTCTATATGTCTTGGATTTAGCATGTAAAATCATTATCCTACAAATCTTTTATTAAAAATAATAATATTAACTATAATAATAACCACAATATGGTTCTTTGTAATTCTTTATTTTTAGTAATATTAAAATATTAAAATAATTATTTAAAAAATATTCAAATAACAAACTAAACAAATACAAGTAAAAAATTTAATGTAAAAAAAAACCATTAGATTTTTTAAAGTTAGAAATAACACAGAAATTGTCTAATAAAATTATTTGTTTCCTCTTTTCTGCTGTTGTTTGATTGACATTCATTGTCACGCTTTACAAGGAGGTTTTATTATTTAACATTAGTCAAAGGGATAGTGAAAATGTACACACTATTTACTCTCCCTAAAGTGGTTCCAAACGTTTTATGAGTTTCTTTATTCTGTTGAACACAAAAGAAGATATTTTGAAGAAAGTTGAAAACAAACTTGTAATCACTGACTTCCATAGCAGAAAAAAACAAATATTATGGAAGTCAATGGTTACAGGTTTCCAGTTTTCTTCAAAATACCTTCTTTTGTGTTCAAATGAAGAAAGAAAGTGGAGGGTGACTAAATGATGACAGAATTTTTAATTTTGGGCGAACTATCTCTTTAATGTATTCACAAACATGATTTAAGAATAAATGATATTTTTACAGCACTTTTTAATCATAGTTATTGCTCATTTAAACATTTACTGATGCAGTATTATAAAGCAAAATTTTACTTTTTAACATAAGGTAATGCACAGTGAGGTAAAAAGGACTAACAATGAATGACAACATTTACATTAAGTAACATAAACAAACATGAATAAATACTGTAATAAATGTATTATTCATTGTTTGTCCATGTCAGTAAATACATTTAAAATGGAATCTTATTGAGAAAGTGTTACCACATTTATGACACAGATGGTAACAGGATTATTTTTATATTTATATTTTAGGCCAAGCTGATGGATCCAATATAATGAAACACATTACATTTATAAAGTTACAACATTTTTATATTTGCAATAAATAACTATTCTTAAAATCTACATTCATCATAGAATCTTTCAAACATGTTTATTGTGGTTTGCACAAAATATTAGGCTGCATTACTGTTTTTTAAATTAACAGCAATAATAAATGTTACGTAAGGATCATGTGACATTAAGGGCTTTGAATAAAGGAATAATTTACATTTGAATATATATTCAAATAAAAAGTGTTAATAATGGCTATTATTAAATAATAACCTGTTATAAATGTAGTTTAATAATAATCATTATTATTATTAACATTATTTTTAACCTTATGTATTTAAAGCATTCAGAGCTTTGCAGAAGAGATATATCAAAGCTCTGGTGATGTTTACATATACACATATTGTGTTGCTCACCTCTGTCTCCATGCACGCCGTCATAATTGTCAATAAGCTCTTCCAAGAAAGCCTCGTCCTGTTCCAACACTTCGTCTCCCATGTAGGGGATATTATGCAGAAACGTCTCATCTTCCACCTCAGAGACAAAGAGAAATTGATTTACATACAGACATGTTTTAATACAAATATTTGTGCATATACGAGATTCTTCTAAATGAGAAACAAGTGCATAAAAATACTGTATATGCCTGTTGCGGGTGGGTGTTTTTAGTAGATGCCTATATTTGAGCCTGTACGTGTGTGTAGGCGTTTAAAGATGCACATCCTCCTCTACCTGAGAGATGATTTCAAAAACATATGCTGTCAGAACATGTGAACGCACTGCTGCTGGTGACCTACTTTTAAAATGACCACTGTCATACACTGATGCTTTTCTTCTCTTTTCAACCCTCTCCTTGTGTTTCTGCAGATGCAGGTTTCTAATGGTAATTATGATTGAGTGCTTTCATATGTGCTAATGTGTGTGCGCTTATTGTCCACATCCAGTACCATGAAGTTCTGCTGCAGAGGGGACCAGGAGTACATGAATGGTATCCCGGCAACAGTTGTCAAGGGACGCATGGCAACTGCCTGGTTCGGAAAGGACGGAAAGCCAAACTCTACCATGCACAACTGTGATTGGACAAGAAAAGAGAAGACAGGGAAACAGACGAGTCAAAGTGTCACTCAAAACTATTAATGGGCCCATTAACTTGCTTTAGCCCTACATATGGTAATTAACAAATGTAATTTGAATATATTAATATTGTATTAGTTGCAACTGAATACACTTGACTTTACCCAGCATTTACACACATAGATAAATTAAAATCTGAACAAAGTGTAATTAATTTGCATATTATGTTTAATATTCATTCATTCATTTTCTTTTCGGCTTAGTCCCTTTATTAATCTGGGGTCGCCACAGCGGAATGAACTGCCAACTTATCCAGCATATGTTTTACGCAGCGAATGCCCTTCCAGCTGCAACCCATCACTGGGAAACATCCATACACACTCATTCACACACATACACTACGGACAATTTAGCCTACCCAATTCACCTATACTACGTCTTTGGACTTGTGGGGGAAACCCACGCGAACACGGGGAGAACATGCAAACTCCACACAGAAACGCCAACTGACCCAGCTGAGGATCGAACCAGCGACCTTCTTGCTGTGAGGCGAACGTGCTACCCACTGCGCCACCATGCAGCCCTATGTTTTATATATATTATATTATTACATTATATAGTACAATATATTAATAGTGTGTATGTTATTTATAATGTTGTTGTGTTTATAATGTTATTGTGTGCATGTGTGTATTATATATATATATAATACACACATGCACACATATCTAATACACTATAATATATACCTTATACCTAATTTCAAACCTCATTTCAAACCTTTATGACTTTTTTCTTTGGCAAAAAATCAAAAAGAAAGCAATTAAACTGTAGGACAAAAAATATTGGAAGGAATTCAGGAAGTGCTTACTGAAATAGAGAAACATTATTCAGTAATGGATATGGAAAGTATAAAAAAACATAACAAGAGCACTTTTTGAGGTGAATTAAGCTTTTAAATAAAATGCCACACTGAATTAGTGACAGATTTCATAATATCAAAAAGAGTCAAACTGGGTACAAATGTGTGCCCGTGGAGAATAATGTAGGATTACACGTGTGAATATTTGGTTCTGTGTTTTCTGGAAAACTTCAAGTATGGTATTGTTTTGCAGGCTCCAGCTGTGCTGTTATGTCCAGCAGACTCTCTGTAATCCACAGAGAACCAGGCTCTGCTGTGCCCGCCGGCTGCGTTTAATGTGGATATCATACAAGTTTTAGATACCGAGCACTGGCTTGGCAAACACACAAATACATTTTTGGCAACAGAGTGCAGGAAAAAGACGTGAAGTGAGAAAAATAATCCCCACTTTGCTGCAGTTTTACCGGCCTACTGGTAATATTTGCCTTGACTAATTAATTTGAGGTTAACTGTGCCACAGTGAGTTCATTAAAAACATCATTAGATTGATCTAAACGCGTGTCAAGTGGAAAATGATGAAGTGGGTACTGCAGGAAATGAAAGTTGAACTGTGGCACCTGATCTTGAGTCATTACTGGCATTTTGTTAGAATAAATTAGATTTGGGAAATGGCAAGCCAAAGCTGACTATGTATTGATTTAGCTCATAAATCAGCTACAGGGGACAGTCTGCTGAATTTACAGGCTCAGTTCACCGTAAAGCTATCTAGGGTCTAGTGTAGATGAAGGATCACTGATTTTGGTTAGGGGTGGTCAAAGGACCCCAGCTCTGTCATTCTTGCCTTTTTGCTGGGCAGAGAGCCACTAGATGTGGAAAGAGGAATGGACTGGATCCGAAGCTTGGACCATTCTTCATTCAGCAGCTCAGTTCTTACTTCAATCTTACGGCGATTTGACAGGAACAGAGCCTGTGGTGAAAAAGCCACAAACATTCAGGCTAGAAGTTAAAAAACAAAACTGAATTACAAGTATTGGACGCTACATTTCAGGTATAAGAGAAAAAAAGAGATATAAGTAAATAACTTTTGGTTAAAGATAAAGTAAAAACAGAAATATTGTAAAATAATATTACAATTTCAAATAAAATATATTATTCAAACTAAATATTTATTCATGTTATGTCAAAGCTCAGTTTCACATGACTTTTCATTAATCAGTTTAATTCTTTTTTAAATATTTCCCAAGTGATGTTAAAGAGAAAGGACATTTTCACAGTATTTCCTATATTTATTTCTTCTGTAGAAAGTCTTATTTCTTTTAGTTTGGTTGGGAAAAAGCATGTCAGTGATAGACTATTATTGTGTATAAAATATTTTAAAATACACATATTAGTGATGTTATGATAGTGAATAAAGATAAAAATATATATTTTAAGGTCACCATTATTAGCCTCCTTAAGAAAATATCTTGGACTTTAAGCTGAATACTAGAATCTTGCAAAATAGCTATTTTTTTTAAATATTTTTAGTAAACTGTAGTACATGTGATTGTTTGGATTATTCGTTGAATGGAAAGTTTAAAAGAACAGCAATTATTTAACATTGAAGTTTTTGTAACATTATACATCTCTACTGTCACTTTTGATCAATTTTGAGCATCCGTTGTAGGGCTGCACAATACTGGAAAAATATGTCATATGCAATATTGTATCGCGATAACAATACTTCATGTGATTTAAATATTTCTCTATAAAAACACTATTTTATCCACTATGTTTTTAAATCATTTATTTATGCAATGTTATTAAAATAAAGAGGTAAATAAATATTTTCCAGATCTAATTAATTCTAATTCAGACTAAAAAACTTCAAGGCGCAAACATTTAGTCTTTATGTATGACTGAAAACCTCAGTAGATATTCTGACTCTGATTGGCTGTTGTAATTTTCCTGTCTTGTTTCAGCTCGTGCCATTAGTGTTTATTTTCAGCTCTGGGTTCACCTTTGGGCCACTCCAGCCAATAGCCGAATGCAACCACTACTGGGGAGGTGGGGGCTGAAGATAGTAAGGCCTCATCTGATTGGTCAAATTTAGATAATGGACCAATGCATATATTAAATGGAAATTATCACATGTCTGCAATATGTATATTGCAAATACTATTATTGCAATAACGATAATTTTGCGATATATTGTGCAGCCCTAATCCACAGCTAAAAGTATTAATTAAAAAAATATATAATAAAAATATTTATTTTTTAATTCCATATAAATATAATACATTAATAAACATATTAATACATCTATAAAATAAAATAAAATATAGCTTGCTGACTCCAAATGTTTGATGGTAGTGTATAAAAAGAAAGAAAAAGTACTAGAAAACTCCTATTTTGCAAATACAAAAGTCATTATACCTTGACTTGCTCAGCTTTGCGGAAGCGTTTCAATTGTCTTAACCTCATGTACTCAGACTTCACTCTCTTCTTCCATTCCAGCAGACCTCGAGGGGGCTTTACAGTGCAGGACCGGGGGCCTGACGCCTCCTCCATCATCAGACCTCACTAGACTGCAACACAGGACAGGAGCAACACTTAAATAAAATACAGGATATAAATATGCATGAACTTGAGTTTACTTACTTACTGATGTTTATACATACATGTTATATAGGATGGACCTTTTAAAAACCCTGAAATACAACAGAATGTTTAAGAATTTTGTACAATTTACCACAAGTTAAATGTAAAATGAAATATTTCTGATTCATTAGCATTTTTAAAAGTGATAACATAGTAATAACAAAGACGGAAATGAGTTTCACTCTTTTGTCAGCAAGAATATTTTTATCATTTAAAATGCAAGAACATTATCATATTCTTTTCCATAGTTTAACAAAGAGGTCAGAATGAGTGGTTTCATTTTTGCATAAATATATTGGTAAACCTGAATGATAACGGAACATTATTTCACTCGTATTTTGTCATTTTATTTTTACAAAAGTTATTTTAAAAATAAAGTAGACACTTCACTTGCATTTAATATCCTTTTTATGTAGGCTACAAATAATCATATTTTTTTAAATGTGTAATAAAATATATATTTTTATTTATCTCAATACAATTATGGATTACTTTCTATTTATTCATTTTTTTGTATTATGTTACTATCATTAAATTATTTTAATATAACTTTATTTTATACTAACATATATTTATTTATCTTTATGAAATATTTGATTATTTATTTTTACTGTACATTTATATTTTTAATAATTAAATTACTCATTTCATTCTTTCTTTTTTTTAATGATTTCTCTACAAACATTACAGTCCCCCTGCACTCCATTTCGGTCCCCTAGTGGGTGGACCAAACACACACACACACACACACACACACACACACACACACACACACACAGGTTATCATAATCTCAATTACTATTTATTCTCTTGAAACTAACTACTTCATCTTCATATGAAACATATTCTCTTCGATGTGATGTATACCATCTTCCAGAAGGGTTCGTCAGATGTGACTCATTCTCTTCCAACACACACAATCAAGAGACCTATAAATCGCATGACTCAAACTTTATCATTGAGTAATGACTCCACACAGGACTCATTCACTGCCCCCTGCAGTTCACAAAATACAACTAACATTCCGCATTACACACCATTTAAAGGTCTCCGATTCAGACCAGCACTTTAGCTTAAACGAAACATGCCGTGAATCCCGCAATGTCAAAAACAACCAAAAGCAACAACGCACCACCTCACAGACAGAGAGCAAAAACTGCGTATGCAAATATCTCGCCCCGGTGACAGTGGGCTCGGAAAAACACGCGCTCCACACGCTGGAAGTGGGCGTGTCTCTCCCGCGAGCCCAGATCAGCACAGTGCGGATAAGTGCGTAGCACACTTTTTCACCGATTCTCAAAACCATCCAACACTGTTTTCTCGAACTTTCGACGAACTAAAACCAAATAAAAAACGTTGAGAATGTGGTAAGGTTATGGTGACCGCGAACGAGAGCGTTTATTACGAAGGACGCTACGCTCCGGCAACACCACACGTTGAAAATACTTGCTCGAGACAAAAACGACACCCGATTTAAAGACGTCGATCGCACAACATTCCCCTATTCAACACCGCTCGTGCACACATGCTGGATTTTAACAATGCCGATTACCGAGTTCTGAAATACCTTGAGATTCCCTGCTTCCTCCTCCTTTTTTAAAACCCTCCACGAATCGGCTTCAGCTTCAAGTGCGCAGCAAAGAAGTCCGCGTGCCCCCCAAAAAACCCGTCCTGTGGTGAAAAACGCCGTCCTGCCTACAGAGTCGCTGCGGTTGTCGGTGCCAGAGTGTTTGTGCAGACAAGCGCAGGGCATGCGAGGAGTCCTCGGTCGACCGTAAGCATGTCGAGATTGTAGTTGTACAGTTAAGAGCTGCGCACTTGGTTGGCACGGTCAAAGCACAGGGTGACGTCTTTATTATGAACATACTCCAGCTCTCGCTGGCTGGACCGCTGAGTGCACTGACGAGGAACAAACCATGCGACTCATTTACGCTCGAATTAATAGACCACACGCAAACATTTAAATGAGCTTAATATATATGGAATTATGATAAATATAATGAATACTATAAAATGTAATTAACTAATCAAATCATAATGGCGAATATCTATCTATATATCTATCTATCTATCTATTATTATTATTATTATTATACTTATTATTAATAATAATCCAGTAGTCGTTTTATAATCATTTATAGAATTCTTTATAAGATTACAATATACGTAAAATATTTTTTTGATTTAAATAAAGCAAAACTGCTGACAAATCGTCAAAGTAGTACTTTAACTCAAGATGCGTTTATGCGTGATATGTACACGTGGTTGTTAATATATGCAGGGACAGAAGTCTCCGCGCAAAGGGGCTTGGCTTGAGGATCCAATGCTTGTTGTTTTTGCACGGCTCCCATGAGATCCGCAGCGCAAAGCATGTGCTGTTTTCCTCCAGAGAGAGAGAGAGAGAGAGAGAGAGAGAGAGTATAATCGATGTATATATCTTCTTTTTTTTTTTTTTTTACTGCTACTATTACTACTACTATTTACTGTGTTTACTGTTTTGTTTTTTTTAAATATGTATGTTCTTTTATTTTTTATTTTTTATTTTTTTAATGTAAACTTTATAAATGCTTTGGCAATACATTTGTAACATTTGTCATGCCAATAAAGCAATTACTGAATTGAGAGAGAGAGAGAGAGAGAGAGAGAGAGAGAGAGAGAGAGAGAGAGATCCGCCCGCCTCGCAAGGCACGGCCCTTCTCTGCGCGTCACACGTGACACAGCGTGAACGCGCAAGAATGGACGCGCTCGAATGTGAAAAAAGGGAAATGAGTGTACAGCATTTCCTGATCACCGGTTACTGTCTTTAAAGATATTTTAAAAATACATAATGTAGCGAATAATAATGTATGCTATGATAGTGAATATGGTGTGGTGGCGATGCTAAGACAAGTACACGTGCCACTTTAACCACAATTATTATAATATTAAAGAATGGATCTTTGTATCTTGCTTTCTACAGATGTTTCAAAACATCTTTCAAATTATATTTTTAAATCCACTAGAGGGCGACATATAGCCATTTATACTTATGCATCCCTAGTATTTTAAAGAAACAGCTCTTACAAAAATATAAAGTTTTCTCAAGTTGTTACAACCCTGTTTTGCTTTCTTTATTTCATGAAGCACACAAAGAGAAAAGGTTGGCATTCAGGACAGCCATTGAGTTTAGTTGCATAAAAAATCATTCAATGAAAGCAGAACTCTTATTTGTTTCATTTTTGCTTTTGACATAAACATCCCCGAGAGTCCAGTGACTCTATAATTTTCTCTGCCTATGAATAGCATTAGGCTACAACTGTTTTCAAAGAGCAATCGCTTAAAAGGGATAGTTTACCCAAAAATTAAAATGGACTCACTATTTAAATGACCATCAAGTGGTTCCATACATTTAAAATGTAAAATAAAAATGTAAGTCAGCAATTACAGGTTTCCAACATTCTTCAAAATATCTATTTAACAGAAGATAGAAACTCAAACAGGACTGAAACAAGTTAAGGATGAGTAAATGATGACAGAATTTTCATCTTTGGGCAGGGGCGCCACTAAAGGGGCGAAAGTTAGAACGATTCTAAGGGACCGTGCATTTTTGGGACTACCACAGCTACTATTAGGGGGCCTAACTTTTTTTTGCATAATGAGCATGAAACTAAACTACATGTTCAAAATTCCAAACTTGAGAATGTATTTATTTTCTTCTATATTGTATGAATTTGTTTAGTTTGATTGAAATCTGGATATATTTGCCAAGCTGTCATGGTCACATAAACTTCCTCCAGTGCCAATTGTGTTGCTTCACTGCTATTTACAAACCCTCTTCTGTGGCCCCATGGGATAGTAAAGTGTCCATCACATGCTCACTTCAGAACTCTTATGAGAACAATGAATTCAGACCAATGTTTTGTCACATAATGTATAATAGGAGAGAGTATGCGTGTGGTTGTAATTGTCTCGAACAATTACAGGATAGTTCACAAAACTGAAAATCACATTGTCCCAAACCTGTATGACTTTCCTTCTCTCAGGCCCCTAGCAGGGGGGATTCGGGTGGTTCAAAAGACCCACCCCTCACTGACAAAGGTCCAGAATTTGTCCCATACATGAGCTCATTTGTCCTATTTTGACTGCTATGCCATCCTAAATAGTGAAAATAATCCATCAAAAAAGGCTTTTAAGACCAAGCGGAATCCTCAGTCGGCTCTCACTTCGGTGTGACTTCAGCTAATCAGTTTTGGCCCATGCTAACTATTATTTTTCATGAGTCCAACATAAAGCTGTACAAGAAAACTGATGTAAGTCATCTTTCACTACTGTATCGTTTTAAAACAGAGAAAACATTTTACAAGTAACTTTTATTGTAAATCTTGGACCTTACTCTTAAAACAAATAATGACCCATATTAAGATTCATTTGATTAATTTTGGCTATTGTTGTTATCCATGAATTTTCAAATGTGCTTTATTACAAGAGAGGCTACAAAAATCGTGAAGCTCTACTTTAATATTATTATGTTTTTATTTTGGGTTGCACGGTGGCGCAGTGGGTAGCACGTTCGCCTCACAGCAAGAAGGTCGCTGGTTCGAGCCTCGGCTGGGTCAGTTGGCGTTTCTGTGTGGAGTTTGCATGTTCTCCCAGTCTTTGCGTGGGTTTCCTCCGGGTGCTCCGCTTTCCCCCACAAGTCCAAAGACATGCAGTACAGGTGAATTATTCATTCATTCATTTTCTTTTCGGCTTAGTCCCTTTATTAATCTGGGGTCGCCACAGCGGGATGAACCGCCAACTTATCCAGCATATGTTTTACGCAGCGGATGCCCTTCCAGCTGCAACCCATCACTGGGAAACATTTATACACACACATACACTACGGACAATTTTAGCTTACCCAATTCACTTATACCGCATGTCTTGGGACTTGTGGGGGAAACCGGAGCACCCGGAGGAAGCCCACGCGAACACGGGGAGAACATGCAAACTCCACACAGAAATTCCAACTGACCCAGCCGAGGCTCGAACCAGCGACCTTCTTGCTGTGAGGCGAATGTGCTACCCACTGCGCCACCGCGTCGCCCACAGGTGAATTAGGTAAGCTAAATTGTCTGTAGTGTATGAGTCTGAATGAGTGTGTATGGATGTTTCCCAGTGATGGGTTGCAGCTGGAAGGGCATCCGCTGCGTAAAACATATGCTGGATAAGTTGGCGGTTCATTCCGCTGTGGCGACCCCAGATTAATAAAGGGACTAAGCCGAAAAGAAAATGAATGAATGAATGAATGAATGAATGTTTTCTTTTTTCTTATTCAAATGGTCAAATTCTGACTGAGGAAAGTTGAATGTGCTGGCCAGTTTGTTATTTGCCTAATAAATGACAATTGGCTACAATTTTTCATTTAAAACTTGAACAGATTCCTATTTCTTCTAGTGATATGATGTAATAAATTAGTATTTAAATGTTTTTTTTTTTTTCATATTTCTTTATTCTAAATCTTTAGGAAATATTTTTGGCACATCAAAAAGTGTGATTATGCTGACCATTCGACAAACTAATCCAGCTACAAATAGTGCTTAAAATGTCAATAAAGCGCAGTATTTAAATATCAAAATTTAATAGAATATGAGGCGTATAATTGAAAAATAACCACGCCTTTTACCAGGCTGGCTACAGGCCTGTCTCTAGTGGAACTTAAAAAGAAGATATTTTGAGAAACATCTTTCAGAGCTGTCCAAACATTGGTCACAATGTTCCAAGTCAATGGTCACAAAACTTTTCCATGGACATTACAAGGTTTTAGTTGGCATTTTACAAAGTACATGATGACAATTTAAATTACTTAAATTTGTATCAATTTAAATTGACAAACTATTCCTTTACTGTGCATAATAATTACAAATTCTTTTGTAAAGAATATTTTTCAGCTTAGTCCCTTTATTAATCTGGGGTCGCCACAGCGGAATGAACCGCCAACTTATCCAGCATGTGTTTTTAGGCAGTGGATGCCCTTCCAGCCACAACCCAGCACTGGGAAACACCCATACACTCTTGTATTCACACCCACACATACATACACTATGGTCAATTTAGTTTTTCAATTTACCTATAGCACATGTCTTTGGACAGTGGGGGAAACCGGAGCTCCCGGAGGAAACCCACGCAAACACGGTGAGAACATGCAAGCTCCACACAGAAATGCCAACTGACCCAGCCGAGGCTTGAACCTGCGACCTTCTTGCTGTGAGGCGACAGCGCTCAATTACAAATTATGACATGCAATTATTTGTAATAAACATCATACATTTTTGTCAGATGCTTTTTACGGTCTCTTACACTGACCAGATTTTCTTTTCACTTTTTATAAAATATTATCAAATGTTGACATTGTGTGTGTTTCAGCCATTTCATTATGAATTCTAACAATGGTTTTATTATAATAAAAGTATAGTAACTTTTTAAGTGATTGTGGTGGCGAAGTGATATTACCATTTGTATAACCAAATAACATGGTTAAACTGATCAGTGTAACAAGACCATGAATGAATTTGTGGTTACAAAGGTTTATAATTACCATGTTTTAATTGTTTATATATGTTTAATTAGTAGTTTGCTAATATTTGACCCTGTGCAGGTGTTTCAACTTCTTCTGTGTATAAGTTGAGATTGAGATGGTATTGCTCAGCTCTTCAGTATGTGATAGACAGAATGGTAACACAATTTTTCCTCACACCCTTATCCCAGTAATGGGCCCATCCTAACGGGGTTTCCTTAGGCCAGTCTGCTGTTTATCTTGGACCGCACAACAGAAGCAAACACAGGCAGAAAGATAGAGAGAGAAGAGGGAGGTCTTATCTGTGGAAAGTTTTTAATTACGCGCAGTTTAAACCATGGATGTTGGTTTTGGCTGATCAAATACAGATCAGCATCAGCCGGTACTGAGGGACGAGATCAGTGCTCTGAGGATGAGATGAAATATGGCTTTTGACATGGTGTTGAACAGCTCCAGATACAGAGGCTTTGAAGCTTGGAAATGCAAAGAGCTTTCTGCATGAGAGTGATATTGGAGTACAAAAGGAACTTTTTTTTTTTTACATAATTTTATAAGCAAGGGATAATCCATGGTTAGTTGTACATTAAATGATGGTAATGCACAACGTGAAGGCAAAGAACCACTGACTGGCACAGTATTGGACTGGAAAAATGACAATTTAGTCTTGTTAGAGACTTGTTAGATCTAGCATTCTGTCCACTTTTCATCAGACACAGAGATGAAGTAGTATTTTTATATTATAATACTTAAGATTTCTTTTTGTACCATGGTCTGTCTGAATGCTTGATTCTGATTGGTTAAAACCTCTGTAAACACTAAAAAGTTAAACTTGTAAATGCTATTAGATGACCAAGGTGTAAGTGCTTATCAGGTGGTTCTTTGCCTCCACTAAATGATTTAATGACAACAGCATTGAATTAGAAAATAAATTGCGAAATTGTTTACATTTTGCCAGGTTGTTCAAACCTTTTGTTTTTTAGTGGAGTCTGATAAAATGGAAATAAAATGAGGCCAAATACATCTAAATTGATCAACATTTCACTTAAGCGAACACTAATTCTTTTAAGAATAAATCTCCTGAATCCACTGGTGAATTGATGGTGGATAGTCTTTAATCCAGATAAGTAAAATACGTCTTCAGGCAATAAAAACCTCTGAGAATGAGTCAAGACATCTGTGTAAGTGTCAAATTACTATACAGGCACAAGGCCTGGGTGAAAAACAAACAAAAAGCAAGAGTCTTTACAATTATTCTCTAATTTTATTTGTACCTTAACAGGCAAAACCATATGACTACATAACAACACTATACATTTTTGATCAAATTGACAACCTTTGCAGATTGATTTTATTAAGAATGTAAAGGGTGAAATTCAAGCTTTTTAAAACTTTTAGCAGAAGAAATAACCACCACAAAAAAGACCACATTCGTTCAAGACCAAAAATACCAGATCATTGAGGAAATTGGTCTCTAAATAGTCATACTGGAAGTTGTGAGTATTTATGAGAAACAAGGCTGATAAAAAAATATGCAACAATTGCAAAACAATGTGCATGTTTCAAGGCAGTTTTAAAGTGAAGTGTCAAGTGAGTGGTTCTAAAAGGCACTTTAACGTTTTCCCAGAAACAGATTAAAGTGACTGTGGCATTGTTTTATTTAATTCACAAACATGTATTTTGCAAGTTTAGAAATCAAATTGCAGATGAGTGAGGGCTAAAATGATCATTCTTGAAAAGACCCGCACAAAACCTAATCAATAATGTTAAAATAAATATGCAATAAAAACATATTTGTCAGCAAGGTGGCTCAGTGGTTAGCACTGTCGCTTCACAGCAAGAAGGTCGCTGGTTCGAGTTCCAGCTGGGCCAGTAGGTGTTTTTGTGTGGAGTTTGCATGTTCTCCCCGTGTTGGTGTGGGTTTCCTTCGGGTGCTGCGGTTTCCCTTACAGTCCAAAGACATGTGCTATAGGTAAATTGAGTAAACTAAATTGGCCTTGGTGTGTGCGTGTTTCCCAGTACTGGGTTGTGGCTGGAAGGGCATCCGCTGCGTAAAACATATGCTGAAATAGTTGCCGGTTCATTCTGCGGTGGAGACCCCTGATAAATAAGGGACTAAGGACTAAAACGAATGAATGACTGAATAAAACATATTTGATGAAGTAACCATGCTGTTTTACCTTTTTTTTTTTTTTTTTAATACACAGCTCTTTGCAAAGGTTCACAAGAACCATGTTGATTGACAAAAGTTGATACTCTGGAAAAGCCAGAGTATTTTGCACTTAAATTATATTTAGGTAATATTAAATTAAAATTGTTTGATGAGCTTTTTTATACTTTTGATGTTTACTTTGTAATACTCTGTTTCAAGTACATTTTCCTCTCTCTTTACTGAATTATGCCATGCCTTTAAAGTGTATGATTTACTTACAAACATTTTATGTAATCAAAACAGTAGGTTTCCTGTTACAAACTTTAAGCTAACATACCTCATAACAAAGATAATGAAGTGCCTGAAGGTCAGCCAATAAGTTGTCTAAAACGTGCATTTAGCAGCTGCCGGAAGTTAGAGATTTGAGTTTATAATTTAAAAATTTGAAATATTTCTGTTACAAAAACACATCAATTTGCTTTATAAGACATGCGTTAAGCCCTTGATGGTGTATGGTTTAGCTTTACAACAGATTTAAGTGCTTTTGGAAGCTTAAAAAAAGGCCAACACCATTAGCATGGAAGAGCCAGAATAAAATGTAAAACTACTCTCACTGTGTTCGTCTAACAGAAAGAAAGTCATATACACCGAGCATAGGTTCAGAGTGAGCAAATTAAGGGGTATTTTTAATGTTGGGGTGAACTATTCCATTAAATCTTCAGATTTTGCCATTTGGATTTCCAATTTTGTGAAACTAAGTGTCCTGAACTGCTAAACAAGCCCTGTCTTTTCTGCCCCTCGAATTTAATCTGCTTCATAAACAGAGCAAACCAATGAAGGATGGAAAACAAGCCTCTCCTAACTAATGTGAATCAAATGTGGAAGTAATTTGGTTCCTCAGAACTTCACAGGGCACCAGACCAAACCCAGCTGAGAGAGAGAAAGGAGGAATCGCCAGATGACGTTGACTTCTACATCTGTGGCTCTTTCTCTCTGTGTGTGTGAGTGTGTGTACATAAACTCTAAGGGACTGATACTCTCTCCTCTTGCATCACTCTTGCTCTGTACCGAGTACTCGCCAGTGGTGGTCATAGTGTACATGCGTCAATGGCTGTGCTGGGGGTTGGTGTACGTCAATAGCGATGGTAGACACTCCTCTGAGCCTATGCTCTGGGGCTGAATTTGTCATCAGTCCTTATCTTCTCCCTCCTCTCTGAAGCACCTGGGGTAAGACCTCCTGTAGAGCCCGATGAGGTTAACACAATGCCTGCCAGCAACATTAAAAGAAACAATCTGTTTTGGACTGAGGTTGCTTACTCAACTCTATAATAATAAACACCACGAGACCTACCACAGAAGCCAGTCCGGCTGTATTATTTGAAAGAGAAGACTTTTGTGAATTGTAGCTATATAAAATTATGCATTTGAGTGTACATCTGGAGTTTGTGGTTGTGCGTGCAAAAGCCTCAGACATTGTTTTCAAATAGAGAAACATGTATACTTTAAAAAATAATTATTTAACTAAGAATAAATACATAGTATGTCATTTTCACCCCTAGAGGGCGTGTATTCACAACAAACAAAGGCGTAGTTTGATGACGCCATAACTTAATTTGGAGTCATGGGACTTGTCGTCTTCATTACATTCTATGGGACTCCTGCAGAAATGAAAGTATTTAAGACTTATTATCATGGAAGTATAAAGCAGATTAAGCCTCAAAGTGTTTAAATTAAACAAGACCACTGAAGCAATTGTTAAAAAGATCGCTGCCTGTTGTCCCGGTCGTGATCAAGTGGGGAAGTAACATCACGGTTGTGTCATACTAAATAAATACATTTTAGGGTTCTGTTTTAATGCTGCTCTGCACAGTCTAATAAAACACACCACATATTCAAGTGTCTTATATAATGCTATAAAATGTTATAGAAATTATTATGTTATATAAATCATCTGGAAATCGAGGGTGTGGGATGTCATTAGCATGGCCACACAGGACTCTAGTTCTCCGTGTCTCTAGTTAAAATAGCATATTTCTCTAGATTTGAATATTCTTTAAAACATTTGGAAT
Organism: Danio jaintianensis; assembly: GCA_903798115.1. Lineage (NCBI taxonomy): Eukaryota > Metazoa > Chordata > Actinopteri > Cypriniformes > Danionidae > Danio > Danio jaintianensis. Next base: position 17,282,960 of record CAIGQV010016547.1, on the reverse strand, counting down.
AATGCAAGTACATAGCAAAATATATAACACTGTTCTAGTAGTTTTTGGATATTTTAAGGAAAGTATTTTAAATAATGTGTCTTTAAAGGCAAATGTGTGTGTATATGGCAACCCGGAATATTCCTATTCCTCTATTTCCTCCGTTTCTCCAGTTCTGATTAAATGCCAACTGGTCTAAGACCAAACCATCATACATCACATTGTATACAATGCATGATAAACAGATGAACCAAACTAAGCACAAAATCTGGCTCATGCTTTGTTGATTCCAGTCTTTCCACTCTCCAACTCCAATTGATCGAGAGTTGAGTTAGAGGAAAAACATACAACATCCTCAAATTAATGTACACAAACAGCAGAAGTGCTGTTAAACAAAAGTGAACTTACTGAATTTACTTCATACATCAAGTGACATTTTTACAGAGCAAGAAATGTTTGACAGGGATAGAAAAACAGACATTATCTATGATAAGAATAATCAGGAACTATTAAAATACAGAAAGAAAAAAAGAAAAAGATTACGATAAATATACCTAAAGGAACAGTTCATCCAAAAATGAAAACTTACTCATTATTAAATCTCCATAAAGCGGTTCCAAAATATATATTTTTATTTTGTTGAACACAAAAAGCAGATATATTGATTAATGTTGAAAACCTGTAATCATTGACAATCAAGGAAAAACATTTACAATGGAAGTCAATGGATTTTCATCATTCTTTAAAATATCTTCATCATCAGATCAGTGTTCAACAGAAGAAATTAACTCAAACAGGTTTGGAACAAGTGAAGGGTAAGTAAATGATGACAGAATTTTCAGTTTTGGCTGAGTTATCCATGTGGGGAAAATCTGACAGTTCCATATCCACAATGTACAGCCATGACACAATACACTAACCCCCAAACTAAGAGACCAATAAATAAATCACAATCAAAAGTGACGGTGAAGAATATGTGAGTACAAAAGAAATTACTAGAGACAGATGATGGCAACATTTGGATATATCAGTCAACCCACCCTGTCTGTAATATCTCTCCATTTGTGAATCCACCACCCCTTTAAGGAAATGAGCGCATCCTGTTGTTTTAATAGAGTTTTCCTGTTGAAGAGTTCATGCATTCATGGACAGACAGCAGAACCAACCCTGGATTAAAGCAGAATGGCCAACTTATCTACACCTACGTCAAAACCAACATGGAATCTTCTGTTTTGGGGTGAGTAAAACCTAAAAATCTCACAATAAAATAATTATGAGTGCTTAAAACTTTAATCAGAGGCAAAAGAAGATGCTTGTATGTGCGCAAAGACTGAATAAAGAGGCATTGCATAGCTATCTTAAAAATTTTTTTACATTTCTTTTGTATTTGTAATGTTTCTGATGAATATGGTTATATCTATTAAATATTATTTATTAAATGTTATTTATTGATGTATGTATTTATTTATTCAATGGAAAATATGACTACATTCACAGCTATTTTTACAATAATAAAGAAAATCTAATGGAATATTATGTAAATTCATACTGTTGATTTCTTGAAAATGCTGCTTTTAAAAGTCTGGAGTTAGAAAGTTTCTAAGGAAATGATTGTGATGACACAACTGGACTTGACAAAGGGAGGATGTGCTCTACATCTCCTCCCTTCCTGCATCTTTTTCCATGTCTGTCAATATTCCCTTTGCTGTCTTATAATGACAAATTTGTCAGCGTGTTTCAAAATCTGAGTGTGATTTATGTGTGTAACGCAAAGTTTTTTTTTTCAAAACAGTCTGTCTGTGTGCAATGGTCTCAACACTACAGACTCTGGTACCAAATGGACAAAAACACACTGTGGTGAGATGTGCTGATATTTTTATGTACAGTAAACAATAAACTTTCAATATTAATATTTATGTTTAAAAATCACTATCAAACTATCATGGTTTACAGAAGACACTAGGCATGATTCTGACGGTATAATACCGGTATGACAGAAATATCACGGTTTCATGGTATCGCAGTAGTGCGATTACTGCTCTTAAATATGTTCTTTTTACATGTCTGGGTAAAAAACAACTTTTCCTCCCATTGAACACAATATATTTGTATTTTAAGAAACATTTAAAGTATTTTGGAACAGTAAACATGTCAGGCTAAATAATTAAAACAAATTATTGACTTCTGCTATCTTCATTAGTTTCAAGAACAACCTGAAAAGGCATCTCTGGATATCTTTCTTTTCTTTAGATATAAAGTAAGCCCTGTTGCATAAACTGCACTGTTCAGCTCTATAGCATGCTTGGATGTTGGTTTATAAGGGATTTGTTTTTTAGATGTTTGCTGAATTGCGGGCTGACCATTAGCTCTGATGTGTAGGGTCCTTTTCTGCTGGAGAATCTGATGCCCTAAAAAATTTAATAAAATAGTTGCAAAAAACATATACCGTAGGAACGATATAACAGTAAATTTTAGCAGTTTTAAAAGCTTTATTTGAAACCGTTTCCAAACCTTGAAACCGTTTATCATCCAATGCCTAGAAGACACCCTCTAAAATGTCATTCATAAATATCAAAAGCTCTTGCCAGCTATATTTAGAACAAGAATTTAATGAAAATAGGAAATATTAAAAGACATATTTAAGGATCACAGTGCTGCCCTAAAATACCATTTCATTTTAAATACGTTGTCACTGTTCTTAAAACTGTAAAATTTTACCAATTTGTCAGCATTTAAATTACTCATTCATTCATTCATTTTCTTTTCGGCTTAGTCCCTTTATTAATCT
>CAIGQV010016547.1:17251002-17268337 GCA_903798115.1 Danio jaintianensis | reverse complement strand
TATATATATATATATATACACTCACCGGCCACTTTATTAGGTACTCCTGTCCAACTGTTCGTTAACGCAAATTTCTAATCAGCCACATGGCAGCAACTCAATGCATTTAGGCATGTAGACATGGTCAAGACAATCTGCTGTAGTTCAAACCGAGCATCAGAATGGGGAAGAAAGGTATTTTAAGTGACTTTGAACATGGCATGGTTGTTGGTGCCAGAAGCGCTGGTCTGAGTATTTCAGAAACTGCTGATCTACTGGGATTTTCACACACAACCATCTCTAGGGTTTACAGAAAAGGGTCTGAAAAAGAGAAAATATCCAGCGAGTGGCAGTTCTGTGGGCGCAAATGCCTTGTTGATGCCAGAGGTCAGAGAAGAATGGCCAGACTGGTTCCAGCTGATAGAAATGCAACAGTAACTCAAATAACCATTCTTTACAACCTAGGTATGCAGAAGAGCATCTCAGAACGCACAGCACGTCCAACCTTGAGTTGGATGGGCTACAGCAGCAGAAGACTGCTGAAGACGGGTGCCACTCCTGTCAGATAAGAACAGGAAACAGGCTACAATTTGCACAGGCTCACCAAAATTGGACAATAGAAGATTGGAAAAACGTTGTCTGGTCTGATGAGTCTCGATTTCTGCTGCGACATTCGGATGGTAGGATCAGAATTTGGCTTCAACACCATGAAAGCATGGATCCATCCTGCCTTGTATCAACGGTTCAGGCTGGTGGTGGTGGTGTAATGGTGTGAGGGAAAGTATAGGGGTACAGTGAAAGAAAGTATAGCGGGGATGGGATTGGCAAATAGAATTTGGTCACAAGCTCACACTTCTTTAGATCTCCCCAAAAGTCAAATAAATCCACTATCACTAAAACGATAGCTATATAACTATAACATGAAAATTACACAATCCCAAAGAAGAGTATCTTTGTTAGTCCTCATCTACACTCACATAAAACTAAATATAAATATATTTTTTATATTTTACACAGATTTCAATACAGCACACTAAGATGTTGCATTCCTCACACTGGTGTCAGTTGTTCTGATACCAGGTAAAGGTAACATCCAGCTAAACCTGTTTCTGCGCATCACAATAAAGGCATGAATTGGTTCCTCTACTGATCTGACCTCAGGACACATTCAATTAATCTGAGCTCTTCTTTCATTTTTCTTTTAATTTAAGACTTCAACTGCTTTAATGCCTAGTCCTGCTTAGAGATATCCTAACAGGTGTAAAATAACAGATTTTAAGTATATGTGACATGTCATTCCATTGTTTACTACTCAGTTAGTAGGTCAGTCATTGTTAGTAGGGTGGTTGTTCTTAATGTAGTATCAGACCTAGTCTTTTGGCTACAATGTTTATTAGTTTAAAAGAAAAAAAAGATAATTAAATTAAAGAAGTATTATATTAAAAACATTACTTGACTTTGATTCATGTTCAGTGAGATGGTTAGCTTACCAGAAGGCTGGTCAATTTACCAACTGGCTCGGATCAATTTACACTAATTTTGATCAATTTGTCATTCTAAAGTGACTAAAATCCTCCAAACAGGTTGATGAAAACTCAGCTAGTGTCTCAACACTTAAGAGAATTTCCTGAAAGAATTTCTCATCAGCTGAAAAAAATTGTAAAACTAGACTAACCTTTGCTGAAAAGCATGTTGAAAAGCAAGAACAGAAAACTGGTGCAAAGCTCACTTTATATTGGCCTGATAGAAAACATTAAGTTTGTCATCAAACTGGGGAAAGACTGAATGGTGGAGGTAAAGTGTCATGGTTTGGTGTTGTTTTTGCAGTAGGAGTTTGGTCTCTTGTACAGATATTCGAATGCAAATGCTTATCAAAAGTTCCTTGCCTGCATTCATTGCCCAATCAGCCAGCAGTTTTCATGCAGGACAATGAGCAATAATGCACACAAAAATAAGCACACAGCATAATGGAAAAAGGAGTTCCTTGAAGCTGAAAACAGAAATTTCATGCAAAGAGTCTGAAATGAAATGGCCAGCAAAAAGTTCTGATCTAAACCTGATTTAAATTCTCAAATAATTGGTGACAAAGTTATAGCTAAAAAAGGTGAACTGTGAAAGAGACTGAAACTGACTAGTTATTTTTTGTGATGCTGTACGACAATAAATACTCTTTTTTAAATTACTGTATGGGGTAGGTTTAGGGTTGTAGTAGGGGTAGACATTAAAACACAACAGGCTACTGTAGTAGGTTTAGGGTTGGATGGTTTAGACATTATAAAGCACAATAGGTTAAACAAACGAACAAATATCTCATCATAACCTACAGTAAAGGCGGTTCATTCCGCTGTGACGACCCCAGATTAATAAAGGGACTAAGCCGAAAAGAAAGTGAATGAATGAGTGAAACTACAGTAAAGTCAAAATATGGTTCATTGCACTGAGCAAAATTAATACAAATAAAAAAACATCTTATGATTTTTTTTTGTATTTCATGTATTGTTAATAAATATTGTACATGTAAATCATGCTGACATTTTTGGGCTAGTTTATTTAACTATACAAAACTGGGACTGATCTGCTGTGAAAAGAAAATTGATGCATGGGCAGAACGTCTGACAGAATGTGTGCAATGTACATGCGTACGTCATAGACCAGGGGTCACAAATTTTAGTCCAACTTGCCACAGCACACCATCCTGGAAGTTTCAAGTATTCCTAGTAAGACCTTGATTAGCTTGTTCAGGTGTGTTTGATTAGGGTCGGAGTTGAACTCTGCAGGACATCGGTCCTCTAGGAACAAGTTTAGTGACCCGTGCCATAGACTGTAAAAACTCACTCTTGCGTCAAAAAACTGGTTTCAGCGTTTTTTGAAAAACTGGTTTCTTGTGGATGCGTCCGTGCATTGTGTGCAAGAATCTCACGAAACTTGCAGGTGAGTATTCAAGGTGATGACTCATTTGACTGGTTTGCTAAGAAGAACCGGTTAAATTATTTGTGTGCAATCTGGCCATCATGAGAATGCATTTCTTAAAATGTCTGCTTACCAATAAAGTAAAAGAAATTACATTTAGATTAATTTACAAATGTTATTCAACCAATGCCTTTTTTCAGAAATATAAGTCTGACGTTGTTTCCCAGTGATGGGTTGCGGCTGGAAGGGCATCCGCTGCGTAAAACATATGCTGGATAAGTTGGCGGTTCATCCCGCTGTGGCGACCCCAGATTAATAAAGGGACTAAGCCGAAAAGAAAATGAATGAATGAAAGTCTGACGTTGATGTGAATTACTCCTTTTGTCACTCTTTGGAGAAAGACTTCATTCATTTGTTTTGGCAGTGTCCCACACTTATAGATTTTGGTCAGATATTTAGTTTTTTATTTAGTCTTATTTTATAAGTGACTTTTCCATTTGTTTTAAAGATTTTTGGGGGGGGTTTTCGACAAAAAAATTTGGGAAAAGTATACATAATTCATTTATGATTTCTGTTAGCCAGTTTTCATATTCATAAATATTATTGGCTCTAAACCTTTATTTGGTTTATTCAGAATTGACCTTGACCAATGTTTGGAAACAATCTAAAATTATATTAATCCAAAAGCAATGAAAACTGTCTCTTTATATTTATCCCTTGTGTCTCTTTAAGATGTAATTTCATTGCATTATTGTTGTTATTGTTACCCATGGCATTGTCTGTTTCTGAGTATTTTCCTGTGCTATTTTTGTTCGTTTACTATTTACTTGTCTCTGTGTTTATGATTATATTTGTTCTGTTTGTTTTACAATAATAATAAAAATGAATGCAGTTCCAAAACCACTTTGTCTTAACATTTGGCATGATGTATTAATTCAGAATTGATTTTTCAGACATCTTAAGGTCCAATGCATTAAAAATACATCTTACATCCAATTTTGCTACATTTTTGTTATACCTTTGGTTCTGAATTCATTTTGAAATAAACATTTAATTTTGCTACAACATCCCACGCAAGATGTAATGATGAAAATGCAATTCTACTTTTCCTAACCCCCAGTCTCAATGCTATTAGGTTAAATAAAATTTAAATGATCATTTTGCTATCGTTTCTACTTTTACGCTACACACATTTATTCAATTTGGGTATTACATTTTCAATTAAATTTTCAGACTTATAAAGCGTTAAAGTTAGTATATAATATTAAAACTGTTGTTGGAAATGGCAAATGTAAGTTATATAGCACATACTGTACTTCATGAAGAATGCAAATTTAAACAGATACATTACCATTTTACATATTGCATTACCGTTTTGTATATTACATTTCAAAATTAAATTTGCTACTGATATGCTTCCTTGTGAGGGTGGGATTGGGGGAGTTTACAGAGACAAGACCTAAAGGAGAGTGAGGTGTGACCAGACAGTTACACAAACCTGCTCTTAGACTGTAGCTTTATTGAGACACAAGTTAGGAGGGGCCAAAAAAGCGGGTCTGAAACACACACAGGGACAACTACTTACAAGCCTGCTTACTTTGCCAGCAGAGACGACACGCGTAGGAGAGTGAGACACTGCTGAGGGATTTACTTAAGGAAGGGAAAAAGAGAGGAGTCTGAATGGACAACCTCTGCAGTCTCAGTGGCCTGGACCCTCTCTGGGTGAGTCTTGTTCTGCCAGTTTGCATGCACATGAAAAGTTAGGAGATCGCTCTTTCTGTAGTGTGCTGAACCAACTACCAAAAATTAATTTGCAGTATTTAATGTCTGAAGAAAATACAGAGCATCTTATTTTTATCTGTGTCCATAGTTTCCAATATTTGCTAATTATTTTCACTAGTTCACAAAATGAATAAAAAAAATAACCATTTAACCTGAACAACTTGATCTATAAATAATACATTAAGAAAAACATCCGTGTGTAGATATTTATAATTCCTGATGTAACATCTTATTGAGTTGGACTAATGTTTTAATATTTTGTTTCAGGACTGGAACGTCACGTGGTACACAGCACATCCAGACCTCACAAAATGCTTCCAGCACACAATACTGGTGTGGTTCCCTTGTTTCTATCTCTGGATCTGTGCCCCTTTCTACTGCTTGTATCTCAAATTCTATGACAATGGACACATATCTATATCCAGCCTCTGCTGTGCCAAAATGGTAAGCAATACCTAAAGACAAGAAAAGACTAGAAATTCATTCTGTGGGAAGAAACCGATGAACAGATCATATCGGATCATATATGTCTTAAATAAAATGGTTCACAAATGTGATTTTCAATACTTTTTGTGGATCCTTCTCTACAAAGCTCTTAGTGTCTAAATATCGTAAAGAAAATGTTTCAACAACAAAGAACCTTTCATGCAACTGAAATGTAAAGGCTAAAGGTTCTCCCATCAAACCCAATAAAGAACCCAGTGTCTGTAAGTCTAATAGGGAATACAGTACTGTTAAAAGGTTTGGAGTCAGAAAGATCTCTCTCTCCTTAAAGAATTACACATTTTATTCTGCAAAAATTAATTATGTTGATCAAATGTGATGGTTAAGAGTAAATGTTCACAGTAAAGATCACAAAAGTGCACAATGTTACAAAAAACGTATAGTTTTAATAACTACACTACAAAAATGCCTTTCTTTCTAAGATTGTTTGTCTTGATTCTAGTCCAAATATCTAAAAATATTTACAATTTACAAGCAAGACAAGCAAAACATATTGTCTTTTTTTAAGAAATAATATGTCGAAATTAGAAGTTTTTCCTTAAAACAAGCAAAATAATCTGCCAATGGGGTAAGAAAATAATCTTATGTCAAAAGGGAAAACAAGATTATGTTGCTTACCCCATTGGCAGTGCTTATTTTGCTTGTTTTAAGGAAAACTCACTTAATTTTGGCATATTATTTTTTAAAACAAGAAAATAGATTTTACTTGTCTAGAAAACGCTTCTTGATTTAAATATGTTTTGATATTTGGACAAGAAACAAGATTTTAAAAATCAAGATAAAAAATAAAAAAAAGTAAGAAAAGCATTTTTTGCAGTGTAGAGTCATCCGAGTCATCAGAATGTTAGAATGATTTGTAAAAAATCATGTGAGAAGAAATTATGCCGAAAATTCACAATAACAAACTAAACTTCATGTATTGAAGTAAATAATAATAATCAAATAATTGATCAGATAAATTGGAAAGCATCAGAGACTTAATTGCCCCCCGAACATTTGAATGGTCATGTAAGTAAAGCATTTTTTGAGGGAATGACAGTGTTGCTCACATGTTTTTGTGCACATTTTGTAGGGTTTGGCTCTCTGTCTGGCCTCCATTGGTTTTCTGGAGATGGTCTACCTGATGGTGGAAAGAAGCAAAGACATAGAACATCACATGGTCTTTCTCCTGAGCCCTATAATCCGCAGCCTTACCATGGTAAATTGTACTATTACTATTCTACTGAACCTCCATATTGAAAATTACTCCTAAATATACTGGTAACTATATGTAAATTATTTTAAAGTATATGGTATTAAGATACACATGGGGATGATTAGACATTTTCATTATGTTATGAAACATGAAACTTAGAAAAACAAAGGGTCCAAAGTTATGACTCAAATTGTTTAAACAAAAAAATGGTTAAATGCTGCGTAATGTTATACAGTTGTATTCTTCTTGTGTCTTTGGATGTATCTAAACTGATCCCTGTCACACTGTGTCCTCAGATACTGGCGGTGTTGGTGATCCACTTAGAAAGGCTAAGGGGTTTTCGTTCCTCTGTGTTTCTCTTTCTATTTTGGATGCTGGCGGTGGTCTGCTCACTGGTGCCTCTCAGAGCCAACATACAAGCCATCATAGAGGAGGTCTGTACATCCACACTATATTCAACTGTTGTATGACAAAAAAAAAACTGCTTTTGGGTAACACGTTATTAAATGTCATCTTGCTGATGATCATTAACTACACATCAGCTTGCAGTCATTGAAGTTTTAGGAGACCGCCGACACTTTTTTTGATGGTCTCACAACTGAAGTACAACTAGTATAAGTAATTTTACAGGTACACATTAACTTATTTTACTAACACTATCATTAACCTATGACATTAGTCAACAAATAATATTCTAATAAGAGTACATGTAATTAATTAATGTTACTCAGTAGTTAAAAGAAGTTTTATGAGTTGATTCAGCATTGATTGTATTAATTCTCAGAATGTTATTTTTAGTGGCCCCATAAAAATAAAAGCTGAAGCTTATTACGTGGTAAATGACTTCTTGGGAAATCCCTGGCAAATGTGTGCCTGATTGGTCATCTGAACAGATGGGAAAATCCAATCCTATAGCATTTTTTAATAATTAATCTGTGTAAAACAAGTGCTTATTGAAAAAATGAATAAACCTTAACATAAAAAGGTCAAGGCACTTTTCTTAAATATACAATACTGCCCCTAATTTTCTTAGAAAAAAGTAAGCTTTTCTTCTTCTTCAGTAAGAAATTAGATTAAATGGTGCAGTTAATGAACATCAATGCCAAAATTGAGGGAATTTGTAATAGGGAACAAATCATCCATTAGCAGCTGCATGCAACATATTTGACAAAACTATTTGACTTTCTTGGTAAATGAAAACGAAGGCCCATTCGGATCAAGGATAATAACTATAATGTAGTTTTGAAACGATTAACAGTAATACTAATTCTATAATAATAGGAATATATACACTATATAACATAATTATAACAACAACAACACAGATGAACATTGTTAGAATCATTTTCAGACCAACTTATTAGGTTAATGAATGATAAAACATTGAACAACATTGTTAGAATCACTTCATTTGCAAGAATTTAAATTACTTTATCTCTAGAAAATTTAAACCCAAAATAATTTAAGTTCATTTGATTGTGAAGTAGTACAGATATCATTATAAGAAAAGACAGCTGTTGTTGTGTGACACAAAAATCACATTTTGAAGAGAACAGAATACAGATATATGATGTGCTATATACTACCTTCATGTTAGTGTCATACAATCATTTAAACACTGTAACATCACAACAACAGCACAAAATATAGGGACAAAAATAAATATTGGTGATTTGTTAAAATGAGTGTACTCTGTGTAATGAGTGTAATCTTTGTGTAAAGTGCCCCACACTGCTGTCCTCATCCTGCTGATAACCAGTGATGTGTTTTACAGGGTTTTTCTGCAGATACGATGAGATTTGTGGCATTTTTCACATTCTTCTCTCTCCAGCTGGCACAGCTCATCCTCAGCTGTTTCGCTGACCAGCGGCCAGACACTCTTAAACCTGTATATGTGAAGGTATAGCTTATAGCGTAATTTATTTTTTGGTAACATTTTACTTGAAGTGGGTGTTTATAAGACTATCATGACACCTTTGTAATCATGACGTGACATGACACATGTCATGAATATGAAGGAGATTTTATGCATAAGTGTCATTTTAAATGCAAAGGTGACATTGTTTGAGATGTTTATGTCATGACATCTTGTCATTATCAAGACAACTTACAAGGGATGAAACTCGTCAGGGGTAAAAAAAAGTTGACAACCAACAAAGAATGTGATTTGGATGTGTGTTAGTTCTTCATGTATGTAAAACTCTCTAGCGTTCTCTGTTTGCAAACACAGAGCTCTCAGTTAATTGGCAGACAATCAGGTGCTTTTAGGCTTGTTTATAATTGATGCATCCACACCAGCATCCTGACCTGCTCTTGAAGGAGTTTATTGAGCATCAGATCTGCCACACATCGTGTACTGCACTGTCAAGACATGGAGAGTGAAATTCATGAACTCAGTCGGTTCAAGTTTTAATGCATCTGCGCCAAACTTATTCTAAACAAAAGTCCCTATAGTCTTTTTCTCAACTGTGTCATGTCATTATATTATATTAGGTTTCATGACAGTCTTATGAACACCCCCTTCAAGTAAAGTGTTACCTTTTTGATTTTTAATTTCTGGAAAAATAGTTATGATAATACCTTGTATTTTTCCACTAGAACCCATGTCCAGTTGAGGATGCTTCTTTTCTGTCAAAATTGCTGTTCTGGTGGTACGGCAGGTAGAGTCACCTCTCTGTCTCTCATTTCTGGACTTCTGAGATTGTTGCAAAGCTCTGGAGAATAAAAGGTCACCAATATACTGAGAAATGCAAATATTTGTGCTCCACAGACTGGTGGTTAAGGGCTACCGCTCACCTTTGAAAGCTGAAGATCTTTGGTCTCTACGAGAAGAAGATACGTCTGAAAAAATCATCTGTGATCTAGAAAAAGAGTGGGCAAAACAATGGGCCAAACTGCAACAGTAAGACACCTGCTGTGTCCGTAACTGCTGCATGTTTTCTATTCAGATATGAAGATTTTATTGACTGTTGTGCAAACATTGAATATTCACTCCAAAAAATCTTTGGATTCAAGAGTGTTTAATTAGAACTATTGCAGTGATTTAAATGTTTCTGGCTAGTTATATGTTTGGTAAAAAAATCTTTTATTGATTCAGTGTCTGATCGTTCCTCCATAGGAGAGAGAGCTCTCTGAATGAAGCACAAACACTTGGTTTTAAGCTGAGTTCCTGTGTTAAGCAGCTGCTCAGTAAACTCTATAAGGAACAGTGTGCCGGCTTCGTTCTGTTCTGGACACTGGCCAAAGTTTTCGGCCCTTACTTTCTGACCGGGACTCTCTTTCTTGTCATTCAAGATGCTTTGATGTTCTCCATTCCACAAGTGCTAAGGTGAGAGAAGCAGCATTGATAAAAAAAATAAAAGTAATGATCTTATGCTCACCAAGGCTACATTAATTTAATCAAAACACAACAGTAAATGGCGGCACGGTGGCGCAGTGGGTAGCGCTGTCGCCTCACAGCAAGAAGGTCGCTGGTTCGAGCCTGACAGTTGGGTCAGTTGGCATTTCTGTGTGGAGTTTGCATGTTCTCCCCGTGTTCACATGGGTTTCCTCCGGGTGCTCCCGTTTCCCCCACAAGTCCAAAGACATGCGCAATAGGTGAATTGGGTAAGCTAAATTGTCCGTAGTGTATGTGTGTGAATGAGTGTGTATGGGTGTTTCCCAGTGATGGGTTGCAGCTGGAAGGGTATCCGCTGCGTAAAACGTGTTGGATAAGTTGGCGGTTCATTCCGCTGTGGCGACCCCTGATAAATAAAGGGACTAAGCCAAAAAGAAAATGAATGAATGAATGAATGAATGAATGAATGAATGAATGAATGACAATAAATAAATACAATAAAAGTAATAATATATATATAAAAAAAAAAGTTTAATAATATAAAAATCATTAATCATCATTAATTCAACCTTCAATCACTTGATTTTGCAAAAATTTGTCTAAAATGATGATTTGCTTCTTAAGAAATGTATGGAATCTTACTGAATAAAAGTATAATTTTTTTATGAACACAAATAATTAACTAAACAAATACAATTCTACTTTAAACAAAAAGACGTCTATAATTAAACGATGTGTCTATAACAAACATTAATTTATTAGATAATCTGTTAATAGATAATTCCTATTATTTAGGGAAAATATGTCACATATGTTGTAATCAAGCTGAAATATAAAACCAATATCAATGAGGTGCATAGAAAGAATAGCATAATGGATTAAAACCTGTCTGTACTTTTCAGCTTTATAGTTTTTTTTCAGCAATATTGCCAACTCTACTGACATAAATGGAGCTCCAAACCAGGCTAGAACTTTCACTATATTTCACGAAAGGCTGCAAGCACTAATTTTTTTTATATTTCTCTAATTAGACCAAAATTAACTTAAAACATGTCTTAAATGGTCTTAAAACAATAAAATCCAACAGTAATCTGTATTTTCTGATTGTATTTTAATAAAGAAAATGATCAATCATTATATATTGTCATTATATTTTCACTAAAACAACAAATGGTGGTCTAAAACATTTGCACAGTAATGTACATAAAAATGCCATAATAATGTTTGTTCTTGTTCTCCAGTCTACTGCTTGGCTATGTGAGAAATGAAGATGCCCCCTTGTGGAAGGGTTACCTCTTTGCCTTTTCACTGTTCCTGTTGTCTTGTCTGCAGTCCCTATTTAACCATCAGTACATGTATAAATGTTTAACAGTTGGCATGAGGGTTAAAACTGCAGTTATGGGCCTGGTGTACAGAAAGGTAAATCTTTGAAGCGTTTTCTAGCAAGTGCAAAGAGGCATTTAATGGGTCTTACATTTACTCTGGTTGTCCACAGTCTCTGGTCATCAGCAGTGCAGCCCGCAGGACATGTACAGTCGGAGAGATAGTGAACTTGGTTTCAGCGGACACCCAGAAACTCGTGGATTTCGTAATGTCCTTCAATGCATTGTGGCTGGCCCCCATTGAAATCGCCTTGTGTCTTTTCTTTCTCTGGCAGGTAAGAACAGATGCTTCTAAAGAAATGCAAAATGGATGTATATTTTGTATTATTACTTGCCCAAAGTATTGCCTTACAAAGTATCACCATTTAGTCTGTGTCGATAGCCTCTTGGGCAGTGTGCCAATATGTGCTTTGGGTACTTTTCCTGATCTCATTCTCCCTTTCTCTCTTCAACTTTGCTTCCCGCCCAACTACTGTCCTACCACAATAAAGGCAAAAATGGCAAAAATGAATCTTTTAAAAAAAGTATAATCCATTTGATGTGTTCATGCGTCAAATTATAACACATACAGTATGTCAATCATCTGGACATACAATTTGATAGGTACACCCATTCACCTGCTTGTTAATGGAAATATCTAATTAGCCAATCACATGGCAGAAACTGTATGAATTACAGCATGTAAATGTGGTCAAGACGATCTGCTGAATATCAAACAAAGCATAAGAATGGAGAAGAAAGTGAGTGACTTTGAAGGTGTCAAAAATTTTGGTGCCAGATGGGCTGGTCTGATTATTTTAGAAACTGCTGATCAACTGGGAATTTCACGCTTAACCATCTCTATGCTTTACCGATAATGGTAATAAAATATTCAGTGAATGACAATTCTCACAGAGCTCAAATAATCTAAAACTGGTTTCTTCAAACATGACAATGACTTAAAGTTACAAAAATTATGCAAAGTATACTTTGTCACAGTGACGTGCCACAGACCAGCTATTTGTCTGCAGCAGACCTGGCAAGAAAGGTGCACCCCTGTCCAAAGAAAGACTTGAAGCATATTGTGCAAAAGGCCAGGTATTGCCTACAACTGCTAGATGCCATTCCACTTGGGCAGTGGCCACTTTTTACACAGCAGCTACATAAGCATCACTTTGTACATTCACAAGGTTTTATTGTCTTAATGTGGCCTCTTTTTTAAACAGTTCTGCTATACTTTGTTTGAGCCTATTCCGTGTGACTTGGCTGCATTTGCATTCCACCATGTAATGGCCATCTCTGGCGGTCTGGAATAGTGAAACACTAGACAATAAAACACCAAGATTCTGTCTGGAATAGTGAAACAGAACATTAAGACAACCGTTACATTGTCTGGTCACTCAGAATGAGAATGACTAACATCGGTCAGGACACAAGTGACTGAATTAATATGAGAGTCTTGATGTAGTGTGCGAGATGCTACTCCTTCCACCATGTAATGACTTTCTCTGGCAGTCTTTCACCATTCATGGAATCACGGTTACCTTAGTAGAAAAAAATTTTCATTGTATGTAATTAAGTTTACATCATTAATTAAATTAATTTGTTTTATTATTGTTTCTGTTATTTTTTCTTTGCAATATTGTTATAAAATCATATATAAAGATAGAAATACGTAAATATAAAAAAGACCTGAGCAAAATATGCATGGGAACATTTTTACCTCATGCAAAACTCCACATTTAATGACTGATTCAATGAGTGCACCTTTAGAATACTTCCCCAGTGTCAAGCTGTTTTGTACTTAAAATAAAAATTTTGCAGGGTTTTTTCCGAGAGTAAATTAATTTCAGTGATATTAACAACTAAACTTTCCAATGAATTCATTTCAATGTCTCACCCGATGCAGCATCTCGGCCCATCCACCTTGGCTGGTATCACCACTGTGATTCTCATCTTCCCTTTGAATGGGTTCATTGCCAAAATGAGAAGCAAACTTCAGGTATTGTCCATATTGTTCTTCTGAGATACAGTGTCGTCAGTCTGCTTCATGTCTACAGATATTCTAATTCACATGTGTTTAATGCTTTCAGGAGGTCCAGATGAAAAATAAGGATGAACGCATTAAGCTGATGAATGAGATCTTGAGTGGCATAAAGATCCTTAAGTTTTATGCCTGGGAGAATGCCTTCACAGAGCGAGTGCTTGGATACAGGGAGAAAGAGCTAAATGCTCTGAAGAAGTCCCAGATACTTTACTCCATTTCCATCGCCTCCTTCAACTCCTCCACGTTATTGGTATATTTCAAAGACCTCAGCAAAAAACATATTTAGTCATATAATCCTAACATCTATATAATTATATGACATACTCCCCTTTGCCTACAGATTGCATTTGCCATGTTTGGAGTCTATGTGCTAATTGATGATAAGCATGTTCTGGATGCACAGAAGGTCTTTGTGTCCATGGCTCTTATTAACATACTTAAAGGTCCACTCAGTCAACTGCCAATTGCAATGAGTACTACCATGCAGGTGAGCACCAGTACTATATGCACTTTATGTATTATAATGTTAGAGCACTATATTTAGAGAAATATTTGTTTCTTCTCATTTCTAAGGTGGTGGTTTCTCTTAAACGTTTTGGGAAGTTTCTCTGTCAAGATGAGCTGAAACTTGATAGCGTGGAGAGAGCTCCATACAATCCCAGTGAGTGCATTAGCTTTTCAGGGATTTTTTTTTTCCAGACTTTCATTTATGATATAAAACACTTAATATGCCTCATATGAGAAACATTTTTACACGTCGAGCAATAAAGAGATTTTTCCCCTCAATGTAATGGTGGAATCCTGAAGCAGGAAGGCACAACCAGATACATTATCCAAAAAAAAAAAATAATAATAATAATAATAATAAATAAATAAATAAATAATGAGTTACTGATCTGCAAAAACCACTCCTCTAGAAGAATATTTTTGCAGATATTCTGCAAAACAAGCTCATTTGTGTAGGCCTTCAGAAACATTAATTTAAGCACTGTAATTCAACACTATGCATGTAACTTTTTTCGACTTTTTGTGTTAAAGACCTTTTTGTATAACTGATTTATTAAAAATATTTATTTATTTTATCTATTTTGTATTAAATCAATAACAAGCTCCAGGCTTTCTCCTTACTTTATTTTTAATACCAAAGCCAGGCTCATAATAATGCATGGTTTATGTTTTTTTATGTAAACACATTAACCGTAATTGTCACACTGTTGCCTTATTAACTTGTGATATGGCTTTATGAGCTTTTATTCACACTTACAGTATAGCTCACCCCAAATTATATTTCTGTCATCATCTGTATGATTTTCTTTCTTCATATAAATGTAAGAAAATATTATAAATATTCTGCTCTAGGTTGCTATTTAATATTTTAAAAGGAATCCAGCTTCAAAAAATGACTATAAACATTATATAGAATAGATTGTTCATAGAACTTGTGTCAGTTGTCATAGTTTTCTTGAAGGAAAACTCTTATTTCTCTTTTCAGATTTTGAAAGTGTTGTTATTAACAATGGCACATTCAGCTGGTCTAAAGAGAGTACACCATGCCTCAGGAGGTAGATTTGAATATCACTTACTTAAAACACATGCTGAAAGATCCCTGTACATCCACCATTCCTATAGATGTTAAAATCTGGCAACAATTAATTTCAGGATCAATGTTAAAGTTCAGCGAGGTTCACTGGTGGCTGTGGTCGGTCAAGTGGGCAGTGGAAAATCCTCTCTGTTGTCTGCAATGCTGGGTGATATGGAAAAGAAAAGCGGCCACATTACAATCACAGTAAATCTTTCAGGAACATCATTGAAAATATATATTGGCATCAACTGCATATTCCACATCATTTTGCTATAATTATTTTTCAGGGTTCTGTGGCTTATGTTCCTCAGCAAGCATGGATCCAGAATGCCACTCTTAAAGACAACATTTTGTTTGGATGTGAGAGGAAAGACAGTTTGTACCAGAAAGTGGTGGAAGCCTGTGCCCTCCTACCAGACTTAGAGATCCTTCCTGCAAGAGATGCCACAGAGATTGGAGAGAAGGTGCTTGATATGGAATGGTTTTAATGTATTGTGTGAACTTATTAAAAGTTATTAAATGTGAGCTCTTACATTCCAAATATGCGTCGTATCACAATGGCCAATGCTAACTACATTTTTACAATGTTCACAGGGGTTAAATCTGTCAGGAGGTCAAAAACAGAGAGTAAGTCTGGCACGAGCAGTATACAGGAATTCTGATATCTATCTGTTGGATGATCCCTTGTCAGCGGTGGATGCGCATGTGGGAAAACACATCTTTGAAAAAGTCATTGGACCTAATGGAGCTCTTAAAAATAAGGTAAAATGTAAAATATGAATAGGATGAACAAAAAAATATGTAAACTCTAATATATGAAATGCTACATTCTAAATTGAAGTAACAGTTTCATAATTGAATAGCAATTAAGCAATTTTCTATTCCTGTCATTCCAACTGAACTTTCTATGGATTTGACTATGACTAATTTACTTCAAGAGATATGATAGAAGTTTAATACACACAAACACATATATACAGTATGTGCATGTGTGCACACAGGTTCATTCATTCATTCATTTTCTTCTCGGCTGAGTCCCTTTATTAATTCAGGGGTCGCCACAGCGGAATGAACCGCCAATTTATCCAACATATGTTTTACGCAGCGGATGCCCTTCCAGCTGCAACCCATCACTGGGAAACACCCATACACTCTCATTCACACACATACACTATGGACAATTTAGCTTACCCAATTCACCTATACCACATGTCTTTGGACTTGTGGGGGAAACCCGAGCACCCGGAGGAAACCCACGCGAACACGGGGAGAACATGCAAACTCCACACAGAAATGCCAACTGACCCAGCCGGGGCTCGAACCAGCGACCTTCTTGCTGTGAGGCGACAGCGCTACCCACTGCGCCACCACGTTGTCTGCACACAGGTTGTTTTTTGTAATTTATGAGGACTCTCCATAGGCATAATGTATTTTTAGACTGTAAAAAACAGCATAATTATACATATTATATAAACAGTATTTTATTTTATGGCTACCCCTACCCCTTGACCCAACCATCACAGGAAACCTGTGGAAAATATCTTGTCAACGGTGGGGAAAGAGTTAAACACTACGAATTAAGATAGGGATGCCATAAGAGTTTCATGTTTATGTACTGTAAAATCAAATGTTTGACAATATGGTGTAGTAAATAGCTTGATTTATCATGTTCTCTACTCCTTGCTAAAACAGACTCGTGTTCTGGTGACTCATGGGCTCAGCTTTCTGCCCCAAGCAGATCTGATCCTGGTGATGGTGGATGGAGAAATCACAGAAATGGGCTCTTATACTGAGCTTCTGAGCAGAAAAAATGCCTTTGCAGAGTTTGTTAAAGCTTTTTCTGTTAGTGAACGCAAGAAAAGTGCCACCCACAGAGGTAAGATTGAGTTTCCAGCCACTACGGTAACAATTTATATGTTAACATTGTTAAAAATGCAGATGCACCTGGTTTTAGGGACTAGGAAATCAGTATCTTGCCTAAGCATGAAAGACTTCTCTACTGACTTCTCCCAAAGGCAACTCGTCAGGTAAAACTAACCAAGTTTTGAAAATGCAACTTCTACATTTGTTGAAAAGCTCATATTCACCTTCCTGTCAACTTTGTTTAATGAAGTGGAGACATGGGAAGTGCAAGTATACAAACAATGGATGGCATATCTGACACGAAACCAAAGCAGGACAGAGAAGAAGTTGGCAGACTAACTCAGGCTGACAAAGCACATACAGGCCGGGTAAGCAGTACAGCCACATCCGCAGACTTTACAAACAATGGGTAAACATCAAAATATACCTTTACGTGTAGCTCAATTCCAAGGTCAAGGTGGCAGGTTAATTTTAAAGTTCAGCTATGGGTCAGTGACAAGGGTTTTAGATACTCGTGTCACCACAGAGATCTAATTTTAACCCCTGATTACAGACCTTTGAGCTTCATTGTTTTGAACACTATAATATAGCCTGTACATGCAAAACATAATCCACAGTGCTGTTCATCACACGTTCTTCTTGATAATGGGTCACATAGGTGAAACTGGAGATGTATGTGGAGTACTTCAGGACCATTGGCTTGGCCTTCATCATCCCCATCATCTTCCTCTATGCGTTCCAGCAAGCTGCTTCACTGGCTTACAACTACTGGCTC
>CAIGQV010016547.1:17226185-17241002 GCA_903798115.1 Danio jaintianensis | reverse complement strand
TTATTCTCTTTATTCTCTATTTCCACCTGGTGATACTCATCCCGAGGGCCCCAGAGACTATGCAGTGCCACTAATGCAATCTAAGACCTGTGAAGAGATGATCCCAAGGTTTCCATAATCCCGGACCAGGCCGCATCCTGAGCAGCTGCTGTGGTGGTCATGGAGGAGTGGAGAGCATGAGACTGATTCCTGTGAGACCCCAGTGACAGACGAGTCTTCGCTGACGTCCAGCGTTCACCAGCCTCCGGCGCCTAGACTGTAGCTCTGCACAAGACGTTTGGCCATAGGAGAAATGGTCGTGCCCAACTGAGCCTGGTTTCTCTCGAGGTTTTTTTTCCTTCACTTTCGCAAATTGGTGAAGTTCGTTCCTTGCCGCTGTCGCCACTGGCTTGCATGGTTCGGGACCTGTAGAGCTGCGCATCGATGGATTTGCTCTTCAGTGTTTGGACTCTCAGCAGTGAAAATTTAAACTGAACTGAACTGAACTTAAACTCTAAAAACTGAACGGACACCATTCCAATTCACTATAATCTTCTATGTGAAGCTGCTTTGACACAATCTACATAGTAAAAGCGCTATAGAAATAAAGATGAATTGAATTGAATTGAATTGAATTCACCAAAAAACTTGGTTTGCTTCAAAACATTTAACAAAGAGATCAGAAATAACAGACCAAAACTATGAATTTAGTGGTTTAATTCAAGACTCAATCACTTTATATGATGAACAGATTAAATTTGGGCTTTTAATCACATATATGTAACTTTGGACCACAAACCTAGAAGTGTCTTTTTTTTATATATAAAAAAATAGAGATTTATACATCTTAAAGAAATCCTTGGTAACCTAAAGAAATCCTTACAGGTTCCTTGGTAACCTGTAAAACAGATTCTCCACCTAAACAAAATAGGCAGGAAAAATTACAGTTTACTTCAAGGCACAAAGCCAATGTTCAGCCAAAGGTCACTGTTGTGATCTTCATTTTCTGTGGACAATGCCAAAAGCGCAGGCCAGTGACTCAAAGTATGCAATCATCTCCTTAAGAATGCTGGCTGTAAATGAATGCATAGAAAAATATAAATATAATGCATTATAGTTACCCTGGGGCGACGCGGTGGCGCAGTGGGTAGCACGTTCGCCTCACAGCAAGAAGGTCGCTGGTTCGAGCCTCGGCTGGGTCAGTTGGCGTTTCTGTGTGGAGTTTGCATGTTCTCCCCGTGTTCGCGTGGGTTTCCTCCGGGTGCTCCGGTTTCCCCCACAAGTCCAAAGACATGCGGTATAGGTGAATTGGGTAAGCTAAAATTGTCCGTAGTGTGTGCGTGTGAATGAGTGTGAATGAGTGTGTGTGGATGTTTCCCAGAGATGGGTTGCGGCTGGAAGGGCATCCGCTGCGTAGAACATATGCTGGATAAATTGGCGGTTCATTCCGCTGTGGCGACCCCAGATTAATAAAGGGACTAAGCTGAAAAGAAAATGAATGAATGAATAAATAGTTACCCTGACATTTAATTAAGTAATCGTCAAGCAATAAATCATTAAGAAAATACAAATGACTGCATGTGAAAAATCACAATGCATGATATGTATGATTTTAAGTTTATAAATCAAAGTTTTGATTTTAAAAATTAGCATATAAATGTGCTTTATGAAAATAATTGCATAAAAAAAACAGTTTTTCCATAAAAATTCCAGTCATCTGCAATGTTCATAAAACATTCATAAAATGTGGAAACGGGCAGGCACAACCATTAATGAATATAGAAATAGTGAGCAACGTCTCACTGTAAAAAGACTTAAGCAGTAAAGTTCCATTACAAATGACAATTTTTGGTGTTTGTTTGCTCCACATTGCCATGTGTAGATGAATATTAAATGTTACTACCAATTAAAACTGCACTATTCTCATCTCTGAAGGATGATACATTTTCCAAGGAGCCATTAACGTCCATGAGTTTATTTTGATGTCTGTCTACAGTCGAGCTGGAGTTGAATGAAAAATAAAGAGAGAAGCTTATGTCATAATTCCACCATATGCACTCCAATATGGGAACATAATGAAGTGGATTTGTGTGTTGGTTTTTTGCTGCTTAGCATAGTTCTCCCAAATGGAAAATCCCCATATGTTTCTTTCTTTCCACAAAAAAGACAGGAAATAAGAGGGAAAGTACTGGTAATGGGATTGGGAAATTGAATTTGGTCACAAGTGGGACCTCATCAAAAGTGGAGATCACGTGTCGGTTTGGTTTTGCTTTTGAAATAGGAGTTGCATGAATGCAAATGTTTATCAGAAGCAACATGCAGTTCCTGCCCTGTATTCATTGCCCAAATCAGCCAGCGGTTTTTATGCAGGGCAATGAGCCACACAGCATAATGAATAAAGCAGTTCATTGAAGATGAAAACTTTGAAATAATGAAATGGCCAGCAAAGAGTCCTGACCTAAACCTGATTGGAATTCTCTGGAACATCGCTGATGACAAAGTTACAGCTAAGAAACCAGTGAACTGTCAAAGAGACTGAAATAAAGATCATCAAGCACACATGTCCTGTGAGAGACTAGTGATGTCCTGTGAGAGAAAAGTGATGTGCTGTAAGAGACTAGTGATGTCGTTGAGAGACTAGTCATTTCTGTGAGTGAAAAGTGATGTCCTGTGAGAGTACTGTGGTTGCAGATGTACTCAAGTAGTTCAAAGAAAGGGCCTGTTCACTTTCTACTCATTGTTGACTGCTGTAACCACCTGAAATTTTAGCTGTAGTTTTTCTTCGTGCTACAATCATTGCTGTTCTCTATTTGGATATAGCCCAAAATGCCATTTGCACCACCTGTTAAAAATACAATCATATTTCTTGAAGAACGCAAATCACACTTGCTATAAAACATTTCCCCTTTCCATTGAAAAGCAGGCTGGAGAGTGTGAGGGTGGGGTTGGGGGAGTTTACAAAGGCAAGACCTGAAGAGGTGTGGCCACATCTGCGGTACTCTCATCTCCTCCAGGGGAATGTCTGTGGTGCTGTGGCCTCGGCACACGTGGGCCAGAGCAACGAAACAGAGCCATTTTACACAGTCCAAATCTTCCACCCACCTGGCAGGCCAGTGCTCATAAACAGGGCAGTTGCACAAACCTGCTCTCAGACAGCTTTGACGAGACACAAGTCAGGAGGCTGGCTTAGAAAAAAAAGGGGGGTGAAACACATTCAGGCACAATTACTATCAAACACACTTACTTTGCCAGCACAGACGACACAGGCAGGAGAGTGGGACACTGCTGAGGAATTTACTCGAGGAAGGGAAAAAGAGAGGAGCCTGGATGGACACACTCTGCAGTCTCAGTGGCCTGGACCCTCTCTGGGTGAGTCTTCTGTAACTAAATAAAATCACTCACTTCAATACAGCCAATTCAAACATTAGACGATAAACAAACATGAAGGTTGCTGAAAAAATAAATGTAGGCTTGTGATGTAACATGAAATGTATTTATTTAGTCATCAGTTTTTGCTATTTGCGCAACTTCATTCCTGGAATTGATCACTGTTATTGATGAGTCGTGGATTACTCATCTGATGATTTATTGATTAACATTTATAACAGCACAGAATGCAAAAGTTAAAAATTTCATTCACGTATAACCATAAGCAAAAAGATTATTTACATGCTTTAAACTTAAGTATGTCAGTGTGTCACTATGTTTACATTCAAACAAGCCGCACTCTGCAATCAGCAGGAGTTCAATGCATGTAACTGTACTTTAACCCATATTTTGAACAATGATTACAGATTGCATGTGCATGTACATTGCATGTGTTGAAATTCAGGACAAAGAAAAGATAAACTATGTTCTGCTGCAGTATTGTGTAATATACAAGGGTAATTAATAATCAGGTGTAATGATATTGGTGTGGTGACATCATCAGGCCCTGTGATGAGAGGGTACACAGTGGTCTTCCACAGGACAGTGCATTCATTATGCAATATTTAACATTTCACAACGATGAGGAGAAGATGATGATGTACAGTGCATCCGGAAAGTATTCATAGCGCTTCACTTTTTCCACATTTTTTTATGTTACAGCCTTATTCCAAAATGGATTAAATTCATTTATTTCCTCAAAATTCTACACACATACCCCAATCAGGTACATTCTATTTCCACTGATCATTCTTGAGATGTTTCAGCAGCTTAATTGGAGTTCACCTGTGGTAAATTCAGTTGATTGGACATGATTTGAAAAGTTGCAGTATAGCTAACAAACAGGGTACTGTCTAAGGGAACAATCATGAAATGTAAAGGCAAATTAATTTTGACAGAATAACATCAATATACATTTCTCATGTATTATTTTTCAATTTCTATTAGTGAGACTTTCTTGGAATATAGCTAGGGTATGTTTTTTCTTTACTTAAATGAAAGATTATTATTTTCAAGTAGATATGATTGGAAATGGCAAATATGGCAACAAGACATAAGTTGATGTCCATGATGTTTTATTAGTTGCAAATGTTTTATGACTTCTGGTATTGTATTATTAAAATTCCACTTTTATTTGAATATACTGTATTTTTTTCTAAATCTTGCATAACCCAATAAATGATATCCAGAATGTTCAGATAACCTAAAAAAACGATTTTTTAAATATTATAAAAGTGATAACATTTGAAAATGTAAGTCTTAGTAACATAATGGGAGTTTAAGCATAATATTAGGATGAAAAGGTCAAGGTCATGACAGCAGTGGTCTGACTGATGTCACTCTGTCAGTCCTGATTCTACATTATATGCTTGAGCCTTTTTATTAAGCACTTAGGTCAGACTTACTGAATAAGGCTGGCAATAAATATTGTTAAAGTAGCTTCTCAGATTCCAAAATAAATGACTGGCGACGTCTAAATTACAAGCCATGCTTACACATTTCCTCTGAATAAATCCAAACATCGGTGGTGTCATTTTTAAACCGTTATATGTGCTGACCGGCAGTCTGAACTCCTACACTCTTAGGAAGGGTACACAGTGCTCTGATTCACTTCCTGAGACTCTGGTTGCCATTTGGTTTAGACCAGTGCAAACAGTCTTAGAGGTTGCAAGACGGGTAGAGGTGGGTGTCTTTAAGGTCCATTGAATTCCCTGTGGAAAACTGTGACTATGTGGTGCACTGCCACGTGAATGAGGATATCTTTCCCTTCCTGAACTCAGGCCACGGTACACCCCCACATAAATGAGGACATATCCTCTCCAAAACAATAATGTAACCAAGCCGAATACCTCATCTTAAACCTGCAGGAAGTGTCGGCATTGCACATCTAGGGTTCAAGAGTGAAATCTTATAAAGGTGTAAATAGATAATTCAAAATAAAAATTCTGTCATCATTTGCACCATGTCCAATTTCTATGAGGTTTTTATTTCTGTGGAACTGAAAGCTGTTCATCTCCAAAATGAAAATGTGCCATTATAAAATCATATCAATCATAAAAGCAGTCTGTATTAATCTTTTGTTCAGTATGAATGAGTTATTCTCAAGTTGAACTGACCTGATTATTGAGTTTGATCCATTACATTCCTCCAGTTCTGTTTACTCTGTTCCAAACAGGATTCAAACCAGAGTTTCTGGCAATGGAGGTTGGTACACTTACAAGGATCTTTCAGTTCACAGTCTCTAGCTGCTGGTGCAGCTCTTGAGGCCAAGAAAGTAAGGTTTATTTGCACTCCTACTACTACCTAGTCTCTGTTATTGTGCCTAAACCGGACTTCAATCCAGGTCACATCACCAGTGCATCCCCTCTGGCTCTACTTTTACTTCTGCTAACATGCTAACAAAACCACTAAAGACCAAATCATCTAGTTGATACCAGTTTATCCATTCCAATTCAACCTTCCTCTCTTTCAGCAGAATTTGAACTAGTATTTACAGAAAGTGCACAAGGAGGCTAAAAAGACAGTTTCTAATATCAGTTGCAACTGCTCTTCTTGAGGCCACTTGATTGAGACTTACTTGCACAGGTCTTACTAGATGGCCTCTTTTACAATCACCCCTAAAGCCTTGTTCCCATTCAGGTCACAAAACCAATGAAGCCCCTTCATAATGCACATCTTTATCCAAGCAGGATTTAAACCAGGGTTCCTGGCACAGGAAACTGTGCTAACAAGGATGCTAAAGATTGAAGCCTCTACTAAAGCGGTCAGGAAATTTAAGTTTACCACAGCCTCTGGTATCGGTTGCGATTCTCACACAGCTCCTACTAGATCCTAACACTTACCTCTTAAACTTGCCTCCCTATCAGGTCACGGCACCAACAAAACCCCTTCAGTTCTCCTCAGATTTAACTAGTGCTCTTCTTGATGCCAAGAGTGTGATGTTTACTCTCAGTGCTCCAACTAGATGGCCTCTGTTAGACTTTTCCCAAAAGCTTACTCCCAGTTGAGTCATGACACCAATTAAACTCCCACAGTTCTTCTCACTCACTCAAAGTAGGATTCAAGTAAGAATTATTTCTGTAGTGCTACTTATAAATGTAAATTGCTTCAAAGCCGTTCTTATAGGTGAACAGAAAAAAAGAAAAAAAACCATAATGATATCAGGCAAGCAGCAGAGTAGTGGTAGAATGCTAGTGTACAGACATGCATCATAAAAGGTCACTAAAGTCTACAGTCTTTAGTATTGGTCATTTGAGGCCAAGAGAGTAAGGTTTACTTACAAAGCCTCTACTTGTTGGTCTCTGTTACATTAAAAGTGAACCGAGGGTTAAGTTAAATTTCTCACAAAACACTATTGTATAAATCAGAAGACTTTATATGTAGTATGTTGAAGTATTTAATCAGAAAATGGCTGTACTACGGTGCGCTGATGTGCTTGGTGCTCATGGCCTTTCTCATGGTGTATATGGGGTTTAAATTGTGGCTTGCCAAAGGTGACATCTTATATACTGCCATACCACAAGACTCCTTCCAACCAGCATGCAGTATTCATCAGAGTGGTGCCATTGCCGAAATAACCACGGCATAAAACACAGCCAAATAAGTTCTCGTCAGTCCAGTGAGAGTTTGAAAAAAACAAAAAAAAAAACATAGCAGCTACAGCTGTGTTTGGACATCAGCCTATTTTCCAACATAGAAGGGCCAGAAATAACTGAGAAGATACAGTGTGAATTACTTGATGTCAGAATGGAAAGAGACTGTGAAATTCAACTTAGAAAGTTTTGGCAATGATCTCAAACTAGGTTAAACTGTGTTTGATCAAAATGCAGAGAGCATCATTTTGCCATATGTTAAAGCTTGTTTGCTTTCAGTTGTGAAATACATTTGCATTTACTTTAAATGTAGACTTTCAGACTATCAAACACTGGGAACACTCTTCAAATTATCACTCAGCAGTGTGCACAAAGTGTTATTCGGCATCAATATTTGTACGCACTATGTACTTTGGAAAGTACATAGTTGCTGTCACCAATACTACTAGACAGAATTAATATCTATCTACAAATGTTATAATAATATTTGAGTATAACGCTGTGGAAATTTGATATAAAGGAGGTAAACAATCTGTCAAGATAAAATTAGGATAATACATTGTTTTGTTCAAATTTAAAATACAAAGGTTGTATTTGTCTATTCATGTCATTGACTGTTGGAATTTGAAAAGAAAAAAGGTGTTCATGTTTATTAACTGAATGACATGACACGTCACGTCACTGCCTCAAGTTTCAATCTTCTTTCTTTGAGATAAAGAGGTTTTTATCTTGTCATGGCTTGTAATAACAACCAGGATCAATCCTGCTGTACAGTCGTGGCTAAAAGTTTTGAGAATGACACAAATATTAGTTTTCACAAAGTTTGCTGCTAAACTGCTTTTAGATCTTTGTTTCAGTTGTTTCTGTGATGTACTGAAATATAATTACAAGCACTTCATACGTTTCAAAGGCTTTTATCAACAATTACATGACATTTATGCAAAGAGTCAGTATTTGCAGTGTTGGCCCTTCTTTTTCAGGACCTCTGCAATTCGACTGGGCATGCTCTCAATCAACTTCTGGGCCAAATCCTGACTGATAGCAACCCATTCTTTCATAATCACTTCTTGGAGTTTGTCAGAATTAGTGGGTTTTTGTTTGTCCACCCGCCTCATGAGGATTGACCACAAGTTCTCAATGGGATTAAGATCTGGGGAGTTTCCAGGCCATGGACCCAAAATTTTAACGTTTTGGTCCCCGAGCCACTTAGATATCACTTTTGCCTTATGGCACGGTGCTCCATCGTGCTGGAAAATTCTTCACCAAACTGTTGTTGGACTGTTGGAAGAAGTTGCTGTTGGAGGGTGTTTTGGTACCCTTCTTTATTCATGGCTGTGTTTTTGGGCAAAATTGTGAGTGAGCCCACTCCCTTGGATGAAAAGCAACCCCACACATGAATGGTCTCAGGATGCTTTACTGTTGGCATGACACAGGACTGATGGTAGCGCTCACCTTTTCTTCTCCGGACAAGCCTTTTTCCAGATGCCCCAAACAATCGGAAAGGGGCTTCATCTGAGAATATGACTTTGCCCCAGTCTTCAGCAGCCCATTCACCGTACTTTTTGCAGAAGATCAATCTGTCCCTGATGTTTTTTTTGGAGAGAAGTGACTTCTTTGCTGCCCTTCTTGACACCAGGCCATCTTCCAAAAGTCTTCGCTTCACTGTGCGTGCAGATGCGCTTACACCTGCCTGCTGCCATTCCTGAGCAAGCTCTGCACTGGTGGCACTCCGATCCCGCAGCTGAATCCTCTTTAGGAGACGATCCTGGCGCTTGCTGGACTTTCTTGGATGCCCTGAAGCCTTCTTAACAATAACTGAACCTATTTCCTTGAAGTTCTTGATGATCCTATAAATTGTTGATTTAGGTGCAATCTTAGTAGCCACAATATCCTTGCCTGTGAAGCCATTTTTATGCAACACAATGATGGCTGCAAGCGTTTCTTTGCAGGTCACCATGGTT
This sequence comes from Danio jaintianensis, assembly GCA_903798115.1. Lineage (NCBI taxonomy): Eukaryota > Metazoa > Chordata > Actinopteri > Cypriniformes > Danionidae > Danio > Danio jaintianensis. The sequence goes on along the minus strand of CAIGQV010016547.1, from coordinate 17,232,043 downwards.
AAACAATCGAAGAACAATGATTTCAAGCATCACCCTCCTTTTAACATGTCAAGTCTGCCATTCTAACCCAATCAGCCTGACATAATGAGTTAACAAGACGATTACTGAAATGATCTCAGCAGGTCCTTTAATGACAGCAATGAAACACAGTGGAAAGTTTTTTTCAGGATTAAGTTAATTTTCATGGCAAAGAAGGACTATGCAATTCATCTGATCACTCTTCATAACATTCTGGAGTATATGCAAATTGCTATTATAAAAACTTAAGCAGCAACTTTTCCAATTTCCAATATTTATGTAATTCTCAAAACTTTTGGCCACAACTGCATTCATCGTAAACCCACTTGGCAAGCAAAGCTATATTTTAAAGCACAGAAAAACAGAAGATTTATTATTTCAGCATCACCTTTCACCTCTTTGCAACTTCACACATTATATCTGTTGAAACACCACAGCATTGCAAGACAACTAGCATAAATGATACAGAGGCTTTTGGACTAAACCATCACATGGGGACATCAATGAACATCCATTTAACTATGTGTGCAGACAATGAATACAATCTAAGTTATAAAACATGCACCATTAGTTGTTAAGACGTCACTCTTGATGTAACATCTTAAGGACTTTGAGAGGACTAATGGTTTAATGTTTTGTTTCAGGACTGGAACGTCACATGGTACACAGCACATCCAGACCTCACAAAGTGCTTCCAGCACACAATACTGGTGTGGTTCCCTTGTTTCTATCTCTGGATTTGTGCCCCTTTCTACTGCTTGTATCTCAAATTCAATGACAATGGACGCATATCTATTTCCAGCCTCTGCTGTGCCAAGACGGTGAGTCATACCAGTCATATCAAGACTTATAGAACACGCTCACTTGAATATAGCATCAGTCAGTTAAAACATGTAGAGCAGGATGACACCACTAAAAAGCTTTTAAGACACATGCAATTCATTCTATGGGGAGGAAGCATATGAACGGATCATACAGGGCTCACTTCAACAAAGGTTTTAAAAATGTACCCTAGTACCTTCCTGTCAAAAGGTTTTAGTGTCTTAATATTAAAAAAATAAATAATTTTAAGATTGCAGGTAAATCAAGTCTAGCAGGGAATACAGCAGTGTTTGGGGTCAAAAAGATCTCTCTCCCTCTCTCTCTTTAAATTAAACATTATGTTCAGCAAGAATTAATTAAGTTGACTAAATGTAACAGTTGAAACTAAAAGTTCACAATAAAGATTACAAAAGTGCATAATGTTACAAAAGAATTATAGTTCAAATAAACTAAAATGACTAGAAAGCCAATGTCAGTTTTTTTTATCTAAACATAAAAGCAGCACAACCTTTTTTCAACACAGATCATTAGAAATTTTACTTAAGCAGCAAATCAAAATGTTAGACTGATTTGTCAAAAAAAAAAATCAAACTAGAAGAATTTTGCTGAAAATTCTAAAATGTCAACAAAATAATACTCTATATTAAATATATAAATAATACTGTATTTAATATAAATAAAAATTAAATAATCAAAAACGATCAAATTAATGATTAAATAAATGGATGAGCATCAGAGACTTAATTGCCCCCGAACATTTGAATGGTCATGTAAATAAAGCATTTTTTGAGGGAATGACAGAACAGTGTTACTCACATGTGTTTGTGCACATTTTGTAGGGTTTGGCTCTTTGTCTGGCCTCCTTTGGTTTTCTGGAGACAGTCTACCTGCTGGTGGAAAGAAGCAAAGACATAGAGCATCACATGGTCTTTCTCCTGAGCCCTATAATCCGCAGCCTTACTATGGTAAATCACACTATTAATATTTTCATAAGCCTCCATAATTGCAATACATTCAAAACTCTGCTACTAGAGTTTCTTACCCATAGAAACGAAAATTCTCATGCATACTTAATGCTGCGCTCAAAGGCACTACATAAAATAAACTATTTTAACAAAAATTACTTATTTTAGTAATTAATTATTATTATTATGAAAATTGCTCTTAAATATACTGGTAATTATACGCAAATGATGTAAAAGTGTATGGTATTAAGATATACTTGAGTGATTTTAAAATGTCCATTATTGGATGTTATGAAACACGAAGCTCAGAAAACTGACCCCACTGTGTCCTCAGATACTGGCAGTGTTGGTGATCCACTTAGAAAGGCTGAGGGGTTTTCGTTCCTCTGTGTTTCTCTTTCTGTTTTGGACGCTGGCGGTGGTCTGCTCACTGGTGCCTCTCAGAGCCAACATACAAGCTATCATAGAAGAGGTCTGTACATCCACACTTCAACTGTTGTATGACACAAAAAAATACGTTATTTAACGTCACCTTCAACTATCTTGCTGATGATTATTAACTACATATCAGTTTGTAGTCATTGTTTTAGAAGACTCTCTTCTCAATGTCTGCTAACACTTAATTTTGATTTTACCAACAATTTTACTATGATACCAGTCAACAAATCATACTCTAGTAAAAATAAAAACGGACATTCTGCTGACTATACTTAGTCAACAGAATGTCTAAAAAAGGCCATCAGAACAAATGGTTGTCTACTTTTATTCCATGCTCTCAGATCTCAGCCTTTTTCATTTTTTAGTTGATTCAAATTTGTGAGTAAAATTGACAAACAGACATCTTAGTCTTAGTATATTGGGGTTCCCAATATAGTAGGATCAGAATGTATATTGAAACCATTTGATTTGAAATATTATTAAAACCTCTAGGGGCAGCACGGTGGCGCAGTGGGTAGCACGATCCCCTCATAGCAAGAAGGTCGCTGGTTCAAGCCCCGACTGGGTCAGTTGACATTTCTGTGTGGAGTTTGCATGTTCTCCGGTGTTTGCATGGGTTTCCTCCCGGTGCTCCGGTTTCCCCCACAAGTCCAAAGACATGTGCTATAGGTAAATTGAATAAGCTAAATTGGCCGTAGTGTATGTGAGTGTGTGCAAGAGTGTTTGGGTGTTTCCAAGTGATGGGTTGCAGCTGGAAGGGTATCCGCTGCGTAAAACATGTGCTGGATACGTTGGCGGTTCATTCCGCTGTGGCGACCCCTGATTAATAAAGGGACTAAGCCGAAAAGAAAATGAATGAATGAATTAAAACCTCTAGTTTTTTATATGCGTTTTATTTTTTACACCATTTCTAGCTTGAGTGTTGCTCCTAATAATAACTTTCACATAAAGGTTTCATTTTTGCACATTGTGTACATACTGTAGTAATTTTAATAACCCTAACTATACAGTAAGTAGTATTACTTCATTAATTAATTTCACTCAAGATAATTTCATTTAAGTTAAATGAATAGTTACACTGTAAAAATGACAGTGTTATATTAAACTGGAAAGTAACAGTAGAGGATTGATAGATCAATAAGGTTAGACTTTGAGTTAGTAGAACAACTAATGTACAGGCAAAATTATTTCTAGTCAGATATAAAAGTCTATTATGACTAGCAATATCTTTGCAACTGCATATCAACTAACTCTCAGAGTATTAGTAGACTGTTTGATAGAGTTGGAATTTGTAGAATTAGTTAACTTGAACTTGAAAAGTTGTGTGTAGCCTAGTAAAAATAAAGTATAAAGGGGAACATCAAAAAAAAATTATCTCATGCATGCGTAACACAGGCCCCTGCATGGTTTTGTTAATGAGTGTTACTCAGTCTCGCTCTCTAAATTTATCTGTGTTGTGTCTGAGACGAGACGTAAACAGAGTGCTTACAGCTGTAACGTCTGGGCCTGCCGCTTTTCCCCCTTTCCGCTTCCCTCAATGGCCTCTCTGTCTGGAGCTGAGGCAGAGCTCAGAGAAGTCACAATCACCACTGGGGCTTTTCCAGACAGATATAAGAAGCCGAATGTATGTCTGCGGATGCCGCTACTGTCTCCCTCCGTCTGTCTGTCTGTCTCTCGCCTACTGTGATCCTCCCGCTCCATAATTATTTCACTGCATCATCTGTCAGACACAACAACCATCGTCTTGACACTGGAAAAGAAAATACATATATAAGAAAATCACGTGTAAAGACAGTGTGCGTATATATTAAGCATGGAATGTATAATATGTGGCTGTCAGAACTGATGTATAGGGATGGAAGTGTGGCAAAAAAAATAAAAATAAAATAAAATAAAGTCCTAGTCAACAATCTGATAAAGGCACTTCATATATTTCTTACAAAAATCACAAAGTAGTTAAAAAACAAACAAAACAAAAAAACAATAGAACAAAAGCAAACTTTCTGGAAAGATTTACTCTGACTGGTAAATAACTTCAAACTATCACTGGTCATGGCGATGACACAATAGGTGGGTGTGGCTCTGATGCTCCACCTTTTTTGATGTCAAAATCTAGATAAATTTGCTAGATTTGCACATTCCACCACTCTCAGCAGTTTGAATAGCTTTTGGATGTTTGCAAACTCTAAATGGTACTTCCGACGTCTTTGTTTTAAGCAAAAAAAAAAAAAGAAAAACGAGTTTGTTGCGAGTACATTAGTTAAAGCTTTAGTGGGAAACAAACTTAATATTTATTTTATTATATAAAACACATAAATGAAACATCCTACATAGCTATGGGGAAAACAATTAAGAAACCACTTTAAAATTGTTATTGTAAGTAGTTTTTGTAAATAAATATATTATGTATGTACACTACAGATGATGCTCGATTCCCCTCCGTCATTATTTCCCTTATGCAGATATTCTTTTAGATTACAATTTTAGAACTACTTCTTATTGTTATAGATTTCACCCTGCTGTGAATTTGATTGAGTTAATTGATTTATATATTTGTGATCTGAATGAAAAGATTTATTTTTTAAAAATCGATTTATAAGAACAAAATTTGTTTACACAAGTTTCACAACAGCTCTCGGAACTAAAAACAGCATAAACAGATATTTATGTATATGTATAGAATGCACATACTCCTAAAAAAAGCTAAAGTGAATGCCCACAATGAAAATACTGACATTTGAAAATAAACACTTGTAAAATGTAGGTCACAAGTACAATAAGGTAAAAATGCAGTAAGAAACAGCTTCATGTTGACAGCCTATACACTGACATAGGAGCTGAAGCTTGGTTTGCGGTGGGATCTACCAACGTGCAGAAGCAAAACAACCAGCTCTTGGTCCTCTCATACCACACTGTGGGAAGACATCTTCCCTGACCAGTTTGAGTTTGTCCAAACTGTTTAAGCGTACTGTGTGGTGGACAAATAATCACAGTGTCCTCCATTGTGGAATCCAGAGTTTGGACTGTGACCATTTGAGTAAAGGAAGCTTGTGTTTACATACACTCTTAAAGAGGCCACTTTCTCTTATAGCTTGGCCATTTGACACCAATTCTGTTAGAAGTCCATAGGAATAGATGCCCTCTGTGGCCCCTGTAAAACTTTCAACTGGAGCTCCAGGCCTCTGGAAAAGGTTTTTGTTGTTTTGAACCCAAAGCCCGGACCTCTAGCATATTTTCTCTCAAACAAATCCTGAACCTTGTATCATGCAATACACAAATAGGGCATGTGCACGGAGATTAAACTTCATGCCAAATAGCAAACAAAAATAATGGCTGTAACACAGTAATACAAACAGAAGCGTTAATGATCTGTTTGCACAATTATTTGATAAATATTAATAGATTAAATACAATTTTTAAAAGTGATTCAGAAAGAATCAGAAAGAGCTTTATTGCCAGGTATGTTCACACATACGAGGAATTTGTTTTCGTGACAGAGCTTCTGCAGTGCAACAAAATTACAGAGACAGGACAAAAAACAGATAATAAATATATTTAAAAAATAAAACTTGTAGTGAATGCAAATATACAAATTGACAAGTGTATGTACAGGAA
>CAIGQV010016547.1:17210323-17221185 GCA_903798115.1 Danio jaintianensis | reverse complement strand
ATATACATATATATATACATATATATATATATATATATATATATATATATATACACATACATATTATATATATATATGCACATACATATTATATATATATATGCACATACATATTATATATATACACATACATATACATATATATATATAGGGCCTCACGGTGGCGCAGTGGGTAGCACAATCACCTCACAGCAAGAAGGCCGCTGGTTCGAGCCTCGGCTGGGTCAGTTGGCGTTTCTGTGTTGAGTTTTCATGTTCTCCCTGTGTTGGTGTGGGTTTCCTCCGGGTGTTCCAGTTTCCCCCACAAGTCCAAAGACATGCGCTATAGGTGAATTGGGTAAGCTAAATTGTCCATAGTGTGATACATACATACATATATACACGCACGCACATACATACATACATACATACATATATATCTTGCATATACAGTAATACGCATACTGTACTTAGAGATTCTTACATCAGAAGCATTTATATTTAACATTGAATCTCTTTATTAATATACAAACTGATATTGTGGAAAATATGTACACAAGATTAAAAGAAATACATTTTCAGAACAAAAATACTTTTTCAAGCTGAAGTCTATAATATGACCTCCCTTGAACTTGTTTCAGACTTGAGATTGTCCTGAAATTTTTTGACATAATGTGATATGTAATTTTAGGCCTCTTTCAGGATTTTTAAAATCTACAGAAGCCATTTCATGACAGTGTGTTTAACTAGCTGTTTTTGTTTCTCAAAATATGATTTAACTGCATTAGAAATGTGTTTGGGATCATTATCATGCTGAAATATAAAACCAATACATAACCCTAACCCTAATCAATAACCCTATCCCATAATGGATTAAAACATGTCTGTTGTTTTCAGCTTTCACAATCCCATCAATTCAAACAATATTGCCAACTCTACTAGCATAAATGGAGACCCAAACCAGGCCACAGCTTTTACTATATTCATTGAAAGGCAGCAAGCACTAATTCTTCCCTCTTTCTCCAATTAGTGAAAACTCTAACCTGTATTTTCTGGTAGAATTTTAATAAAGAAAATTAGAAATAATTATATATTGTCATTATGGACACTAAAACAACAAATGTAATGGTGGCCTTGAACTTTTGCACAGTACTGTAGATATAAAAATGATATGCTAATATTTGGCCCTGAGTAAATTATAATAATGTCTGTTCTTGTTCTCCAGTCTACTGCTAGGCTATGTGAGGGATGAAGATGCCCCGTTATGGAAGGGATACCTCTTTGCCTTTTCACTGTTCCTGTTGTCTTGTCTACAGTCCCTATTTAACCATCAGTACATGTATACCTGTTTCACAGTTGGCATGAGGGTTAAAACTGCAGTTATGGGCCTGGTGTACAGGAAGGTAAATCTTTGAAGCGTTTATTAGCAAGTGCAAAGAGGCATTTAATGGATCTTACATTTACTCTGGTTGTCCACAGTCTCTGGTCATCAACAGTGCAGCACGCAGGACATGTACAGTGGGAGAGATAGTGAACTTGGTTTCAGCTGACACCCAGAAACTCATGGATTTTGTAGTGTACTTCAATGCAGTGTGGCTGGCCCCCATTGAAATCACCTTGTGTCTTTTCTTCCTCTGGCAGGTAAGAACAGATGCTTCTATAGAAATAAAAAATGAATATATGTTCTTGTTTTTTGTTCTTCTACAATATGTTGTATTGTCATACTTTCCCAAAGTATACTTAAGTTACTAAAAAAAAGTGTACAAAAGCCTTTCAAAGTATACTCCAACTAGTCTGTGCGATAGCCTCGTAGAAAGTGCTCTAACATGCAGTACAACTGTGTGTTGTCCCGAGTTTAAATCCTGGTACTCAAACCTTTCCTGATCCTATCCCCCTTTCTCTCTCAAACCTTGCTTCTTGTCCAACTACTCTCCTATCCCAAAAAACAAATCTTTAAAAAAAGTATACTCCATTTGATGTATGCATACACAAAAAGTTATAGAACATGTACTCATCTGGACATTCAGTTTATTAGGTACACCCATTAATATCTAATCAGTCATTCACATGGCAGAAACTCTAGATGTTCTGCTAAAGTGAGTGACTTTGAAGGTGTCATGAATGTTTGTGCCAAACGGGCTGGTCTGAATATTTTAGAAACTGCTGATCAACTGGGAATTTCATGCATAACCATCTCTAAGGTCTACAGATAATGGTCTGAAAAAAGATATTCAGTGAGTAACAGTTCTGACAGAGTTTGAAGAATCTCAAACTGGTTTCTTCAACATGACAATGAGTTAAAATTACAAAAATTATGCAAAATATACTTTAGGCCAGTGTTTCTCAACCACGTTCCTGGAGGACCACCAGCTCTGCACATTTTCCATGTCTCCTTAACCAAACACATCTGATTCAGATCATCAGCTCATTATCAGAGACTGAAAAACCTGTAATTGGTGTGACAGACAAAGGAGACATCCAAAACATGCAGTGCTGGTGTTCCTTCAGGAGCGTGGTTGAGAAACACTGCTTTAGGCTTTATGGGTACAGCAGCTTGTCACTGGGTTTTTAAAAGGCCTACCCAAAAACATTTCTCTGAGCAACAGTAAATGTAACCACCTCTTCAGAATACATTCCCCGTTGTACACTTGTACCTGTTGTACACCTAAAAGGTACCATTTTGCCATGAAAATGAAATGAAATAAATTTTAATTAAATTAATTTCATTGTCATTATTGCATCTGCTTTTAAATACATTCTATTCACTTTTTATTCATCTCACCCCTGTGCAGCATCTCGGACCATCCGCCTTGGCTGGTATCGCCACTGTGATTCTCATCTTTCCTTTGAATGGGTTCATTGCCAAAATGAGAAGCAAGCTCCAGGTATTGTCCATATTGTTGCTACAATATTATTATTATTATTCCTATACATTATATTCATGTTGTGGCAACTGAGGTCATATCGGTACATAGTATCGTCAATCCGCTTCATGTCTACAGATAATTTAAAAAACAAGCATGTGAACAGTCCGTGCAGTTCTGTCCTTTGATGTTGTGATATTATGAACATGGTAAAAATTACAGGATTACATATTCATATATTGTAAAACTTAATATCTTTATTCGTTTCATGTCAACCATCCAAAGAATTTGGAAACTTTGGAAATTTGTAACAAAAAAATGGAAAACTTGCCCATGTGGGTTTCTTTCTATTCTTGCAAGTAATCTTGGTTGCATGGCTCTGAATTCAGATGTGTTTACTGCTTTCAGGAGGTCCAGATGATGTACATGGATGGACGCATTAAGTTGATGAACGAGATCTTGAGTGGCATAAAGATCCTGAAGTTTTACGCTTGGGAGAATGCCTTCAGAGAGCGAGTGCTCGGATACAGGGAGAAAGAGCTAAATGCTCTGAAGAAGTCCCAAATACTTTACTCCATTTCCATCGCCTCCTTCAACTCCTCCACTTTCTTGGTATATTTCATATGGACATCAACAAATATTCAAATGATCCTAACATCTATATAATTATATGACATACTCCACTTTGCCTACAGATTGCATTTGCCATGTTTGGAGTCTATGTGCTGATTGATGATAAGCATGTTCTGGATGCTCAGAAAATCTTTGTGTCCATGGCTCTTATTAACATACTTAAAGCTCCACTCAGTCAACTGCCATTTGCAATGAGCACTACAATGCAGGTGAGCGCCAGTACTATATGCACTATATGTTTTATGATGTTAGAGCACTTTCAAGAATATTTAGAAGACTTTTTTCACATTTCTAAGGCTGTGGTTTCTCTCAAACGACTCGGGAAGTTTCTCTGTCAAGATGAGCTGAAACCTGATAGCGTGGAGAGAGTTCCATACAATCCCGGTGAGTGCATTAGCTTTCCTCTATGACATAAAACACTTAATATGCCTCATATGAGAAACATTTTTACATGTTGAACAATAAAGAGTTTTGTTCCCCTATCAATGTCATGGTGGAATCCTAAAGCAGGAAGGCGTAAACAAAACCGTCATCCAAAAAACAAAGTTACTGATTTGCCAGAAACACCCACCTTGAAAAAAAAATTTTGCGAGACAAGCTCATTTGTGTAAGACTTTTGAAACATTAATTTAAACACTGTAATTTAACAAACACTTTAAGAAAATTTTGTGGCTACGAGTTGGGTTTTGGTAGAGGCTAAAATGTGCTTGATGACTTCATGCAGCGGTTAGTGGAAGGGGATTTTCAGCTTTCAAGCTGTAATTACATATTTATATAACTTTTTTCCACATTTTTGTGTGATAAAAGTCTTTTTTTAAAACTGGTTTATTAAAAATGCATCTTTTTTGTAATAAAGTCAAAGAGAAGCTTCTGTCTTTCTCTTTTCTTCATTTGATTATGCTTAATAACAAACTCAGGCCCGTAATAATAACCCATGGTTGGTGTTTTTTATGTAAAAGCATTAACCAAAATTGTGAACCTGTTGCCACATTAACATTTGGCATGGCTTCGTGACGTCCTTCAGATCTTGGAAGCCCTTTTCAAGTTTGGGAGAGTTAGAAATAAAACTTTTTTTTTTTTTTAGAATTTAGCTAAACTTCCTCAGCAGGGGAACAAAATACATGATGAAAGTGAACTACAGTTGAAGAAATTCTAAAGGCTGGTGGATTATTCTTTAAACCATGGATCCAGTCAGGTCAAGATGGGAGGCAGAAAGTTGTACCAGAAATCACCCAAATGTTATAGGGAAAGGTTCATTTTCCCAAACCAAATGAGCAAAGCGATTACATTTAGTCATTTAGCAATCATTTGTCCAAAGTGACTTAAGGAGGCGATTCAGCAAGAAGAGGAAATACACAAAAGAAGGGCTAATTATAAATAACAACTGTGAGTGCTTAGACAATTTAGTGCTAGAGTAAGGAGGGAGTTTTTCTATAGAGAGAAGAGTGTTTCTATAGGTGGTTTGTCAAGCCCACTCACGTTTGTGAAGCAAACTTCACAAATGCACTTTTTTTTTTTTTATAAATAAAAAAATAAAAAAATTGATTGTAAGAATGTGTCTGGTTAAAGGGTCAGAGAGATAAAAGAGTGTGTTTTCTACATGTGGTTTGTCAAGCCTACTCACCTGTGTGAGGCACATTCAGAATTAATAATGATTTGTGTCGTGTTGTGTGGTGAGGTGCGGGAGAAAAGAGGGGGTCTTGGTTTTGTTTGGTTTTGAATCGCTCAGGTGATCTCGGAAAAGATGGGTTTTTAGTTGTCGTTTGAATGATACCAGTGAATCCGTAGTCCGTGTGGGAATGAGCAGATAATAAAGCCCTAGGAGTTGGATACTTGGTTGAAGAGGAAAAATTATGTCCAATGACCTCAATAAACTTCTCAAAGAGACAGAAAATTAAGAGTTGGTAAAAATCTCCTTGTAGAAGAGGTGAGAGAAAAGACACCTAATCCACTGACTAGGCAAGAACTGTTCATCCAAGAAGTTTATCTAGACCTGCTCTGAAGAAGCTCTACTTGTTCCTGGATCAGAAGCAGAAGTCAGAATTGAGAATGAGGTTTCCAAACTTGAAACACAATGGAAAAGTTGGAAAATCTATCCTACAGACTAACCCCATAGGAATGGAGCTGAAGAAGCAGCTGTTCATATTGTGAAACATGATTTGAATAACCTGGGAGGAGGTGGAATGCTCACACGGAGTGACTGCAGACTTTAATCATGTGGGTTTGAAAGCAGTGCTTCCTAAAATGTGTAAAATGTGCAACAAGAGGAGATAACACACTGAGCTATCATACCTGGGCCAGTCTGACCACTTGCCCCTGCTCTTAATCCCTGCAGACATCCCCCTGAGAAAAAAAATGTTCCTGCCAAAACTGTTCAAATGTGGCCTGATGGAGCCTCTCAGCAGCTGCAGAACTGTTTTAGCAGAACTGATTGGGAGATTTCTAAACACCAGGACCTAGAGGTGTTCACTGATACTGTGCTGTGTTATATCAAAAATTGCATGAACTGTGTCATGGTAAAGAAACAAATCTGGCTCTTTCCCAATTAAAAACCCTGGATGACAAGGAAGGTAACATTGCTATTAAATATGGAGATGGAGTCCTCTACCGTGTGGTCTGAGTCAATCTGAAAAACTGCATCAAGAAGGCCAAGACAGAACAAAGATCTAGGAACATCTAAATAGCAACAACACAAAGCAGGTGTGAGATGATATTCGGCACCTCACCAACTACTGGCCCAATCTACAAGTGTGTAAACTGTTGGACCTGGGAATGACAAAGGAACACGTCTATGTGGACTTTCTGTCAGGACTTACACAGAGGGTCAAAGCAGGCCCACAAACCTCATCAGCCTGAGTACTGGATCACAACGAGGCTGTGTCTTATGCATCTGAGTGGGGGTTTGAAAATTAAATGAAATCCCATGCAATATCTGACTATATATATATGTGTAATATGTGTATATCTTGTGCAATATCTGTTATTTCCCACGAAACATATGTTAAGTGTATAAAGTGTAATTTGTCATTTGTGTATCATGTGGAACAAGCTAAGCACTTAAAGTTTGTGGACTTTCCACATGTACCAATGACAATAAAATATATTCTATTCTATTCTCTTTTCAGATTTTGAAAGTGTTGTTATTAACAATGGCACATTCAGCTGGTCTAAAGAGAGTACACCATGTCTCAGGAGGTAGATTTGAATATCACTTACTTAAAACACATGCTAAAAGATCTCTGTACATCCACCATTCCTATAGATTTTAAAATCTGGCAACAATTAATTTCAGGATCAATGTTAAAGTTCAGCGAGGTTCACTGGTGGCTGTGGTTGGTCATGTGGGCAGTGGAAAATCCTCTCTGTTGTCTGCAATGCTGGGTGAAATGGAAAAGAAAAGCGGCCACATCACAATAACAGTAAATCTTTCAGGAACATCATTGAAAATATATATTGCACATATATATAACATCAATTGCATATTCCACATCATTTTGCTATAATTATTTTTCAGGGTTCTGTGGCTTATGTTCCTCAGCAAGCATGGATCCAGAATGCCACTCTTAAAGACAACATTTTGTTTGGATGTGAGAGGAAAGACAGTTTGTACCAGAAAGTGGTGGAAGCCTGTGCCCTCCTACCAGACTTAGAGATCCTTCCTGCAAGAGATGCCACAGAGATTGGAGAGAAGGTAATATGGAAAGATTTTTATGACTTGTGCAAACCAGACGTGATTTAATAAAGTTAAAAGCTATTAAATATGACCTTTTATACACTCCAGATACGCTGAGTTTCACAAGGGCTATGACTAAATAAATTTTTACAATGTTCACAGGGGTTAAATCTGTCAGGAGGTCAAAAACAGAGAGTAAGTCTGGCAAGAGCAGTCTACAGGAAGGCTGATATCTATCTGTTGGATGATCCCTTGTCAGCGGTGGATGCGCATGTGGGTCAACACATCTTTGAAAAGGTCATTGGACCTAACGGAGTTCTTAAAAATAAGGTAAAATTTTAAAAAGCAAATAACATGAAGAGCAGAAAATTACTCTAAAAGCTAATATATGAAATGCTATATTCTCAACTGAAGTAACCGTTTCGTAATTGAATAGCAATTAAGCAAATTTCTATTCCTGTCATTCCAACTGAACTTTGTGGATTTAACTATGGCTAATTTTTGTAAGAGACATGATACAGATTTAAAGTTACAAACACTATATTGCAAAAAGGTTTGGGAACAACAGGCCTTTTTGTCCAACATCAGCGCCTGACTTCACAAATCCGCTTCTAGTAGAATGGTCAAAATGGTCAACTCCTAAACCTTGTGGAATGTTTTCCCAAAAACTGCTGAAACTGCAAAGTGTGGGCCAAGTCCATACTAAACAATAGGGATTAAGATAGGGATGCCATGAAAGTTCATGGAAAGTCAAATGTCCCAAACTTTGGCAATATGATGTAGTAAATAGCTTGATTGATCATGATCTCTACTCCTTGCTAAAACAGACTCGTGTTCTGGTGACTCATGGGCTCAGCTTCCTGCCCCAAGCAGACCTGATCCTGGTGATGGCGGATGGAGAAATCACAGAGATGGGCTCTTATACTGAGCTTCTGAGCAGAAAAAATGCCTTTGCAGAGTTTGTTAAAGCTTTTTCTGTTAGTGAACGCAAGGAAAGTGCCACGCACAAAGGTAAGATTGAGTTTACAGTCACTACAGTAACAATTTATGTTAACATTGGTAAAAAAATGCAGATGCACCTTGTTTTAGGGACCAGGAAATCAGTATCTCGCCTAAGCATGACAGACTTCTCTATTGACCTCTCTCAAGAGCAACTCATCAGGTAAAAGTAACCAAGTTTTGAAAATGCAACTTCTACATTTGTTGAAAAACTCATATTTACCTTCCTGTCAACTTTGTTTAATGAAGTGGAGACATGGGAAGTGCAAGTATACAAACAATGGAGGCCATATCGGACACAGAACAGGAGACGGACAGGGAAGAAGTTGGCAGACTAACTCAGGCTGACAAAGCCCATACAGGCCGGGTAAGCAGTACAGCCACATCCACAGACTTCACAAACAACAGTCAAAATATACCTTTACGTGTAGCTCAATTCAAAGGTCAAGGTGGCAGGTTAATTTTAAAGTTCAGCTATGGGTCAGTGACAAGGGTTTTAGATACTCGTGTCACCACAGAGATCTAATTTTAACCCCTGATTACAGACCTTTGAGCTTCATTGTTTTGAACACTATAATATAGCCTGTACATGCAAAACATAATCCACAGTGCTGTTCATCACACGTTCTTCTTGATAATGGGTCACATAGGTGAAACTGGAGATGTATGTGGAGTACTTCAGGACCATCAGCTTGGCACTCATCATCCCCATTATCTTCCTCTATGCGTTCCAGCAAGCTGCTTCACTGGCTTACAACTACTGGCTCTGTTTGTGGGCAGATGACCCGGTTATAAATGGAACGCAGGTTAACACTGATCTGAAGCTTGGTGTTTATGGAGCTCTTGGCTTTGCTCAAGGTTTGCATTCCCTAATGTTCCTCAGGAAGCATCTAGTACCCTTGGTCTGTATATTTGTCTTGAACATTAACTGTAATAATTTATTCCAGGAATTGCAATTTTTGGGACTACTGTGGCAATATCCCTTGGAGGAATAATTGCATCCCGGCAACTTCATCTGGACCTTCTCAACAATGTACTTCACTCTTCTATGTCATTCTTTGAGAGTACACCCAGTGGTAACCTTCTCAATCGTTTCTCAAAAGAGATAGATGCCATTGATTGCATGATTCCTGATGGTCTGAAGATGATGCTGGGCTATGTGTTTAAACTTCTGGAGGTTTGCATTATCGTGCTGATGGCAACTCCATTTGCAGCAGTGATCATACTGCCATTGGCTATTCTCTATGCATTTATCCAGGTATGTTACTACAGATCGCCCAAAAAACAAGGATATTAAAACAAGGAGCACCTGTCATTTATTTGACACAAATTCGACTTTGTTTTCAGAGTTTCTATGTTGCCACATCCTGCCAGTTGAGAAGACTAGAATCAGTGAGTCGTTCACCCATCTATACTCATTTCAATGAGACAGTCCAAGGAGCTAGTGTGATCCGGGCCTTCGGTGAACAGCCTAGGTTCATTCTTCAAGCTAACAGCCGAGTGGACTTCAATCAAACATCCTATTTCCCAAGATTTGTGGCTACAAGGTCAGATTCAGTTTACTTATTCATTCTTTGTTGTGTGTCCAGCCATTCAATCCAAGCTTTTACAATATTTGTAATGTTATTTCAATAGGTGGCTGGCAGTAAATCTAGAGTTCCTGGGTAACCTGTTGGTCCTTGCTGCAGCTATCCTCTCTGTTATGGGAAGGGAAACTTTAAGCCCTGGAATCGTGGGGCTAGCCGTGTCTCACTCTCTCCAGGTACTCATCAAAAAGTCTTTTAAAATCTTTGGAAAAGCAGCATGTTATCAGCATATCATACAAGAAATTCTAAAGACAAATCACACTTTAGGTAACTGGCATCCTAAGCTGGATTGTGCGGTCATGGACTGATGTAGAAAACAACATTGTGTCTGTTGAGCGAGTGAAGGAATATGCTGAAACGGCAAAAGAGGTAGTGCTGGTCTGAATGCTCTGTTTTTGCCCTAAATTCCTTTACAATGAGTGATCAAAGTATATTCATTCTTGCAGTTACCAAGTCTGTTTTGGGTTGTCACAGGCACCATGGACATTCGAGAACAGTCCACTCCCATCTGACTGGCCCAGATCCGGATCCATTGGATTCCAGGCATATGGACTTCAGTACCGCAGGGGTCTTGACTGGGCCTTGAAAGAAATTTCCCTCAGTGTCAATGAGAGAGAAAAAGTAAATATAATATTTGGAGGAACTGAACAAATTGTGTCATATTTAGTATTTTAATACATGCTAAGCCATTCATTAAATGCAATCAGGTAGGAATTGTGGGAAGAACAGGGGCTGGAAAATCATCTCTGGCTCTTGGAATCTTCCGGATCCTTGAGGCAGCAAAAGGAAAGATCTTCATAGATGGGATAAACATAGCAGAGATTGGACTACATGAACTGAGGTCTCGTATCACTATCATCCCACAGGTACACCTGAAAATGAAAAAAAATTATTTAATAACAAATGAGACAAACTTTAGGAAAAGACTTTTAATTTTAATCTCACCTTTTTGCCCCAGGATCCAGTGCTGTTCTCAGGTTCGTTGCGTATGAATCTGGACCCCTTTGATGGCTACACTGATGAAGAGGTTTGGAAAGCTCTAGAACTTGCACATCTTAAGACCTTTGTGTCTGACCTGCCTGACAAACTCAACCATGAGTGTTCAGAGGGTGGAGAGAATCTCAGGTA
>CAIGQV010016547.1:17177730-17205323 GCA_903798115.1 Danio jaintianensis | reverse complement strand
TACCTGAGATTCTCTCCACCCTCTGAACACTCATGGTTGAGTTTGTCTGGCAGGCCAGAAACAAAGTTTTTGAGATGTGCAAGTTCTAGAGCTCTCCAAACCTCCTCATCAGTGTAGCCATCAAAGGGGTCCAGATTCATACGCAACGACCCTGAGAACAGCACTGGATCCTAAAACAGAGGACCAAGTAAAAATAAATTAATCATATACCATTTAAGATAGACTTTTTTTAATGAATCGACAAAAAAATCTGCTAAAAATCTTCTTTATTGTTCTACTGAATAAGAAAAAGGAAAGTCACCTACATCTTAGATTCCCGGAGATTGAGTAAATCCTCATTTTTGAGTGAACTGTTAGTTTAAATGAGGGTTAGAACATTTTTCAAAAAATGCAACACCTGAGGAATGATTGTGATTCTGGATCTCAGCTCATGCAGGCCCAGGTCAGCAATGTTCACTCCATCGATTCGGATCTCCCCCTGCGCTGCCTCAATGATGCGGAACAGCCCTATAGTCAGAGAGGACTTTCCTGCTCCTGTCCTACCCACAATTCCCACCTAAGAAAAACACACAAATACAATTGACCATGTATGATAAATAGACTGAAATGAGCACTACTAAAAGTCAAAGCATAAAAAGACAGACCTTTTCTCCTCCTGTAATGTTAACTGAGATATCACAGATCGCCAGCTCTAAGTCCTCTCTGTATCTCAAGCCAAATTTGTGGATTTCAATGTGACCGGCGGTTGGCCAGCCAGAAGGCAAATTTGAATTCTCCAATCTCCATTCAGCCTGAAAAGAGACAATTCAGATCAATTCAGCAAAGAACAAACAAATATCAACAATTTATCAAGAAGTAAATGAAGTTAACTTAACATACTTTTGGAAGGCTGACATGAAATACAGCATGCCACACTGTAGCAGAACATCCAATACTAGATTAGTCTGCTAATTTTGCTAATTAAACTAAAACTAAATATAATGGTTCATGGAAAGTTTTATTATTTAAAATATTATAATTATAGTGTATTAATATTACAATATTTAAAGAATTCTGGTTGAATGAAAATTATACTTACCAGGGTGAATTCATTCAATAAAATAAATAAATAAAATCTTATAATATAATTGTAATGTTATAAATAATATTAGAATTCTACATAACTTTTTATTACATTTATTTCAGTGATGCCAAACTGTATTTTCAGCCTAATTCCTCGAGTCTTGAGGGTCACATGATCCTTCATAAATTATTCCAATACAATGATTTAATGCAAAAAAATAAAAAAATTTGTACATGTTGAAAACAGCTGTGCGACTTAATATTTTGTGTAAACAGTAATCTCTTGTCTCCGCCCTGTATGCTAATTGCCTTTCTAGTACGGTGTGAGATAAAGCAGGAAACAGGGCTAATCACAGATTGGACTCTGCAGAATCACACACACAATCTGCCTGCTGATGCACTGACCTCTTTCTCTGTGTCTCCATACTCCTTCACCCTCTCCACCGCCACTATGTTAGTCTCCAGCTCAGAGGACATGCGCACCAGCCAGTTCAGAGACGCTGTGACCTGGGTCAAATAGGAGAGGAGTAAGAATGTGTTTGGACATCTAGTCTGTATCTCACCATCTCATTTATCAGACTGACCTGCAGCGCATAAGAGATGGACAGTCCCATGATACCCGGACTCAGACTGTTCCTGGCCATCACTGCAAAAAGTGCTGCAAACATCACAATACAGTTTCCCACAAACTCCAACCTCACTGCCAGCCATCTGCAAGACACAGAAGAGTCACACAAAACATCAACTTTACAAATAACAACACAACACATAAATACATTAATTTTTCTTCGGCTTAGTCCCTTATTTATCAGGGATCGCCACAGCAGAATGAACCGCCAACTATTCCGGCATACGTTTTACACAGCGGATGCCCTTCCTAACACTAATACATCTAACGCCCTATTTTTAATCCGGACAGTTCAGCCAAAAATTCTGCTATTAATTACTCACCCTCATGTCATTCCAATCCACTGAGAACCTTCATTCATCTTCAGAACCCAAATTATTCATCTTCAGAACCCAAATTAAGATATTTTGATAAAATAAAATATATTAAGATAAGAAAACACGTAGACGAACAATGTCATTTTTACAGTTAGTTTTTTTTTAATCATTGCTTCATATGATTACAACTAAACCACTATAGTCACATTGAAAGTTTTTAGTGTTTTTGTTCCTTTTCTTGAGTTTGAATGTCTCTGAACTGTTGTTTGTTGTATGGAGTATGAGGAGGCTATCAAATTTCATCAAAAATACCTTAACTTGTGTTTTGAAGATGAATTGAAGGTTTCAGTGGATTGGAAAGACACAAGGGTAAGTAATTAATAACAAAATTTTCATTTTGGGGTGAACTGTCAAGACAATGAGTGTAAATCAATAGCCATCAACTTCCAGAGTTTTCTTCTCCCTACTATGGAAGTCGATGGCTGCTGGTTTCCAACATTTTTCAAAACATCTTTCTTTTTTTGTTCAACAAAAAAAAAGAAACCCATAAAGGTTTGAAACCCCAATACATATACATATAAACTAGGTAGAACATGTATAAGCCAAAAACAAATTGCGAAATTCTATGAATTCTCACCGGTTGGCTACAATGCTGGGGAAATAAGCTTTCTGGTTGTGGTCCACTCTGCCGTCACTCTCCTTGATGAAGCGCTGCTGCTCTCCAAACGCCCTGATCACACTGGTGCCCAGCAGTGTCTCATTGAAGTGTGTATAGACTGGAGAGCGGCTCACAGACTCCAGTCGCTTCATTTGACGAGAGGACGCCACATAGAAACGCTAGAGACATACAGAGAGCCAAGAAATGAGTTTCGAAATGTCATACTGCAATAACACTGTGTTTAAGTTGCAAGAGCAGTGGCAAGGTGAAACAACTGACTGACCTGTACAAAGAAGTACAGCAGCCCCAGTGGGGGAATGATTATGGCTACCAATGGAGTGGCGATGAGAATGACGGCACATGAGCCCAAAACATTAAACAGAGAGCCCATGAACATTTTTATGATACTAGGGATGACGGAGTCGATCGTGTCCGTCTCTTTGGCAAAACGATTGACCAGGTTACCGCTGGGTGTGCGTTCGAAGAAAGACATGGGTGATCTCAGGACGTTATAGAGCATTGTTTGGTGCAGATAGCGGGAGGCTAAAATCCCACCGACAGACACTGACACAGAATAGCAGAACACTGCAATGCCTGTAAAAGAAAAACAAACAAAAGTTCAAAAGGCTGGTTTTTCGAACCAATTTAATAAAACAAAGACATATACATACATAGGACATGGTCAAGAGAAACAAATAAATAAATAAATAAATAAATAAATAAATAAATAAAATAAAACAATTTCAATACAACATTAAACATATGTAAAGTAAAGGGTCTCCTTTCATTTTTCAAATAACATTTAAAATAAAATATAAATGGCAAAACATTAGGTGAAAATGTTTCATTCATTGAAACTAAATGGGTCAAAATAACACTATATACTTATTCTGACCTGTACTTATTAAAATATATGAGAGAAAGAGGGATTATACAAAATTTTATTCATCAAAAACATCTGGCTAACAACTGGTTAAAATCTAAATGTTTTAATGATAGTAACAACATCAACAACAACTATAATAATCGATATTTAAACTATTGCTATATTGCTAATTGTAATTTCAATAAAAGAAAAATGCACTGAATCAATATTAAAAAGGTTAACAAGAGTTTAATCAATATAAAAAAAGATTGTCATTATTTACTCACCTTTACATTTTTCCAATCCTGAAATCCTAATCATAATATAGACTTTTGGGTGAACTATCCCAATAGGGACTAAATACAAAATGTCTATGGTGTATGGATTACTATATTACTAGAAAGCTATATAATGCAACTGACCTTCAGTGGCAGTAGTCAAATCAATAACGATTTATAACGCAAATTTATGCAATGACACACACACACACAACCAACCAAGTGAAATCACCTTGTGAAATTCCCAGAGCTCCATACACCCCTAAACGCATCTCTCTTTTGGGCTGTGTGTTGTTGACAACGGGGTCATCTGTCCAGAGACTGAGCCAGTAGTTTGAGCCCAGAGAGGACAGATGATGACAGAAGAACAGAAAGATACTGAAGATGGACAGGGGCAAGCCGATAGCCTTCATGTATTCCCAAAACACAGCCAGCTTCACCTGCACAAAAAGACATTTAGCAAACATCAAAATCAACTTGTCAACAAATTTAACGTAACACAAATTATATGATGTTACGACAAACTGTTAGCTGTTATGAGAAACAGACAAACAATATGTCCTGACAATAAAGAGACCGTTATCTCATACTCTGCCAGTGTTGGCCTTGTCTGCCTCGGTCAGTCGGGAAGCTTCTGTAGATTTGATCTTCGTTGCGGCAGCAGCATCATTAGCCTCAGTTTTCTGTGTGGTTTTACCTGTGCCTGTTGCATTAAGAGAGACCTGACTCTGCCTGAAGGACACAGAAAACAACAGGTTAATAAATGTCAAATGGTAAATGGGTGTTACATAAAATGCAACTGACATTTTTATTATCTAGGACAAACATGTGCGTGGGCATATACAGCAATTACTTTTAATAACCTCATACATGGAAAGAAACCAAAATATTAGGTAAAAGTTATATTGGGAGGAGAAAAACACTAAACTTGGTTCAAATATTTATCTGATAAATTATTTGGCAAAAAGGCAAACTACAGCTTATAAAAGAACATGACTTCACTTTACTATGCCTCAAAACGCATAGAGTAACTGCAGTTTTGGTTTGTTTATTCAAACATCAGCAAATTGTGGCTATTTCATGGCAAGACCAATATAAATAAAAATATATTACATAATAAGAACTTTATAATTCAATAAGAGAAGATATGGATAGATATGTTTTTTCAGTTCGATTAGAGTAACTGCAGTAAAATCCGGAGTGCGTATTTCTCACGAAGCAAGTTTCCTTGGGTTATAATGAATGAATCAACTGAAACAAGGATCACATACAAAAGTTTGCTTATACTTTATTTTATGATGTCCTTAAACTATGCATTTAAGTGAGTAGATTGAACCGGTGTAACAGGAAAACCTTAATAAAGTGTTACCCAAAGTTTTCCACTCCCCAAGCACAACTTTACAATATGCTTAGAAAATCAACATCAGCATAATATCAATATGTCTGAATAAAAGGAAACAACATAAATTCACCACTTTTGGCCACTACTGAACACCATGACAAATAGATTTGCATAGTTGTGTTCTTGATTTTGCTTTGTTTTTTACTTCTGTCAAGCTGAAAAGCATTTGGAATGAATGACAGACGTTGTGATTCACTGATTCACCGATTTAGTAAAAATGAACTTACAAATACATTTTATTTTAGATTAACAAAATATTCATTTATCACTTCAAAACAAGAGTAAATAAATAGACATTCCCTCACCTCAATAGGGCAGCAGGACCTCCATTCTCAAGTCCTTTCCGTGGGACTGCATCTGTGGAGGAGAAAACATTGACTAAATCAGATATAAATAACACATATCTTCCTGCATGCTTCATGCCATTCCACAGGCATACTGCAGTTGAGCACAAACATGTCTATATTAAAAACCCAAATAAAAAGCACTCATAGTTTGCTTCTAAGCAACACCTCAAGCCAATTGAAATGAGAATTTCCAAAAAAAAATTTGAAGGTAAAGCAACATTTTAGACTCAGAGGTGAGAGTTAAGTTTAGAAGAATCACCAGCAGACTGTACTGTAACAGAGTCCAGCACCTCACACACAAGTCAGATGAACGATGAACTGTTACACTGAAAAGATTGCTGATGACCAGACATTTTAAAATGTATCGACCATGCTGAATGTAACTCTCTAGCACACAACAATGAGCTTTCCCTATTTCTATCAAATAAAATGACTATATTGACACTGTGTGAATACTATATTTTCAAGTAATTTAATTAAAAACAAATCTAGAAAAGTATTACTCTATATTTTAGATGATTTGTTTTATAAACTTAAAAAATAATTGAAAGCAGCCTGTGACTGAATACATTAAGAATAACAAATAAACATTTTTGAACCATTGAAAAACATGTTTTTATTAAGCTGGTCAAGTGACCATATTGTTTGAAATTGATACAAAATATTTCCATTCCAAATTAACTTTGTCCTTTTGTACATTTTATTCACTAAAGAATCCTGAAAATGTATCAAATAGCATTTTGAATGCGGCATATTAAAATTGGCACATATTAAAAGATTTCTGAAGGATCATGAGATATAATTTATATTATTCACCTTTCAGCATAAATGTATAAATGGTATAAATGGGATCAAGTTGTATTACTGTGAAAAAGGGCAACCATTTACTCTATCAAAGTGAAGCATAAAGCAAGGATAATAGATGATAGATAAATCAAGGGTTGTGAGCTATAGTCCAGTTGGTATTCGTGCTAGACATCACAGAAACAGGAAAACTGGTCTCATCACATCTGCTTGTAGGGAAAAAGTACAAACAGAAGAATGAATTGATGGTGAATTTTAAGGTAATCACCGGGTTAGGTGACCTAGCTGTTTGCACTGTCTTTTGCATTTTCTATACCAATTTGGATATGAGATGCCACCTTTGATGCCATATTGAGTAAAAAAAAAAAAAAAAGCTCCATATTTTACAAAAGTACATACAAAAGACGTAAACAGAAAGCGATGTGACCCGTTTTAAAAGGATAGTGAAGTTTGTTACTCATAACCTTCATGTAAAGAGATTGGGAAACACTGTTTTTTGAAGCTTCGAAACCTTCACAAATTTTGTTTGGAATCAGTGATTCAGACTGTGTATCAAATTGGCAAGATCACTGGATTTCAGTAAACAGGGCTTCGTTACATCATTATTCTTTCTAATTGTTTAAAAGATTCAATGGTTCTCCACTGGGTGGCAACCTCCAGGGTTAGCCAACATAAAAGTGACAGAAATTGCAAGTCATTGACTGGATTCTTGAGGCTGGCTCCAAAAGGGAGTCAATCCCATAAACTTCCCTTGCTAAAATGCCAAACTTTACAGCAGAAAAAAAAAACATGTTAACAGCCTTGTACAAAAAAGATTCAGTAAAAAAAAAAATGAAATGTTGGCAAACAATGGTATGCCTAAACCACCAGTTTCCTAAATCTGAATAAGGCAATAATATGATTACGGTGTTTATTTGAGTTGCTTTTAGAAAGTTCCTTTCATGTTCCTGTTTTACATGTTTATAGTACATTGACGTTAATCGATCTGTACATCACGCTATCCAACGTTTCCTCCAGTTTTTTGTAATTTCTCTGTGTTTCATTTTAAATTAAGAGCATTATAAATAAAATATACTAACAAGCACATGTGGCCAAAACATAAGAGAGAAAAAAGAATCTAAAGAAAAGTCAGCCAGGCATCTCTAGTTGCACCTCTGTGCAATTTTAATTATCTGGGAGTGATGCTCGGTCAGCGCAGTGACAAGCTGACAAGATTTGTGCTCTTTAGAAACTTAAGGATAATATCACGGACACTACATCCATATTCTTTTACAGTCTAGGTGGGTTTACTAAGATTGCCACCAATGTTTAATAACTGAACAGGTTTCATAGTTTCTACCTTAGATTGGATCCGTTATACAAGTTTGTAAATGTTTAATGAGTAAAATGAAATCTGTAAAACGAAAAGGAATAATATTAGTTAAATAGTCTCTTGTTGGCCTGTTTAGCAGAGCCCACAAATGAACAAACCTTGAAAACTGTTAAAAGGAAGTATATTATGTGGAGACATTATTTAATGATATTACATAAGCTAAGTGCATTTGATAGGTTCTAGTTTTAATTTAACATTTCCAGTGTGTTTGAAAAAGGCAATTGCACAATTGGCATTTACACAGTTCTGACCAGCGGCTGTGTCCCTGTAATGTGGTGCTTCGAATGCTTCAAAACTGAATCGTTTTGTGAAGAAATTGGTTCTATTGTTTCAAAGCTTTGAAAAGTTTAGTTTCTCCCAACACTACGGGAAAGTACTAAAGAACTAACTCAGTCTACACTTCAAATATCATACTGCACCTCAAACCTGCATAATAAATAAGCCATATTCTAACATGCAGTACGTGCAGACCTATTGAACGTCTATGGCCCAGGGACCCATTACACCCTCAAACCTTCAGATTTTCCCATTTCGTCCTCTGCCTCCCCTCTCTCTTCTGAAGAGCCGACAGAGAGGACATAAAAAAATAGGAACACATGGAGATGAAGACATACAGACAAACACAAAAAGAGATTTATCTCCAGACAAGGATTAAACGGGGAACAAATCACACACAATGGGAACAATAGGAATCACTCAGCAGAAGTAGCTTTGTGAAAGAACAGATGTGTGAAAGCATGAAAATCCTTCAGACATTTGCTCACCTCCCAATGACTCCTCCCCCTCCTCCTTCTCAGTGTTGGTGTAGGTGCGCAGGAACTCAGCGAAGGCACCCTGTCGGCCCAGCAGCTCAGTGTAGGAGCCCATCTCTGTGATTTCTCCATCCACCATAACCAAGATCAGGTCAGCCTGGGGCAGGAAGCTCAGGCCATGGGTCACCAAAACACGAGTCTGAAAGTGCAGCATGTGTGATGGTGACATGTCTATTAGAGATAGATTTTTGGGGGGAATAATGCAATGGAAATGGGCTTACTCTGCCCTGTAGCAAGCCTTGAGGTCCGATGACTTTCTCAAAGATGTGTTTTCCAACGTGAGCGTCCACAGCAGAGAGTGGGTCGTCTAACAGATAAACTGAACAGTTGCAGTACACAGCCCTAGCCACACTCACACGCTGTTTCTGACCTCCAGACAGATTCACACCCTGAGATTACAAGATCACATCATTAACCCAACTGACTTTTTACATATCCAATGCAAGACACAGTCACATCTGAGGTGAATTTAGGGCTGTGCCTATATACATTGTATAAAGAAATTTTAAAAAGTCTATTACTTCATATTATGCTCAATTGTTTAGTTTGTGGTGTCACAAAATACACTGTTTACACTACAGTAATACTTTTTCATAATTTATGTAAGTGCAATATTACAAGCCATTACGAGATGCAAACAGAAACATGAATAACACAATAGGGAGAAAGTTGCAATCTTGAAAGTGTAATGCTTACATTTTATTTAGCAATATTTTTTTTATGTTGGGCCTGTAATCATTAGTTTTTAAAAAGTGTTACATATTTTATTAATATTTATTTTAGATTCATAATCAAACATTCGCCCTAAAGTTCTAAATAAAGTGAGAAATATTACAACATATGAATGAGTACATAATAGAGTACATAATAAGTATATGCTTTAAAATGTAAAAAAGAAATAGTCTTTTACACATGGTCAATATATTTACACTATCAATTAATTGATTGAATTTACAGAGATGGTACTATATTGTGATATAGATCTTAACAGGATATGAGATCACCCATCCCTAGCTGAATTTGAAAAACCTTTTTTGATGCTAATTGATATTACTTTATCAAAAGTTTTTGATGCTGTAATTACTTATGGAAATTACATATTATATAATAAAAAATGTGATAATTTCCATATATTTCTCAGAAGAGAAATCTGAACATTGGATAAAGCTAGGTTTAAAATTCAACAAAACAAAATATTTCTCTGCATTTTAGGAATGTTATGTAAACCAGGCAAATATATATTACCTTTAGGAAATAGACAGGAATAAACCTGGAAAGTGTAGTTTATTCATGTTTTAAACCGGTTTCTATTGCAGTGCATAAAGAGGGAAAATGGCTTTAAAATATAACTCATGTATTATTCTTGCAATGTACAGGAAGAAATGTGCAATTTTTGATATTTATTTTCTCTTGTCTGAAAAAAGCAAACATGTTATTGAATTAAAATAATAGTTTTGTTTTTTAAAATCTTTATAGTCTTTATAAATAACACTTTAATCTACCATGGTTGGTTAAGACTTGACTTACCTTCTCCCCAATCTCAGTTGAGTCTCCTCCAGGCAGGACCTCCAGGTCTGGTAGAAGAGCACAGGCCTCCACCACTTTCTGGTACCAGCTGTCTTTGGTTTCTCGTCCAAACAAAATGTTGTCTTTGAGAGTGGCATTTTGGATCCATGCTTGCTGAGGCACGTAAGCCACAGAGCCCTGAAGACACACTCAGACACTCAATCTCTCTCTTTATCATCCATTTATGAAATGTTATCCAAACACACAGCTTCAGCCAAGAGAAATGGATCACTTTGATAATCTGATATTTTTCTATCATATCTTTAGCATTGTTCACTTAAATATTAAATGTCTTTATAAAGTCTAAACAAAGAAAATGTATGACTAAAAATAAATAGCATAATAAATACAGATAGGAACTTTTACTTTTGACTCTATTTCTAAGAAAATTGGGGACAATGATCATGTGATGGTCAGATGTTCTTGTTTCTAATGAGGCACAAGAAGCTTTCTGGATCATTTTCAAATCATGTGAAGTTTAAGCAGCTCGAGTGCTGCTGTCATTAAAGGAAAAAGGGGACAAACAAAAAAACAAGAATTTCAAGTCCAATTTCTGATTTAAATATGTGTGTGTGTTTTCATGTTCTATTGACATTTAAAACTCTATTGACAATTAAAATTTGTTGTCCGTGCTTCATTAAATAAAACCCAAATGAACATGTACCTATTATTGGCAAATCCAGAGAACTTCTAAGTGGTCTCATACTTTATTTACAGAGCAGTATGTATACCTGAATGCTGCACTCCATTCAAAGAGCCACTGTTTTCACCAAAAATTCATTTCAGCTGCCTTTACTAAAAAAGACATTCATAAGGGAGCAGAAGGACAAAGGCCCGAGTCTGTACCTTGATCAAGACTGATCCTTCTTGCTTATGCATTTCTCCCAGCAAAGCTGAAAGCAGAGAAGACTTCCCCGAACCCACATGCCCCACCACAGCAACCAATGCCCCCTCAGGGATACAGACATTGATCCTAGAGGGAGAGAGGGAGAGAGAAAGAGAAAGAGAGAGCGAGAGAGAGAGAGAGACTAAGACTAAATCAGATACAAAGAATTAACTGTTTAAACAACTGTGTACACATGCGGCATTGTAAAAAAAAAAAATAATAATAATAATAAAAGTTTTATTTGTTCATCTGTTCTTCCATTAATCCATCTTTCATTTAACATGATTTCTTCATTCACTTGATAATAGAGTGCACTGATATTAACTGAATTTACAATGAGCAATATTGCAAGACAAATTAAACATTTCAATCAATGATTTAAAGTAGATGAGGCAGAAATCAAACTAAGATTGAAAGTAAAACGGCGACCCAAATTTCATCATCCCTCTCATTAATCATGTAGATTCACCAGATTACAATTTCTCTGGCGACTGACGTTTTCCTGTAATGGACTTCATGCATGTACTTGCCTGTCATGTCCTCAGTAGCCCGTTTCACTGGTTCTGCTCAATGTAACCGCAATAATGTCAGTATGTGTCAGTACTAAAACTTATTTTAATGCCTAGAATGTAATAAAGATACATTTGTGCAGAGTGCTCCACAGGGTTGCAAATTGAGAACAGAACAAATGACCAAAATCTAATTCATCTACTGATGATCTGTTACATTAATGGTTTATAAATGCCTTACTATGCCATCAGAAAAATACTGTCATAAACTTTATATTTACTAAAACTACAATTACATTAAACTGACTTTTGCATTTTTGCTATTGTATGCAACAAAAACAGGACCATGATAGTGCTATAAAATATGTCCTATGAAGCAAACTTCATTGTAGACTAATTTTGGTAAATTGATGTCACACCATTTTGTTCTACTCTTCTGCTTAAATTATACCAAGGCCTTAAGCAGTTAGACTTAAACCAATGTTAAATCAACAGGTTATTCATTAAGTTAAATATACATCCATAACATTGTTTTACTGTAACAAACTGTAGTTTAAAATGTCTTTAAAAATATCGCATTTGTTTAGTCATGAGTAATTACTGTGGAATAACAAACAATTCCCAACCCTAACACTCTGCAACACTGAATGAGATGCTATTTATTGAATCACTAGTACTTGCAACATCTTTTACATACAAAGCAATTGGAGTTACCTCTTCAAAGTAGGGGGGTCATCTTTCGACCAGCTAAAAGCTCCGTCTGCAATCCTAATGCTGTCAGGAGCTGAATGAGCAGGAGACAACAATGAAGTCTCTCAAGTGAACATCAAAACACATGGAATGCCTTTAAACCCACAGATTTGTCAGAGCAGCACAGCTGTTTCATAAAATGCTGTTTTATGTACATCTGTGAAAACTATTTTGAGATTGCTGGGCTTTGAAAGTCAAACATGAACAGCATCCATGGCACATTTGTTCGATTGTAAAAGGGCTTTTGAATCAATATACATACATCCAGAAATGGCTGGCCGCTCCACATTTTCATCATCCAACTCTTCATGGGACAGAAACACACGCAGACGCTGCATAGACACACTGGCCTGAAGAAAGCAATGCATGTCGTAAAATAAAAAAGAAAGAAAGAAATAAAACCACACAGACAACACTTCTTCACATTACTTGATCTATGCTCAAGGTAATAGCCTTTTGAGATTTAATGTTGACCATAATCTGAGGTATAGATGCAGCTTTAATAAGAGAGAGACTGTAATACCTGCACCATGCTGCTGATCACCATGGGCAACATATTAAGAGGGAAGCGAAGAATGTTGAATAGAGCCAGAGAAACAAATGCCTTCTGAGCATCCAAAATATTGTGTTCATCCACTAAAACATATACAGCGAACGTGGAGAGTGCAACCTTTGTAACAAAAAACAACAACAACAACAACACGAGCGAATGTAACTCCATAACCACAAGTAAGCATGAAAAATTGTAGGCATAATAAAATGCACAAAGGCACCACCTACCAAAAACGGTGCGCAGACCCAAGTAAAGGTGGAAATAGCACCAAGGTAAGCCATTTTCTTGAGCACACGCAGTTCGCTCTCTCGGATAGCAGATACTTTGCCTTTGAAAGCAAGTTCCCATGCGTAGAGTTTAAGCACTTTAATGCCGTTCAGCACCTCATTCATAAGCTTGATCCTATTGTCCTTGCTTTTCATTTGGGCAACCTGTGGGTGAGTGCTTCAGATTACCAAACATGATCTGATTAACAAAATTTTGAGGTAAATAAACCTGTCGAGAGGTTGTTCAAAAACCTGGTAAGTTTTAGTTTTCATGGCAATGACTGCATTTAGAGGAACCATCAGCACCATCACAGCAACTCCTGCAAGCACCGAAGCACCCAAATTCTAATTTAAAAAAAGAGAGGGCAAAAAAATAAATAAATTGTATTAGTGATGTTTAATAAACACAGCTTATACAATGCGAAATCCCTTTACCTACCTGCCACAAAAAGTAAAGGGCCAGGATAACCTGCAAAGGTGCCGACCAAATCATATTGATATAGGTGATGAGGTCCATGAACCGTTGCGCGTCTACAGACATCAGATTTACAATTTCTCCAACGGTGGACGTTCTTCGGGCAGCATTGGTAATTACTAAGGCCTTGAAAAAAAATTAAGGAAAACATTTTAATTGATTAAAATTGAAAATAAATACATTTATAATGCAATATAATTTTTTTTCATTCAAATACATGTTGCAATGTGGTAAAAAAAAAAATTGCTTGTTGAATGTTTATATACATAACATTTCTTGAGCACCACATCAGAACATTTTCTTATGGATCAGTGAGAGTGAAGACTCTGCTTTAATAAAATATATTCATATAGAAAACAATTTTTTTACATTGTGATAATATTTTACAAAATTCATGTTTTTGATTAATTAAATACAGCCTGAGTAAGCATGAGATGCAAAATTGAAACTAGTAAGCAATTTAAAAGTCCAATAAATGAATGAATTCATTAATAATTAAATGAGTTAAAATGCAGAGAACTACCCTTTTCTCATACTTATGTTGGACAAATGTATTCTTTGTGCTTTTTTAAATGTCTAACAATTAAGGGAAAACAACAAATATTTGAATAACCTTATTACACTTCACTATTAACGCATGGCATACATCTTATCAATCAATCAATCAATCAAAACTACACTTACTTTTCTGTATACAGCACCAACTATGGCTGTGCGTAACCTCATGCCAGTCACAAAGCAAACGTGGAAATATTTCTGAAGGATGAGCGTTTGCAAGCAGGTGCAAACGAACAGCAGGGCGGTGTAGAAGTAGCCATGCCAGGTGGGGGCACTTGAATCATTCACAAACAGGATCAGCAGCCTAAGACACAAATGACCAAATTTAAGTGAGTATAAACTGCTACTGTATGTCAGTCTTCTTCACCCTTAGCAGAAGGCAGTTATTCAGGATTCAAGTGTGTGAAAAGTGGGCAAACTGGTTAAAGGCTCTCTGCCATGAGTTCAAGTGTTATTTTCATGGGATTAAGCGGATTTAAACATGGTCCAGTGCACAATTTGATGGCACAACTTTCAGCATGCCAAAACTAACTCCTCATTGGAGTTCTTTTAAGAGCCACAGCTGTTGTTTTGACATCGAGGCCTTCCTACAGAGTTAAACTCATTTCTAACCACATGACTGTGAAAACGCTGAGGGATGGCTTGCCCTTTCCCCTGTAGACCACTACTGCTCCTGAACCCAGCAAAGACTGGAATAATTACAACCAGAAGGTAGAAATAGCTCATGTTGCTGCTGTAGAATTATACCTGAGAATTTCTGGTCCAACAAACATCAAGACGTCATGTATAATCTTATACAGAGAGCTGACAAGAAAGTATGGTCCGAATGTTCGGCAGAGAGCAAAAAAGAGAGACGGTTCGCCAGTTTTCTGGATGGCTTTTGCAAGCAAAATCTCTGACTCCTCTATTGGTTGTCCGTCCTTCTTTTCTCCTCTTGCAGCTCGTTTTGGAGAGTACAGTGTCTTATCCACTGGCCTAACACAAAACGCACACACAAGACAGAGTGGATTAGCCATTTTTGTAGCAAATCTACAGTCTTTATCCTCTTTGAGAAAAATCTAGCTCTTCGGGTCTGACCTTTTGACCTTGACACATTCCTGGTCCCAGCGGCGCACCAGCTGTGGCACCACTCTCTCAGACTTATCCTCATTGTTGAGTGACCACAGATCCTTCTCCTCCAGAGGCCGCTTATAACCCTTCACCATCAATCTGTGAAAGATAGGAACAAACATGAAGTAACAAAAAAGCTTCTGAAAAAGGGACTTTTTGAATGCTGACAGTATAGAGATACAATGCTGATAGTATAGAGAAGACAGAAAGAGTCTGAACAAATGGGATCAAGAGATTTCATGAGTCGGATGGCAAATGCACAAACAACCACGCAATTCTTTTTTTTTTAGCTCACAAATTGAATTTTTGCTCACCCTGTGATCCACCAGAAAGTGATTTTTGACAGGAATGAAGCTCCTGACTCTGGACATGGATTCTATAAATAAACATTTTATAAAACAGTTAAAAAATGTAATCCCTGAAGGTATGAGTGAAAGAAAATGGAATTATTTGTTTTTATTTATTTAAATATATATATATTATATTATAAATATATATATATTATATATATATATATATATGCATGCATGCATGAATGAATGTGTATTAAACCGTTCCAGTACTATTAACCAGAATTAATGGAATTAATTCTTGAAATTTATGAATCTTACATGAATATTTATTTTAATACATATTAATTTCTAATATTACACTGAAAAATGTTCATTTCAAGAAGAAAAATAAATAATTAACGTTTCACAATATAATGCTTTGTCAGCAGGAGTACGTAATCATATTTATCAACCAAATTTAGTTCCAAAATTGGGTGAGATGAAGGACAAAGGATTAATATATATATATTTAATGTTTTTAAAATTAATATTCATAAAATTAATCTTTTTAAATTAACTTCCTGGATTATTTTAACACTTGGTACTTCAAACATACTTAATGGTTCTAAACCACCCGAACAAAGAGAGCTACATTTTCTACTACAACCTAGGGTCTAAACAAGCTTGTAAAGATTAGTTGCCTTAATAAATTTTACCATTAAAAGTTGCTTTTTTTTTTTTTTAACATTTTTAAATATGTGCTCTGGATCAAAACAAACCGAAGTGCATAATGATGATTTAGCAAAGTTTACTAACCGAGTCTTTGACGGCCTGTGAAAATAGTGGAGGCTGGTCAGACAAGCAGGCCAGGACCAGGGAGATGAGCAGCAGGGTGTAATATATGTAGAAGGTGGTATATCTAAACACATTCACTCTGTCAGGCTATAAAAAAAAAAAAAAAAAAAAAAAACAATACTGTAAGGCATTACAGAGAAATTACAGAGAAATCTCCACTTAGGTCATACTATAATTTTGCAATTGATGAAATATGAGTCATTTGTCAGTACTTATTTATTGGTTGTTACACTGATGATATTGCAATCAACATAATACTGAAAGTCCTTTTACAGAAACTGAAAAGTAGCCGTCAGTATAAGAACACACAAGAAACTTGGCTTCTCCTGCAGTCCAGAGACTACATGACATAAGCAACAGAGGCATTTATAATTTCCATAAAAATACTGCATCTAAAACAAATAACTATTTACTCATGCACACGTTTTCACATACAGAACCCCATTTAGTTCACTACATGAGGAAAGAGTGAACATGAATGAGTGAATTCACGTATAGATCCATAAACATAACTCTTTCTTGATGAAAAAAAAAAAAAAAAGATTAAATTCTGTGGCCAGTTTTACTAACCGCTATGACTAGTTTTAGTAAGTTAGTAATCTCATTCAAGAGTAATTGTAAAATTTCTAAGCAAATTGAATGTGAATTCAAGATATATACACATGTATAAAACTATAATCATTTTGTAATTTGAAATAAAAGAAAGTAATAAAATACATACAAAAAAAATTGTATTTGAAATGCATTCAATATTCATTTGATATGCAGTCAATAATAAAAATTATATTTTAAGTTTATTAAATATTTTTCAGTTTCATTCACTTAACAACTAAAATAAAATGAATCTAAAAACTATAAGAACATTTTAATAGCATAAATTACAAAATTATAAAAATCTAACTTAAAATAATAATAATGAATAATAAAATAATAATAGAAATTTAAACACAAGAGTAACATTTACATCATTCAGTGCGTGGATGATCTTGGAGCGAAAGGTGACTGTCGCACACACTACGGTGATGAGCCAAAAATTGAGCATCACGCCTGAGGACTGGACCCCCTTCATCCGCTCGTACTGGATCAAGAAGGTAGCCAGCAACTGAAACACATACATGAACAAACATTCATTTAGCAAATACCGCAATTATTTAAACACCAGGCTATAAAACAACATGAACAGACAATGCTTCAATCTATAAATAAAAGAAACATAGCAGGTTTGTTTGGTTTCAAAAAAAGTGTTGCTCCTTCCTTGCTTTAAGGAAAATGCATGTATGGGATTTGAATATGAAATCAATGCAGAGTAATTTACAAGCAAAGTAGTTTAGCTCAGCACTTTCTTTTGTGAAAGAGCGGGTCTCACCATTGTAACGCCAAGCATTGTGGGGCTGACTAGGTAGACTGGGGCTACTGTAGCCCCATGGCTTCTTTCCCAGAAAGAGTAGAAAACATCTGCCCAGCAGATAAGCCATAGGGTAAACCCGATAACCTGGTGGAGGAGAGTCACATGACCTTCAAAACCACTGTTGACCTTGACAGAGTTATCAGGAAACACATTCACAAAGCAGGCTGCAACACGCAAACAGAGTTGTTTACTATACTCACTGTTTTGGCTCTGTTGGTGTGGGTCATGCATATATATCCGCGGTCATGGCTTTTGAGGTATAGGATGTAGAGTGGTGCTAAAAGCCAGAGGTAGAGACAGGGTATCCAAACCAGCACGGTGTTCTGGAAACATGGGGTCAGGTCTGGATTGTGTGTTTGCCATGTCCGGTTCCAATCCTGAAAACAAGACAGGACAAAAGAGGGCTTCATTCCTTTCTCCACATCTCCAGAAATTCTTTAGATAAAACTTGGAAACAAAGCAATTACTGAAGTAGACACAGTGATCTCAGACAAGTAGTAAAGCACACAAAGACCTAATGATGTGTGTAAGGAACAAACACTTCAGGACCTCTGAGAGGAGCCTTCTGAGAACCAAAGTCAAGGCTGTTTTGGTTTTTTTTCTCCTTTTTTTCTACGCAATAGTGCAGAGCTGAGAGTCTCCTTCCAAGTAGTGACATCTGAAACATTGACTAAACCTTTCCTTACAAAGAAAATCTAATCTTGTTCTCTGCAGGAAGCACGTCTTCCCTGTAATCCTGTCTCTGAGGAGGAAAATAGATCAATAAATAAATGAGAATAACAGATCAATAAATAAAAGGCTGCTCAAGTCCAGGACATGAAATGTGATTTGGTTGACATTTGAGCTGTTGAGTTAAATGCATCTGAACAGCAATATCAACATTTTTTGTTGACACTAATGATTGTTTCAAAAGCTGTCAAGAGCATCATATTTCATCCCATATATATTCTAAAGTACTTGTTTTGCTTAAGGAAAACAAAGCCAATTTTTAGAACCAAAGGACAATATAATACATATAAAATGTTGTTGTAAAAATGTAACATGAAAATATGCTAAAAGTAAATGACATTTTTGTTATTTAAATTGTACATTTCAGTATTTGTTATTAATGACATTTCATTTTATTGTAACATAAAACATGTAGTTGACAATACTGTTGAATTTATTCAATTAATATTACAATTCAATAAGAAAATTTGATATTTAAATTTGTATTTTTTTATATCATGGACATGGGGATATTTGTTGTTTTATTTTTTCAGTTATTGACATATAAAAAGATTGCTCAATTACTTAAAAAATATTTAAAATGGCTGTTAGAATAATATTACTATATTAAATATTATTTAATGTTCTAAAATAGGCTACAATTTATTCATAAAAATATTATTAATAATAAAAATAATAATTCATAATAACTATTATTTTGTTGTAAACATGACCTTTCACTGCATTGTAGTCTTGGACTAACAAAAGACTTCCTACTTGATCATAAAAGCTGAGAGCTTTTCGAGAAAAGCAACAAACTTTCTTGGTATGCAGTCATCTGTCAGACTGATTCATATTTCAATGTTTTGGCCTTCTGATCCTAAAGGACAAACTGTCTAAGCATGTCAAACTCCAACTAATGCTCCTAATCCAATGACCTGTCAGATCTTGCAACTCGAATAAACAGTTTCCATTTTTTAAATATGACAAATAATTACATAAGTTCTCTCGTAAAAAGGAAACTGTCTGGCATGAGAGGAATTAAGTTAGCAAACCAAAAACAAGTCAGAGCAGCGACAAGTCAATTCTTAAGCCTCACACTGTGATAAAGACAAACATTGAGCAGGTGTCACTGTTTATAAATCACCTTTATATGCGACGATTAGGCTCTCGCAGAGAAATACTAACACAACAAAACCAAAGTCCGCAGAGGTATAAACATATATGGTAGTTTGCTGAGTAGCTAACCGGTTAGCTTAGCAACCGTGGCTGCGTCTCAATACTAGTGAACTGCCTAGCTAGTTGGTATTACTCGGCGTTTAAGCGCATCCAAATCAAACTAAACCGTACACTTCACGAATTGATGCCCGGGATTTATATGACCCTCCAAAAGACCAATAGTTCAATACCGTCCAGGACGACCCAAATGCTGTCTAGGTAGTCAGCCCGCTATGATTTGACACACAACCGGTGTCTCCATGCTGTGAAACAAAACCCCGGTGAACCTCGGCTCTGTACAAAACAACATATCGTCGGAAAAAAATATAATTCGTGAGAGTAGAAATGTTTGTTTACTCACCCACAACGGATCAGAACCGTCCAAACTGCAAAAACTGTCAATACCCATTCGCCCCTAAAAAAAGCTCTAATTAAGTGTTCTGGGTTTACACTGCCGCCGTTTCATAACCACTGCTGTGTGTTATATGTTGATGGGGACCTGTGTACCAATGCCACACATGTGGTCACACATAGAGGGCGCTGCTGCTTCATCGATTTAACAACTGACGTAACGAAAGCCACGCACGACAGCATGACAAGTGGTTTTTAAAATGTTAAAAACAAGTTAGTAAATTGACTAGGTTAAATAAGTAGGCTATAATAATGATAAAGGCTATAATAACCGGTAGGTTAACTCAGCATGTTCTAGCTTTTGGTTTATTTTGTTTTTAACCCAGTACTTTTTATGGAGCCTATGTTTACATATAAAGTGTCTTTTAAAAATGTTTATTCTTTAGATATTAGTGGTTGAATTACATACAATTTCAATATTTAATAAACCAAACTAGTTAAAACAATAGTATATATATATATATTATCCCTAAAAAAATTAACCGGTTACTGTAGTAAAAGTAAAAGTTGAACTACAAATACAATATGGTTGGTGTCCAAAACCGGTGATGTGTGTTTACCAATAACAAAAACATGTATGTTTATTATTGTTGTTGTTGTTGTTTTTGTTTTGTAGGATAACCACGGGTCATTTTTTAAAGGCATAGTTCACCCCAAAAAAATTATTTACTCACAATTTACTCACCCTAAAGTGGTTCCAATCCTTTGAGTTTATTTTTTTCTGTTAAACACAAAAGAGGCTATTTTGAAGCTGAAAACTTGTAACCATTGTCTTCCATAGGAAAAACAAATACTATGGAAGTCAAATGTTAACTTACAGGTTTTAAGAATTCTTCAGAATATCTTTTTTTGTCTCAAACTCAAACAGGTTTAGAATAAGTAAATTGTGAGTAAATAAGCAAATAGTAAATAGTAAATTGGAGTAATTTTCATTTTGGGGTGAACTATCCCTTTAAGGGTTCTTTTAATTATTTTTTTTTACTTTAGTTTGATTCATGGAACACAGTAGCATAAAAATAGTATATTGACGAGATATACACCCTGAAATTAAAATTGTACTGTAAAATTATTCACCCTCGGGCCATCCAAGATATACATGACTTTATTTATTTAGGAGAACAATATAGATAATTTTAAGCTAAAATTGCGTTCCTTGATGACTCATATAATTAATGTCAACAACTACTGACTCTTTAGAAGTAAAAATAAATATGTTAATGTATAACTCCTGATGATAAATTGAAGTTTCATAAAGTCTGTGTAAGAAACTGAATATTATTTACAATATACGTCTTTATTCACAGCAACAAAACATGACAGATAATGACTCAGCATGAGTGGACACAACTAAAATTCTAAAAATGAGCAAAAAAATCTTCAGCTGAAGAAAAGTCAGATGCATCTGGGAAGGCCTGAGGTTGAGTAACTTGAGAGTACATTTTTGTATTGGCATTTGAACTATTCGTTTAAAAGGTAAAAAGGAAAGACTTGTCATTCTAAACAAACTGTTTGTGTAAACCTTGAAAATAATAACATACCAATTATGAACTTTATGATTTTTTACAAAAGTTTTCTAACGTTACATATTTATTGTGTGTTGGTTATATGCTCTACAGTTAAACACAATTTTAAATAATGACTTCAGTGAAGGCACTTGGACACATACAGATAGCCATTTAGTGTTTAATGACCTGTACAAAGCAGTCTTTTAGAAGGAAAGCCTTGTCATTTGGGTAGGCAAATAGCCCTTGCAGTTTATTCTGATGAATTTGGCTGTAAGGTGGTCTGCTCCGCCCACCAAAGCCAAGGCTGTCCCATAAATTAAGACTCAGATATTAATGAAGATCATCCAAGGCACTCGTTTTCTGGATATTGCTTTAAGCGTACACACTGACACTGCAAAACCAAGAAGAGGTTATCATATCACGTAAGTATTTATAATTTCACATTTATATATTTGTAAGGCTTTTATACATTTTACATATACCGTGCTCAGCATAAACGAGTACCTCTGGTTGTTGTTGTTGTTATTTTTTAGAAGAAAATTCTTCTTTTTAAATTAATACTTTTAGTGAAACATTTGTGCAAATCTGTTCCGTTTTGTAAACCAAAACCAAACCTATTTTAACTAAATAATTTAAGATCATGGTGCAAAAATGAGTACACCCCATGAGTATGTTTGTAACTTAATTGTAATTTACCAATTAATCAGTTTTGCAACATCTCATTTCATTTAAAAAATATTGTAAAAATAAAAAACAATTATGCTTAAGAAAATAGGTTAGAAAATCATCATTAACGTGAATATAACTGTTTAATAAAACTGTTTTGTAAAAATGCAGCAATATATTTTGTCCATATTCACTAAGAAATGGTTAAAAATCTTAATTTTCCATGGGAGTGTACTCATTTTTATGCTGTGCACTATTTAAATAATACTTATATATACTACCTAATTCATAGGATGGGTTATTGTACTTTATTCCAAATGAAAGAGAACCATACTCTACTTTTTCATGTTTATTGATCTTAACTCTTAATTTTGCATACAGTTGAAACATTTAATAGTTTCCTAAGAATTTCACGTCTTTGCAGTGTACAGTTTCTAAATATTTCAAAGATTATCAGAACACCTGTCATTTTTTTCTTAATAGATTATAAATGTCCATGACATAGTGACTGTAAAAAGTCATGCAAAACAGGAAAGCTTGTAATTGTCATTGGGAAAGCTTTCACTGGACACACTCCATATAAGGAATGATCATGGGCCATTTATTATTGACTTCAACAGGTTTACAGCTTTAGAGAACAAGTGACCCATGAATGACAATGATATGGCTACGGTTTGCCTAATTAGATTATAAAATAAGGCTAAATGTTTGCACACCCATCCCAGTGTCAAATACAGACATGTGATAAAACACATTTATGTTTACAAAATCACCATTCTGTGGAAGTGAATAAAACTAACTTGTTTCACACTTAAGAAACATAATTCCTGCATGAAATATTTTGCCTATTTTTTTGTGTAAAGCTGCAAATTATGAATTGACTTTTTACCACAGAACTACTCACAGAAGTACTTCAAGATGACCATGCAGCAGGACAACGACGACAGCAACAAGTTCCTTTTCCTGGACAGTGAGTTCAAAAACAGTGGCGTGGCTCAGGCTGACTGGTCCACCAGAAAGATGGTGTGGATTCCCTCGGAAAGGGATGGTTTTCAGTCAGCCAGCATTAAAGAGGAGATGGGGAATGAGGTCATAGTGGAGTTGGACAATGGACAGAAGGCGACCGTCAGTAAAGATGACATCCAGAAAATGAACCCACCCAAATTCAACAAGGTTGAAGACATGGCGGCCCTGACCTGCCTGAACGAGGCCTCTGTGTTGCACAACCTCAGGGAGAGGTACTTCTCAGGCCTCATTTATGTAAGTGCATTCGAAAATCACCATGCACAGACAGTTAAACTGCAGGAGGGATTAAATAGGGTATATAAATTTCAGAAAGTGGAAAGAGAAACTGAAAAAACATGGTTAGTGTTAATGTTAAGGTTAATGTTTCCTTTTTAGGTTTAGAAATCTGTCATAAAAAATATGAAAGTGAATATGAAAATGTAAAATATGAACGGATGGATTCATTTAAAAAATGTTATGATTTTGAAAATGTGAAAAGTCTCGGTGTGTTTGAGTAAAATGATAATATTGGTTTTATTACATGAGGGTCTGATTACATTTCTTTCAAATTTCAAATTAAATAATATTGTTGTTTATTGTAAAAAAAAAAAAAAAATAGGAAAAAATTTATGTTTTCATTAGTTGTGAATGAGGGTTATTCTACCAAGTATTGCTTTCTGTTTTTTGTCTGCTGTTAAAGCATTGGTATTGTGTTGTATAGAAATTTGGGAGAAAACTATTTGAAAAAAATATATGAAAACATGGCACAGTTTTGTTATTTTGACCAATTTTCATTTTATGCTTAAAATGACAACATTTTTTTTTATTCTTGAAGAAATGTCATCAGTAGTTTACACAAAACACAAAACTATAAATTGTTAATCCAGAAAAACTGAACATTTCCAAGTGGACCCTTAATTTCCAAAGCTGTACTTTAGAAAGTGTATCAAATATAATGAAAATGCATTATAATGTTTAATATAGACTCATATTTGTGCCAAAATATATTTAAAATGTATAATAATATTGCATCATGTATTTAATATGTATCGTGTCAACTCTCCAGACGTACTCTGGCCTCTTCTGTGTGGTGATCAACCCATATAAAATGCTGCCCATCTACTCTGAGAAGATCATTGAGATGTACAAGGGGAAGAAGCGTCACGAGGTTCCTCCACACATCTACTCTGTCACTGATAATGCCTACAGGAACATGCTGCAAGGTGACTGTCAGCTTTCACTCATTGAATGCACACTTTTACACTCAAAATATAATTTTTTTACTTCTTGTTTAAACTACTTATTTAAAATGACTTGAATTGAACAATACAATTCTTA
The DNA here is from genome assembly GCA_903798115.1 of Danio jaintianensis. Lineage (NCBI taxonomy): Eukaryota > Metazoa > Chordata > Actinopteri > Cypriniformes > Danionidae > Danio > Danio jaintianensis. Next base: position 17,180,719 of record CAIGQV010016547.1, on the reverse strand, counting down.
TGTTTTTTGGGACAACTTAATTGTTTTATGTTTACTCCACTTAAATTAGTAAAAATGATTAAGTTAACTTAATCTATTTGTGTGGGGATAATATGAAGGAATTGTGTGGAACCAAGCATTTTCTACAGTGTAGTAAATGAACAGGCTTAATTAAGTTCTACAAAATGGAAAGAGCAAATTGGTCTTACAAAATAGAAAGCCATGTACTGTACAAAAAAATAATGATGATGACAATTTTAATATTTTGTCATTTCAACTGAATGAAAGTTTTGTAGACATATTTTTTTAGAAGTTGTCTAGTCAATAAGAGGATTTTTGTTCACTGGCCCTCGACTATAAGTTGAAAGTTGAATTAACTAGTATAACTGTTGTTTAGACTTAAAAATACATGTTGAAATTGCAAAAGTAACATCAAGTACAACTTATATTTCATTGTAATTTAGTCTGCTTATTACCGAAAGCAACAATCATAAAGATACATTACTTAATTGTCTTTATTTTATTAGACGGGAACCTTGATTTAATCAAAATATGAAGTAATTCTTGCTATTGGCTGTTATTAGTAGATTATATTTAGTTTTATGTTGTCCCAAAAGTGTCTATTTGAATGTGACTGTTTGTGCACTGCATACATTAAATGAGGAAATTGTAAAAATGATCCATGTTAGGAAAGTGATTCAGTCCAGCCTCTGTACTAGAGCGCAGACACTGCATCGCACTGTCTGCGCAACATCCCACAAGAATTGCCATAAATGGGGTCTTACTAAAACTTTTAACAGCTATTTTTGGAAAGATGAACTGAAGTTAATCTCACCCTGCAATCGGTTTAGCATACGTACGATTTTGGAGGCAGGGAGCTCCAGTGAACAATAGTGGAGTTTGTGTTTATACAGTGTGGCCCCTTGTTAATCTTCTTCAGGTTCTTAACTGTGACAATTAAAGCATTTCTTGCCCTGTCCATATACTGTACTAGTTCAGAAGTTTCTGTTTTGTTTTGTTTTTTTTCTTTCTCCACAGAGCGTGATGACCAGTCTATTCTCTGCACGTGAGTTTCACATACCCTATATGCTATTTGCTCCATATACACTGTAAAAAATATTCCTACTGCCATAATTATTTTAGTTGAATCAAATAATCTTTTCTTGTCATCTCAACTTACATCAGTCAAACTGAGTAAAAATATTAAAAATAAGTTAAAGTAACATAAAAGCTTTTGTTGTGATGGCTTTTTGTAATATTTTTTTACAGTGTAAAGGTATTAGACTTTTGATCTATTGCTTTTTTATTATTGTCACTGAGATTTTTTTTTTAAAAATTTGATTGCTTTAGGAAAAAATAAGACTTTCTGTGAAGCATGTATGCATAATGCAGTATTCCAAAAGTGGTTAGTTTAACAAAAACATACAATTCTGCCATGATTTACTCAGCCTTCACTTGTCACACAACCAGTTTGACACTGTTTCTTCTGTTGAACACAAAACAAGATATATATCTTGGTTTTTTTATGCTGGAAACCGTTAATGTCAATATGTAAAGCTATGGGATAAATAGTCATTATAACTTGGATAAAATTATTAATTTTGTTACAGTTATTCATGAAATAATACAACACATTATAACATTGTTTATAAGGCATTATGCATGCATTACAATACATTAAGTATTTGCCTAGAGTTTATTTTAAGGTACATCACTATTAATAAAAAAATTACTTTTAGCTAGATGACTTTTAGCTAAATGAGACTTTTAGCTCAATAAACTACTAATTTGGTGCTTATTAATAGTTAGTAAGATAGTAGTTCGGTTTTGGGTAAGACTAGGGACGTGGAATAAGAACATACTTTATAAGTAAACCAACATCTTAAAAATATAGGCCGGTAATAAACCAGTAGTTAACAATGGAAACAGTACTTAAACTAAAGTGTTACCATTTGCTTATAGTGCATTATAAACACAGGCTTCATTTAAAGTTATATAAGTGGTCATCTTTAGACTCAATTTACACAAGTGTCCATTGTGCCTCTGAAGTGCCATTCAGTAAAGATGTAATCAGCAGATCAATTTGCAAGAGATTTTGACTGGTCAAACATTACGCAGGCCATAAAAGTATACTCATTTATGTCATTATATGTGCAAAGCAGCCTTAAATGTAAATTATTATCACTTATTATGCAAATCATCATGTGATCCTGTGTGTTTTATAGCGGTGAGTCTGGTGCAGGCAAAACCGAAAATACCAAAAAAGTCATCCAGTACCTGGCGGTTGTTGCATCATCACATAAAGGAAAGAAAGACACTGCTTCTGTGAGTTCAGCTGTTTGATATATAATACCTCATGCAGTATCTGTTACAGTAAGATGGGTTCTGCATGTCCTTAAGTACTGTTTAGATTTTGATAACAGTGCAGTGTTTGATTAATATAATTGTCACTTCTTTGATGTAGGATACAAGCTCTTCAGCACCAAACAAGGTATGTTTGAATGTTACATGGCAAAGTACTTTAATCCTGTAGTATATAAGCTTTTGCATGTTTTTGTATTTTGGTGGCTGGAAATATATAAAACAAAATGCAATAATGCGCAGGATACGCAAATCTGAAGACATTAAAGACACTATAATTTATAGACATATTAAACTAAAGTCATAGTCAATTTTTTCCATTTAATTTTTCAAATTTTTTTCTTTTGGCTTTGTTTAGCAACAAAAAGGATCCCAGCTAGCATTTGTGAGTATATATAAAGCATCATACATGACCAAGACATTTTCTTTTTTTTTGTGCATCTAAGATGTGCAATGCAGCATGCTTTCTTAATTAAATCATTATTTGATGAGACGGAAATCTATTTTCAAGATCAATATTTTTTGCTACTATCCTTCAAGCTTCTAGGTTTCATTTTTACATGAATATATATTTAACTGAATGACTGCATTATTATTCATCCATATTATATTATATTATATTATATTATATTATATTATATTATATTAT
>CAIGQV010016547.1:17147588-17177720 GCA_903798115.1 Danio jaintianensis | reverse complement strand
TTATATTATATTATATTATATTATATTATATTATATTATATTATATTGCTAAATTGTTCATAGTGTATGTGTGTGAATGAGTGTGTATGGATGTTTCCCAGTGATGGGTTGTGGCTGGAAGGGCATCCGTAAAACATATGCTGGATAACTTGGCAGTTGATTCCGCTGTGGCGACCCCAGATTAATAAAGGGACTAAGCCGAAAAAAAAATGAATGAATGAATATTATATTGAGATTTATACATCCTCTGAAAGTAAATTACGATTGGTTGATTGAATTGGTTTGTTCAGGGAGAGCTTGAGAAGCAGCTCCTGCAGGCCAATCCCATTCTGGAGGCATTTGGAAATGCAAAGACCATCAAAAATGATAATTCTTCAAGATTTGTGAGTTTACACTTCATTGCTTCAATACTGAATATCAGTTGATTATCTTTGTAATCAACTAATAAAGAATGTTCTTAACTTCTCAGGGTAAATTTATCAAAATCAACTTTGACAACACCGGCTACATCGTTGGAGCAAACATTGAAACCTGTATCCTAATAATCTCTTTCGCTTTATAAATAGTTTAATATCAACTATCAGACTTACAACAGTATCATACAGTCAAACATGCTCACCTTAACATCTCTGAATCCAGACCTCCTGGAAAAGTCTCGCTGTATCCGTCAGGCTAAAATCGAGAGATCCTTCCACATCTTCTACTATATGGTAGCTGGAGCCAAAGACAAAATGCGAGGTGAGGACTAGCATTAGTATATAAAATAACTACTATTTCTAGCAAAATCTTGTGGAAGTATATAGCCTGATTAGGTCAGTTTATTAGTTACTTTATATAAAAAAAATATATATATATGTGTGTGTATTATGCATTTGCTTTCTGCTTTCTAAGAGTTCCCATATAGAAATCTGATACATGCTAAATATATGTAAATGACATACATGACATGCATGTTTATATTTGGATTCTATTTATATAAAATGTGACATATATTTTGAAATATTGCAAAAACTAGCCTTTTCATACATATATTTATTTATTTTTTTTTATTTTTTTTTTTAACCATTGGAATTACAAAAATGTACCGTACATATGTTCAGCCAGTTTCTGTGGTCCAAAGATCTGGTTGTCGTGGTCCTGACTTTCGACCACCACCTGTTCCACAATGCACAATTTTTCAAAATATTTGTTGCATATATGACATATTTTATATATGTGAAATCCAGATATGAAATTGTATGTCATATAATTAATTTGCACATATGACACTGGGTTACAGTACTGGGTTGCAGCTGGAAGGGCATCTGCTGTGTAAAACATTTGCTGGTTAAGTTGGCGGTTCATCCCGCTGTGGCGATTCCTGATGAAGAAAGGGACTAAGCCAAAGCAAAATTAATGAATGAATGACAATGGATTACAAAACCAGTCATAATTTACATTTTTGGGAAATTGAGATTTATGTATTATCTGAAAGCTGAATAAGTAAGCCTTCTATTGATGTATGGTTTGTTAGGATAGGACACTGTTTGGCAGAGAACTTAAGGGTTCCAGAAACATCTAAATATTGAGAAAATCGCATTTAAAGTTGTCAATTCAAATCTAAACAATGCATATTTCTAATAAAAACATTTTTTATATATAATTATGGAAGGAAATTTACAAAATGTCTTCATGGAAGATGATCTTTAATTAATATCCTAATGTTGTTGTTGTTTTTTTGCATAAAGTAAAAGTCAATGATTTTGATTCATGCAATGTATTTTTGCTATTCCCCCAAATATACATGTGCAACTTAAAACTTTTGTTCACATATATTTCCGTAAATCAGATTTCTATGTGGGTTGAAAATTTGTGATATTTAATTGCTGTATGCATTCCAGACTTAGCAGTAACACTCTTTCCCTTCCACAGAGGAGCTCTTGCTAGAGGACTTTGCTAACTATCGTTTCCTGGTGGCTGGACATGTCCAGCTTCAAAACCAGCAGGATGACGAGATGTTTGAGGAGACTCTTGAGGCCATGGAGGTCCTGGGCTTCAATGAAGAAGAACGAATAGGTATCTAAATCATATTTGACGATCGCAAATGTACATCTTACCTGTTTATGTTGCCTACATAAAGTGTTTTGCTTTTTTTTAGGCATGTTTAAAATCTGTTCTACCGTGCTGCAACTGGGCAACATTGAGTTCAAAGCAGAGAAAAACCAAGAGCAGGCCAGTATGCCAGACAACACAGGTAAACAGATGGATTCATCTGCAATGTTGCTCTTATCCTGAACCAGACTAAAATAAAAATGCTCATGTGTTGCATTAAATGTACCCGCCAGCTGCACAGAAAGTGTGCCATCTGCAGGGGATTAATGTGACTGACTTTACCAAAGCCATGCTCACTCCGCGCATCAAAGTGGGCCGAGAGCTGGTTCAGAAGGCACAGACCAAAGAACAGGTGCATTAACTCTCACACTACGCCGGTATACTGGTTTAATCTCTAATTTTTGTTCCATGCATAAAATTATTCCGGTTTGAGTGTTTTGATAGACCTCACAAACTTGTTTATTTTTTCTGCTGAAAATGTTGGAAATAAGTAACCATTGACTTTTTCCTACTATGGAAAGTCAGTGGTTACCGGTTCCCAACATTCTTCAAAATGTCTTCATTTGTGTTAAAAATAACAAACAAAATGGATAAAGGTTTGGAGCCACTTGCGGATGAGTAAATAATGAGTAAATTTTCTTTTTTGGCTGAACTATCCCTTTAACTCAAATTTTTCTATATCCTCTCAAACTCTGATGACAAAAGGTTATCAAATTGCATTTAGCAAATGATTTAGAAGATCACAAGAATAAGAAAAAATATTTTCTATCAGCTTCCGTTTGAATCAAAATGTCATAACTTCATACATACAAGTCATTCTGATTAAACATTTCATGGATTTCTGATCCACACAGCGCTAAACATCAGCCATAACTTTACAGATGATAACCACAATACTCATTTTGGCCACCAGAGGATAATAAATCCTTTCAGAACTTTTAAAGGCTTCATAATGCAACAGATTGATTGTAGTTTAAAAAGGCATATAAATTCATAGTTCATTTACTATTTCAAAGCATAAAAGGTTATTTAAGATTTTAAAAAAATGTTTCTCATAATAATGGTTTTGCATCAGTGGTTTGTTCTATAAATAATATATAATAATATTGACATTAATGTTGAATATATATTTTAATCCAGCCAGTCTAAAAGAAATAATTTCTACAGAAAAAAAATACAATAAGAAATACTGTGTAAAAAAAAAAAGTCCTTGCTCTGTTTCTATCACTTGAGAAATAATTGAAAAAGAATTCAAATTTTACAGGAAGACTAAAAATTTTGTTTTCAACTGTATAAAAATAATCATTTATGTAATGTCATGTCTATTTACCAGGCTGACTTTGCAGTGGAAGCCTTGGCCAAGGCCATGTATGACCGTCTGTTTCGCTGGATCTTGGGCCGTGTGAACAAGGCTCTAGATAAGACAAAGCGTCAGGGAGCCTCTTTTATAGGCATCCTAGACATTGCTGGTTTTGAGATTTTTGAGGCGAGTGTGATAAGCATTTATTGTCTTTATAAGCACATTATAAAACCCCAAAAATGAAGTTTTAAACCTTCCTTTTTTTTGTCATTGTCTCAGGATAACTCATTCGAGCAGCTGTGCATCAACTACACCAATGAGAAACTGCAACAGCTCTTTAACCACACCATGTTCATCCTGGAGCAGGAGGAGTACAAGAAGGAAGGCATCGAGTGGAGCTTCATTGACTTTGGTCTGGACCTGCAGCCCTGCATTGAGCTCATCGAGAGACCAGTCAGTTTATGACCAACACCATTCAAACATTTTAAGTGTATAAGTGCAACCTTTGAGAACTGGTGAAAGTTACTCAGTCATGACGTTTCTATTGGTTTTCTCTTACAGAACAATACTCCAGGTATTCTTGCTCTGCTGGACGAGGAGTGCTGGTTTCCAAAGGCAACCGATGTTTCTTTTGTCGAGAAACTCACAAACACTCACTCAAGCCACTGCAAATTCTCCAAACCCAAGAATCTGAAGGAGAAGACTTTCTTCACTGTGCAACACTATGCTGGCAAGGTATTTCTATCTACTCTACCAGTCAAAGCATTATATTGATCAAAATGACAGTAAATGTATTGATAATGGTACAAAAGTTTTCTATTTCACATGCTATTCTTATGAATTTTCATAAGAAAAAATTCGATCTACTCTATCGTTATCAAAAGTTTAAAGCAGTTGAAGTGGGAAAACAGCATAGATACAGTTTGTGTAATGGTAATGATTTCATTTGATTTAGGTGGACTATAATGCCAGATCATGGTTGACTAAAAACATGGACCCACTCAATGACAACGTCACAGCCTTGCTGAGCAACTCGTCCAGTGCTTTTATTCAGGACATCTGGAAAGATGGTGAGTCTTTGTCTAGATAAGTAATAATATGGCTTGCTCAAGACTGCTTGAGAAGCAGAAGAGATTCCTTCACGTTATTAAAATGTATTTTGTAATAAATGCCTGTGTTTCCACAGTGGACCGTGTGGTGGGTTTAGAAACCATGGCTAAAATGGCCAAGTCTGACAGCTCAGCTCCTGCTACTTCCAAGTCCAAGAAAGGCATGTTCCGCACCGTCGGACAGCTGTACAAAGAGTCCCTCGGCAAACTCATGACCACTCTCCATAACACTCAACCAAACTTTGTGCGCTGTATCATTCCCAACCACGAGAAAAGGGTACGTCACAGCATGTCATATTATGTGGTTCAAATCTACTGCTGCAACTTCTTTAAAAGGCAGATATGTACGAATATGGCTGAAAAAAGCTTAAGTTAAGAATATACATGCATATAGAAAAACACTAACAAACTGAGAAAACATGATCTGTTTGACAACACATGCAAAAACAGAAATGTGGCAAATAACACAGACCACAAAAAGTAACTAATCTGTTTAGAGTCAATGGTGTTGTAGGGTTTTTTTTTGTTCATTTGAATGTCCTGGTTGTACCATGTTATTTGTGTATACCGCTGACTCTAAGCAGAAAGCAGCCGAATTCATCACTTTTTGGGGAGTCCTGACACAGTTGGTCTGCACTGTTTGCAGTGTGTCGTTTTATTTGCATGTGTTATGAGAATTTATGTGCACATGTTGTCAAATTGATGAGATGTTTTACCAATTTGTTAGTGTTTTTCTATTTGTACTTTTTCTAAACTTGCAGTGCATTTGAGCTCTCTTGGACACCGTAGATATACTGGACACCAGGTTTCACATAATTTATATTATATAGGATTCGAACATGGACTATCCTCTTTATCCCTAGAATAAATTTAATTTAAACCATTAACATATGTAATCCAACAAGTTTTTTTTTTTTTTTTTTTGCAAATCCCTATTTCTTGCACCATGCTTCCCTAACTCAAATATCACAAACACAGCTCTTTCATTTAAAAGAGAAAAAAAGAATAAATTAAAAGAAATTATATTAAAAAAGTGAAGCCATGTCTTAAAATGTAAAAAAGTCCAACATATGATGTTTACCCTACCTTTGCTGTGTTGCCTCTAATGGTGTATTTCGGCATGTCCTCATTGGATTGTTCTTCTATAGGAGTAAGGCTAAAAGCACCATTTCTATCTCCAGGCTGGCAAGATAGATGCCCATCTTGTTCTAGAGCAGCTGAGCTGTAATGGTGTACTAGAAGGGATCCGAATCTGTCGCCAGGGCTTCCCCAATCGCATTGTCTTTCATGAGTTTCGCCAGCGGTGAGTCATTTCTGAAACGCACACTTTTGTAGATATGGACGTCTCTAAGGTCATGCTTAATTTTGATCCCTTAAGATATTCTGTTAAATACAGGTTATGTTGCAAGTACTATGGCAAGCCATTTTGACATTTTATAATTGTATTTGTCACCATAAGCTTTCATTCAAATTTGATTGCTGATATCAACTAGTTTAAATGTAATTCCTGATATCAATAATTTCATTGTTGATATCATAAATTATATTGTTGATAGCATCAACTGAATTGCTTTTTGAATTAAAATGTTGATAATAAATTAACAATAATAATTATTGTTGATAATAATTACATTTTTGATATCTGGAATTTAATTATCACTAGTTAAATGTCATCATAGACTGTCATTCAAATTACATTTCTGATAGCAAGAACTAATTTCTTTCTAGTTGAATCAACAATTGAATTGCTACTAGTTAAAGTTTCAGATATTATATATTCATATTTCCAGATATCAGAAATTAAAAATGTAACATGTTGAAATACATTTACAGATATCAAGAATTTACACTTCAAAATGTACATTTTTACTAGTAGCAATTCAATTGCTGATATCAAGAAAATACATTTGTAGCAACTTGATTTACTGATATCAAAAAGGCCTTTACTAGTAAGAATTGTATTTCTGATATGCAAAATAGGAATTTTAACAAGAAAGAAATCAATTTGTAGGGCAGCCTATAATGACATTTAACTAGGGTAAATACAATTACACATATTAGGAATTATATTTCTTACTAGTTAAATTCCTGATATCAAAATTAACATTTTAACTAGTGAAAATGAATTGTTGATATCAAGAATTAACATTGTTACTACTTGAAATGCAATTACTGATGTAAACTTTTAATTCTTAAAACTCAAACTGTATTTCTGCAAATGATGACATCATTGATATAAAGAATTAACATTGTTACTAGTTGAAATGGAATTCTTGATATCAACAATCAGCATTTTTGATATCAAGAATTCATATCCTAAAAAATGAATAAAAGTCAAAGATGTGCCAAACATCATTCATCCAAACAATATATCAATTAACTCTCATTAGAGTGTTAGTAGGCTTTTAAGTTAGGGTTTGTAGATTAAGTTGATATTAATAATTTTCTAGCTATGAGGTTCTTGCTGCCGGTGCCATTCCTAAAGGCTTCATGGATGGAAAACAAGCCAGTACCCTTATGGTGAGTTGAGTGAAATATTTAATTTTACTCTACTGACAGGGACAATGCAAACACTATATTAAAATCTCTTACCCTTGATGACACTTCCTCACTATTTTTTGATCATCAGATTAAACATCTAGACTTGGACCCCAACCTGTACCGGATTGGTCTGAGCAAGATATTCTTCCGCACAGGAGTGTTGGCACAGCTGGAGGAAGAGCGAGACCTGAAACTGACTGATATTATAATCGCCTTCCAGGCCCAGGCCCATGGCTTTCTTGCCAGAAAGTGAGTTCTTGATATGCACATACAATGGAGATCAAAACTGGAGAATGATTTACAAATACATGATTTTTCCCCCAAAAATTGTGTGTAATCTTCATCGTTCAAAATTTGAAGAATATTTAGTTGCGGTTATACCAGTTTTACCATGCTAGTTAAATGTGTTTTACAAAATAATCACTTCTTCAGTCTCTTCCACAATTGCACTGTACTGGCTATTTTGAATGAGTTAGTTCACGTCATTGTAAATATTGCAATATTTTAGAAATCAGATTTGTAATTACCAAATTCTCTGACTCTGGCTGTGAGTTACTTTAGACTACAGTTTGCCATAGCCATATCACCTGCAGCCTAAGACCGGTTGCTCACTGAAGCGAAGCAGGGCTTAGCCTGGTTAGTACCTGGATGGGAGACCACATGGGAAAAGGTTGCTGTTGGAAGTGGTGTTAGTGAGGTCAGCAAGGGGTGCTCAACCTGTGGTCTGTGTGAGTCCCAATGCCCCAGTATAGTGATGAGGACACAATACTGTCAATGAGCAGTGTCTTATGGATGAGATGTTAAATTGAGGTCCTGACTCTCTGTGGTCATTAAAAATCCCATAGCACTTCTTGTAAAGAGCTGGGATGTAACCCCGGTGGCCTGAACAAATTCCCTTAATCTGCCCTTACCCATCATGGCATCCCAAATGATCCCTATTCACCAAATTGCCTCTATTACTATCTCTCCACTCCAGCTGGAGCTCCAGCTGGAGCTGGAGTGTGGCGAGCGGACTGGTGCCGTTGTATCATCCAAGTGTATGCTGCACACTGACTGACATTGATCTTGATTTTGATCTTTACTGTATATCAGTCACCATCTACTTGAAGATTCTTACACTGTATTTACAGTAATTATATTTATCAAAATGTCACAGTGCAAGTTTGAAGTAAATATGAAACCTCTAAATTTACAGGGCATTCAGCAACAAACAAAAGCAGCTGACAGCCATGAAAGTGCTTCAGAGGAACTGTGCCGTTTATCTGACACTCAGGAACTGGCAGTGGTGGAGACTATTCACTAAAGTAAGTGTGAATCCCAGTCTACATATCCATGTATGCTTAAATACTCAGTGTATGTTTTCTTTTAGGTCAAACCCCTGCTTCAGGTGACTCGTCAAGAAGAGGAGATGAATCAGATAGAAGAGGAGCTTCAGAAAGCCAAAGAAATTGCCCAAAAGTCTGAAACTGAACTAAAGGAGATCACACAGAGACATGACCAGGTAGTCTACCTGGTAGACAGAACAATATGTGACAAACTCAGCCGAAATTGCTATAGTCATTCATACAGATTAAATATGCACATACTAGCTGAAGCATTCACTCATAACAGGTTGTGGAGGAGAGGAATAAGCTGCAGGCCAAGCTCCAGGAGGAAGCAGAACTGTACGCAGAGTCTGAGGAGGTCAGGATACGGCTGGAGACCAAGAAGCAAGAGCTGGAGGAGGTGCTGCATGAGATGGAGGCTCGACTTGAGGAGGAGGAGGAGCGGAGTCAGGCTTTTCAGCAAGAAAAAGGGAATTTGCAACAGAAACTTAAGGTTAAGCAGTGCAAACTACAGAACAAGTGGAATTTTATGAGACTAATTTGTCAAAAACACAATATCAAATTGTTATTATTGGAACTAAAAAAAGATGAATAACAATAGTAATAATGATAATGTGAGTATAATATATTATATATATATAATCATTTGTGTTTAGGATTTAGAAAACCATTTGGCAGAACAAGATGCCACCAGACAGAAGCTTCAGTTGGAAAGTGGCGCTGCAGATGGGAAGATTAAGAAACTTGAAGAGGATGTCCTCATCATGGAGGATCAGAGGAGCAAGTTGCAAAAGGTTTGTATAAAGTTTGACCATTTTTATTTGGATCATTATCATCCCTGTGTGAAAAACAAACATCAGATATGAACAATATAGCTGCTGTTTTGGGCTTTTAGGAAAAGCAACAGTTGGAGGAGCGGTTAGCTGACTTTAGCTCCAACCTTGTTGAGGAGGAAGAAAAATCCAAAAACCTGACTAAACTAAAGGCTAAACATGAATCTATGATTTCAGATCTTGAAGGTGTTTTATTGTTTTGTATCATCCACATTATTAAATAATATTGTCAATACCTTAAAACAACCATCATTACTTTGACCCTGTGCAGTTCGAATGAAGAAGGAAGAGAAGAGTCGTCAGGATGTAGAGAAAGCAAAGCGTAAACTGGAGACTGAGCATAGTGATCTACAGGAACAAACGAAGAACCTGCAGACACTGATAGCAGAGCTTAAGACACAACAAGACAGAAGTGAAGTGGAAATTCAAGACCTTCATGCAAGGTGCATTGTTACTCACCCCATAAATAGCTTTTCAAAGATATTGTTTCACTGCTCAATGTAAACTGTAACCAGACAATCTGTATATCACCCAGCGTGGAAGCAGAATCAACCCAGAAGAGCAATGCTCTGAAAAAGATTGACGAAATGGAAGGGCTTGTCTCAGAGCTGCAAGATGAGCTTGAAGCTGAACAGGGAGCTGGTAGAAAGTCAGAAAAGGCCAGAAAGGAGTTGGAAGAAGAGTTGTCAGCCTTAAGGACTGAACTGGAGGACTCACTAGACACCACAGCTGTGCAGCAAGATCTAAGGTGATTACTTCAATAGCATTAACATTTCAGCAACATGATTCTTCTCATAATATAGACTTTGTGTTTGTTGAGCAGGGCTAAGAGGGAGCAGGAGGTGGCCATGTTGAAGAAGTTGGTAGAAGATGAAGGCCGAAGCCATGAGGCTCAAGTGCATGAGCTGAAACAAAAACATGCTCAGGCTGTAGATGAACTTAGTCAGCAGCTAGACCAATCCAAACGGGTGAGAAAACTGCTTAACATTGGCAAAAAATTACAGCACATATGCAATAACTGTTGAGTTCTCAGGTACAAGCTTGTGGTTTTCTTCATTTGTAAGTTCGCTTTGGATATAATCATCTGCAAAATAATTAAATATAAGCAATGGGTCTAATCTTGAAACACAGGCCAAAACCACTCTGGAGAAGGCAAAACAGGCCTTCGAAAAGGAGGTTGGAGACCTAAACGGAGACCTTCGCTCACTGGGTAATGCGAAGCAGGATTTGGAGCAGAAGAAGAAGAAGGTAGAAACCCAGCTTGCTGACCTTCAGACTCGTTTCAATGAGAGCGAGAGAAAGAGGGAGGAGCTTGGAGATGCGGTGTCTAAACTTAATGTGAGTTGTACATTCAGATTTTTTTTTTTTGAGTAAATGGTACAGTAAAAACAAACCAATGTTTCTGTACAGGCATATTCGATTAATGCATGTCTTTTGTGAACTCTTTTAGACAGAGTATAACAATGTGAACAGCATCCTCAATGAGGCAGAGAGCAAGAACATCAAGCTGAGTAAAGATGTTGTCAGTCTCAACTCACAGCTCCAAGATGCACAGGTACTGTATAACCACAAGCCACATAGGTTTTTAGATCATTCTTTGTAAACCATAAAGATGGTTATGCATGAAAATCCCAGATCAGCAAATTCTGAAATACTTTGACCAACCCTGTCTGGCATCGACAACCATTCTAAGTTTAATGTCACTTAAAATCCCTTTTCTTCCTCATTCTGATGCTCAGTTTAACTTTTAGCAAATCGTCTTCACCACATCTACATATATAAATGTACTGATTTAATTTTTGTGTTAACAAGAAGTACCTTATAATGTGCCTGGTGAGTAAAGCTGCCATTATATTTTGGAATGTGAGACCCTCAGAGCAGTTTTATCATAATCTGGTGTCACATGTTTTGAAAACCTCTAATCTAAAATGGAGTGAATGGCATCAAGTTATGATGCATATTTTAAGAAGCAACTGACTGATTATGTTTTGTCCGTTCCTCCTATTTAGGAGTTACTTGCTGAGGAGACCCGTCAAAAACTTAACCTTTCCACTCGACTCCGTCAAATGGAGGATGAACGAAACGGTCTTCTGGAACAAATAGATGAAGAGGCCGAAGCCAAAAGGAATGTGGAGAGACATGTCTCTAGCCTTAACACACAAGTCAGTCTCTCACATTCGCAATGAACATCTCAGAATATTTTTGAAAAGGATCTTAGAAAATGTATAAATGAATGAGCTAAAAATGTTTGTTTCCATTACAGTTGTCGGAGGCAAAGAAGAGGCTGGATGAGTACTCCAGCAATTTCCAAATGCTTGAAGAAAGTAAGAGACGGCTACAGAGGGATCTGGAAGCTACTAAAGGAGAATTAGAGGAGAAAACAGCAACCTATGACAAGTCAGAGAAGACCAAGAACCATCTTCAGCAAGAGCTGGATGACTTCCTGGTGGACCTAGACAACCAGAGACAGCTGGTTTTAAATATGGAGAAGAAACAACGGAAATTTGACCAGGTTGCATTTCTGCTATAATTTGTACATTTTCTCAGTAAAAATACTGTTGCTCAATTACTTTTTTCTCATCAAGATGCTTGCTGATGAGAAGACTATCTCCAGTAAATATTCTCAGGAGCTTGACTGTGCAGAGGCAGAGTCACGGGAGAAGGAGACCAAATGTTTGGCTCTCACTCGAGCACTGGAGGCATCCCAGGGTTCATTACGAGAGTTAGAGAAACTCAACAAGACACTTCGCACTGACATGGAAGATCTGATCAGTTCAAAGGACAACACCGGCAGAAATGTGAGCTGCATTTTATAGCAGAATGAAAATTGGAGAGTAGTTCATTGTAAATGTGAAGGTGTACAGTAGTCATCTGAACTAAGATCATTAAATGTTAACATTAATAAAAATGTAACATTTATGAAAGGTCCATGAGCTGGAGAAGGCCAAACGTGCACTGGAGGCTCAAGTGGAAGAGATGACAATTCAGATGGAGGAGCTTGAGGATGAATTACAGACTGCAGAGGATGCTAAACTCCATTTGGAAGTAAATATGCAGGCCCTCAAAGTCCAAATACAAAGAGACATGCAAGGCAGAGAGGAGCAAAGTGAAGAGAAGAGAAAACAACTCCTCAAGCAGGTGCAGATAATTTTTTTCTGATCTGTGTTTGGTTGCTCTGTGCTTTTTAGGTCTTCCTGAATCTGAATTTCACTTGTAGATTCCTTAACTTTATTCATTAAGCAATAGCAAAAAAATATTTTCTTTTATTATTTACTTGACACACAGGTCCGTGAGCTTGAGACTGAGCTAGAAGATGAGCAGAAGATGAAAACTTCCTTGGCTGCCGCCAAGAAGAAACTGGAAGGGGATTTGCAGGACCTTGAAGACCAGGTTGATGTAAACAGCAGAGCGAGGGATGAGGCCATTAAACAACTCCGCAAGATTCAGGTCAGAAAGATAACCCTTCCAATTCTTTCAGAATTTTTCAAGCCATTCCCATCAGCCTTTATCTTCCCCATGACAGACTCAGGTAAAAGATTGCCAGAGGGAGCTGGAAGACGCTCGAGCATCCCACAAGGAAGTTCTTTCCGATGCTAGAGAATCTGAGCGAAAGGCCAGAGCCATGGAGGCAGAAATCTTACACTTACATGAGGTATACATAATACCACATTTTTTACTGCAATGGGCTTAAATTACTTCCCATACAACTGCAATATAAATCCCTTTATAGGAACTTGCTACAGCAGAGAAAGCTCGCAAACATGCTGAAAGAGAGAGGGATGAGATAGCAGGGGAGATGGCAAGTGGCTCATTCGGAAAGTAAGTTGAGATTTAGTATTAGTGAATGGGGAAAAATTAAACATGACAAGCCACTAAACATGCAATAATTGCCCACTGATAGATCCGGTACATCTGATGAGAAACGCCGTCTGGAATCTAAGATTCAACATTTGGAAGAGGAGCTTGATGATGAACAGGCAACCACAGAGACGCTTAACGAGAGACTGCGAAGAAGTGTGCAGGAGGTGATTGGTTTTTGTTCATCACTTTAAAGCAGTTATTGTTGTTGTTCAAGTTGATACAACAGATCTATTTTAATCTATAACCAGTTGGACCAGCTGACCAATGAGCTGCATATTGAACGCTCCAACGCTCAGAGAATGGAGAGTGGCTGGCAGCAGATGGAGAGGCAGAACAAAGAGCTCAGGGCCAAGCTGCTTGAGATGGAGGGACAAGTCAAGTCCAAGCAACGGTCCACTGTAGCTGCCCTAG
Source organism: Danio jaintianensis (assembly GCA_903798115.1). Lineage (NCBI taxonomy): Eukaryota > Metazoa > Chordata > Actinopteri > Cypriniformes > Danionidae > Danio > Danio jaintianensis. Next base: position 17,164,249 of record CAIGQV010016547.1, on the reverse strand, counting down.
AGTCAAAGTTACAACAAACGGAGGACCAGCTGGACCATGAGAGCAGGTGAGATCATCAGCATTAAGATGCATTTGGCTGTAAAGACAAAGTAGGCCCAACTAAATCCTTTTTCTTGCTCTAGAGAGAGACAAGCAATTGCAAAGGCCATGCGCCAGAAAGACAAGAAACTAAAGGACCTGATGAATCAGGCAGAGGATGAACGGAAACAGATGGAACAGTATAAGGACCAGGTATAAAGGATTCACACAAAGCATTTGAGGTCCTATGTTTTATTCTGACAAATCTAATGGACGTTGTATATGTTGAAGGCTGAGAAAGCAAATCTTCGTGCAAGGCAGCTGAAGATGCAGATGGAGGAGAGCGATGAAGAGTCTCAGCGTGCTACTGCTGCTCGGCGTAAGCTTCAGAAAGAGCTGAATGAGGCCACCGAGGCCAACGATGCCCTAAGCAGAGAAGTCTCCTCACTCAGGAGCAAACTCAGGTTGTTCTGAAGTGACTCCTTTTTATTGTGTATGTGAAACCAGAATTTCATTGGCATTCTTTGTATTGTACAGATATAAAATCAGTGGGAAAGATAAGCACTTTTGAAAGTGGTGTTTAGAGATGAGTGGATTCTTAGTTTTCTTTATGTTCCTCAGGCGTGGCAGTGACTCATCTTTCAGCACTCCATTAAGGCGTGGTGGTGGCGGAAGCTTTAGAAAAACACGCAGAACCATTATGGAAACCTCTGAGATCTCAGAAGATGGGGGTCCATCTGCTACTCCTGTGTGTCAACCTGGGGAACTTCAGATGGAGTCAATCAACAGCACCCAGGATAACAACTAAAAAAACATAATTCCATCTCACTTCATGTTTTTTTGCCATTTCTGTATAATTTATTCTTATTTAATCTTGATCATCTCCTAAAAAGGAGGCTTGGTACTTAAGTCTGTTCTTTATGGATTCAAACTGACTAATTAAAATTGGTTTGTACATGCAGGGTTATACGAGCAAGCAAATTTATATTACTAACAAAGTACCATGCCTCCATGCATTTTGGGGATGTACCATCATAATAAAATGGTTCATTAACTATTTAGTACTAATATATTGTAACTCCAAATATCATGAAATACTGCCACACTTGAATTTACTGTCAATTTTCAATTAACAGTGTAATTCACTGCTAAAAAAAATGGCCTGATGTTGATGTTTGTGCACTTGGAAAAACAAATGTTGAATTCCATGCTACCAGACTTCTTCAAGTCCCAGGAGTAAGCAATGTTGATTTACTTATAGTGCTTACATATTAACCATACAAAGTTTTGTTTACAAATTGTGAAACCCTTAAATTATGCTTTTAAATTTATTTATTTATTTTTTTTCCTCAAGTCTCAATTTTTCCCCTGTAAAGTGTATAAGACACATTTGTTGACCTAAAGTGAATTCTCTGCTTCTACACTGCTAGCTATGCCTTGGATGTGATACAAAATTAAATTTGTAAAGGAAAAAAAGAACAATTTCCAAAAAGAGTCAAATCATTTAATCCTGTTAGGTAGACATTTATTTTGTAGGTTAAGGATTAACCAACAATAAAATGGTTTTACACACAGGATAAACTAAGCATTGCCTTTGCTGAGGAATGCGTGGACATTGCAGATGTTTATGTTCATTAATAGCAAAGAAAATCCATGCTGACATTTACATAATTGGCAATTGTGCATGCCTTGTGCATATAGAATTTGGACTGTAATTACATCTTTAGTGAGGTTATTGCTGAGATGGCCCTGAGATGGTGCAATCAAGTGTGCTAAATCTTCCCATCAACTATTATTCTCTAGTTCTATCATTTTCACTAGTACCTCTAAAAACCTGGATAATATAATGTATCAATTCTTCCATAAATTCCTATTTTTAACATAAAAATATCTGTAACCTTCACTGAAGTATTCATATTGCTTGTTACTGGACTAAATCGTCAAATCAAGAATGAGAGAAAAAGTAAGAAACTAAGCAAGACAACTCCACTCAGAATTCCAATTTCTCTTCATCCTGGAATCCCTGAAATATCAGAGAATTAATACATTGGGAAGAATAGCGAGAAAAGCTGCAGCTCCCTTCGGGCTAGTAGGTTCCCCAATAACCAAGTTAACTTTGAGGCAAAGCTTAAAATGGCCACAAAATTAAGGCACATTAAATTCACGTTCAGTGCATGATATGACATCAACTACTCCCCATTATTGTAGAGATCTACAAATTCTTTGAATTCAAAGATGGCACTGACAATTCAAAAGAGGAGTTAATTAGTTATTACTAGAAATAAAAAAGACCCCAGACAGGGGGGTTTTCCTCATGCATAAACATTTTGGCTACTGCTGGTTACTTTCGGCAACCCCTACGAGGCAACAACATGAACAGCAGCTTCAGCTCATAACATCTCACCAACTTCCTTGTAACAATTTTTAACTCTGAATGCTAAAGACATGACATTCTGTTAGTAACAAACTCATATTTCATCAAAACGCTAGTCTAAAAAAATAAAATCAGCTATTTCTATATTCTAAAAAAAGAGCCTGCTGTCAACATTGCTCCAGTCCTGTGTCCAACAGTATGCATGTACAGTAGACGAATCACTGGACATCGATCAGTAGTTTAGTGCCAGGTATACTGGGGTTGCAGAGGCAAATCTATGGACTCACTTTTAGTCACCCGCAACATTCTCCCAATTTATGGTCCCCCAAAAAAAAAAAAAGAGCAATTTAAGATTACAGTGCAGATTATGCATTTCAAAATGGCTATAAATTGCCAGAACCTAAAAACGAAAATAAAAAACAGTGTGAATTTAAAGAGTTAGTACATCTGCAAAAAGTAATAGTTTAAGTCCACAGGCCAGAGAAAGCAGGTGAACAGTTATTATAGGCACACCAGAAGGGTTGATATTGTATGAGTGTAAAAGCAGACCCTTCTCAGATAGTGGAAGACTTGGGTCGTAACACTTGCTTCAGCTTCTGAAAATAAAGAATTTTCAGATTAGGAATACTGGTTTTCCTGATGATGTGGGAATGCTTGTGCATTTGTAGAAGATGCTTTGTTCACAGCATTATCTTGGATCCTGTTCCAAAGTCCAATCGTTTTACCATCCTGCAAAGGAGGTACAAAGTGTGAAATATGTATAGAAACAAACCAGATCTGTTATTTTGGAGAATAATAGAGACGTGCTGAAATTAACGTCAAGACTAACCCCTTATCATACAAGCCATTTGTGTTGGATGGGACTTCTGGTGTTTCTCGTGAAATGCTTGGTGAATTCTGGCCTATCACTGCTCGGTTTGGTGTTTTCTCAGGGATGTGTAACTCTCTGCATGATGCCAGCTTTGATTCAAGATTCTGAAACAAACAAAGTGACATTAAATATGATTTAAAAACTACAGACCTCCTCAACTGAATGATTGTGTATGATTTGTTTGATGCAATAGTTACAGCAAGACTCACCCCGACTTTTCTTAACAACTCTCCAACTATATTGAGGGCAGATATTCGTGCAGATGTAGTGAGAGGAGTTCCAGTCAGACCTTCAACTGGACATGAAAGGAAAGACAAAGCAGAAATGTAAGGCTGGAAAATTAAGGTAAGCTACTTTCCCTTACTTCGCTACTTCCTTACTTCGCATTTGTTACTTCACTCTCACTTTCCTTTTTCTTGGTTTAAAAAAATGGTTATGTGATTGTGCGCAATGCAAGGTTCTGCTTGAATGCAAGTACTTTGGTATCACTCAGCTTTAAGGGGTGCTTTACTGCAGCCAAAATGTTTTTGTTGTTGTTTTAAACTTGGCTGTCTATGCCTTGTAGTAAAGACAAAAACATTTTTAAAATCAGTGCTACCTCACTAGAAAAACTAAGAAAATATTGCCATTCAAAGCTACTTTTATAAGCTTGACCAGAGTCAAATACTGCTTTGTTGAATTAGTGTTTAGTTATACTGGTATTCACTTACAATACACAACTGTATTGTTCCTGTGTGCAAGTGTTCAAAGAGTAATAGCGTGGTTGCACTTAAATAGAGAGACCAAAACAGTTGGAGACCAAAAACACAAGCCTGTATGAAACCATTTCACAGCATTGCAAAATGTGTTGAACTCAGACCTGCAACAAGTGATCAACAGAAGACTGAGTAAACTCAGTTTTTCAAACTTAGTAACTACATTACACCTTCTGCCAAGCCCCTGAAGCAACACATAGGACTAGGTAAAATATTGAAACCTGTTGTAAATGTGCAGTTTCTATGAATGGAAATCTTGGGTTATATGGTACCTTTAAGTTTCAACAGAAACTCCCCAGCAGCGAAATGTGCCCAAATATAAGCTTTTAAAATAGATGTAGCTTTTTCATCACTCACACAGAACAATGTCAGTAAACCATCAGTGCATCATAACCGGTTATAGTCCAACCTGTTTCTAAACCAATAGAGAATCAGCTAGTCTACACCGTGATACACCATAGAAATGATTCATTTTGCCACCCCTACAGTGTTTGTGCTTACTTCTGCTGTAGGAGGCTGACGGGGTGTTAAATGCAGTCCCTAAGCCTGGAGGTCTGGAGGGTGTGGCTAGGAGGGATGGGAGGGCGGAGTTAACAACAGAGGATGGTCTTGCGGGTGTGGCTTCTGGCTTCTCCGCATCTCTAGCCAGGCTGATTGATGGCTTGCGCTCCTGTTTCTGCTGAACATCCAGCTCCTGTCTCAAATCTGCCCCGAGGAGAGCGACAGCAAACACAATCAGCAATCATCAAAGAAAATGAGATGAAAGTAAATGCAGTATATAAAATCATGTTTTTGTTGAGTTTACCTCTGGCTTCATCTTTTAACCTCTGCACGGACTCTAGAAGATTCTCTTTTTCATCAAGCTCGCTCTCAAGGAAGGCATTTCTCTCTATAACATGATTCATTCTCTGCTCAAAGTCTTCAAGTGACATTATAGTTGCCCTATAAGAGCAGGATATAAAAGGTTTAGAAATACATTGTTGAATTTATAACCAATAAAGGTTTCTACTTCCTAGTAAAGCACTAGCACTGAACCCACCTCTTAGCTCTTTCCAGGTCATCATTGGACTGCTCCAACTCTCGGATATACTTGTGCAGTTGGTCCTTGATGGCTGTGGTCTCTGCCAAGTCTCCTTCTAGAGTTGAGATCTGCCTGACTGCCTCTGAGTGCTGCGATTCATACTTCTCCTGTTAGACCACACAGAGGAAGTGGGAAAAAAAAGTTGGGTTGAAAGGTAAATGTACAGGAAACTACACTTAGAAAGTCTGCAAAATGATAAGGAAATAGACGTTTGGAATCTGTAAAACTTGTATTGTCTTAACACTGTGAAAACTAACACTTAAAATATTTATTCTATTGCAATACATTTTAACATGTCATTTATGTCTGTGATGGCAATAATGAATTTTCAGCATCAGCACCCCAGTGTTCACAGTCACTTGATCCTTCAAAAATCATTTTAAAAGAGATAAAGAGATAATTCACCTAAAAAGGAAAATTCTGTCATCATTTAATCATTACCAACTTGTTCCAAACTTGAATGAGTTTCATTCTTCTGTTGAAACCAAAGAAAGAAAGAAAAGAAAAAGCAGCCATTGACTTCCATAGTATTGTTTGTTCCAGGTGTGGATGTCAATGGCTGCTGGTTTCCAACATTTTCAACACATCTTCCTTAGTGTTCAACAGAAGAAATTCATAAAAGTTTAGAACTACTTGTAAATGCTTTAAAAAATTAATTTTGGGGTAAACTGTCACTTTAATTTTCAAAAACATGTCTTTTAAATTACAAATGCTGAAAACAGTTGTGGCACTTAATATTTTTGTGGAAACAGTCATAGTTTTTACAGTGCCTAAAAAGTTCACAAGAACAGCAATTATTTAAAGCAAAAAATCTCAACAACATCAATGTCTTTACTACCCTTGTTAAATAAAAAGGATTTAAATATATAAAATCTTAAAAATAAATACAGAAAATAAAAATAACACTTCCTCGTGCACACTGGGACAATTATCAATTGTGCTTACCAGCAGCATTTTACATTTATTTTTCACTGCCAATGAGCAGAGTAAATGTACAAAATCACTTTCTAACATTAGATGAATTAATGAAAAACAGAATTACCCCACTTTAAGCTTCGCTTGTTAGTAGTCACCTTTTTCCTTGTGTATTTATCTCATAAGCTTTTACCTTCTACCACTACAGCACACAAACACCTGCTCAAAAGCTTGCAGAAAAAAAGTTACAAGCCATGAAAGAAAATGAACTGAAATTAAACTCACCATCAAATCCTATTTGATCTGTAATCCTTGTGTGCTACATTTTGACTATTTATTGTCATCATGTGGCAAAATCATGTAATTTAATTAATTTATCATTATTTGGTGGGTTAACTCCAGCAAATATTGATGCTGTATATGCAATGGTAATGAACTGTGATAAATCAACTGTCATCTATTATAATTTGATTTAGATTTATAGCACATTGAAGCTCCCTATTCTGTGAAATCAAGAATTTAAAATGTTCATTTCCAACACTGTTTTACAACCACGTTCCTGAAATAACTAAAAACATGAGTGATCCTCCATGCCCTCTAGAAAGTGATGCAGAAATAAGCATCAGCTGATTTCCTCATCCTGAATCGAATCTCTGTTGCTTGTCTATGAATGTGTGACTGTGTTCTCACTAAGTACTGAAGAAGAGAGATACATAAATTCTGGATGTCCGCGAGGAGTTAAAGAACATTCAAATCAATGGCTTTTATCTGTGGTTATATGATTACAAATAATTGTCAGTTACCGATAATAAAATTCATATTCAAATAGTACAGACAAAAAAAATGTGCTTTGGAAGACGTCACTGACACAGCGGTGGCTTCAAATAATCACTCTGTTTACAGTGTATTATTATTATCACTTTATGTAGAGTTTGTATTCTGTGAGCACAGCATACATGCTAAGATTTCCACATAATAATAATAATAATAATAATAAGCATCAGTTTGCATAAATGACAGATGTAAACTGTTCAGGTGTGAATTGGACATTTTCTAAATTTAAATGGGCTTGTAAATTACTCCATATGAAACTTTAATGTGGACATTGTCTACTATTAGTGGATAAATAGATCACAAAATTTACAGTTTAAATATTAAAATTTGAGCCTACGAACGGATAATTTTTTGGAAGCTGAAGAAATAAAATGCTAAAATAAAATATTCCAGCAGATGGCTAGTTTTTAACCGTACACTCATATGCTAATGAGGAAAAGCACTTGAATTCAGTTAAGACTGGCTGCATTTAAGTTCAATTTTATCATTGTTCTTCAAATCGCTAACTTCCCTCTGTCTCGTTCCTTTGGATGTACATCATTGATTAAGTTACACAAGCGTCCACTACTGGTGGAACATCTGAATGGGTTTTCAATGGAAATGCCCTAAACCCTTGAGAACTTGGGACATTGTTGAGACATCACAATCTCATTGCATTCTGGGACATATAGGTACTGGAGTGGACATATGAAGCAGACTTGCTCCCCCTGTCAAAATCAAGGGATCAAGCGTATGTCCATGTAAGCTTCCCTCGTTTACTTAACGAAGCGGAACACACTTCAAAATGGCATTGGGGATTCCCCTGGAGGAACAAGCGAAGAGAAGTTTGTGAGTGCATGTCTAAATGTGGACTGGAACCCAGCCACTGTATTACATTTGGAAGGGCTCATCCCTATGCCCTAATCCCTTCGAAGGGTTTACCCTCCAGAGTGACAGCCATGAAGGAATGAAGGGTGTAGGGGTCAAAAAAAGCTTCTTTTGGAATGCACTTCTGAGTCATCTTCACGAGACGATCAAGAAAGTGTGCCTTTGCAGGTTGACACCCACAAATTGCACTCGGAACGATGAGTACATTGTGCAGGCTGTGCCGTATTTATTTATTTATGCATGTTTGTAGGTATTTATAATTTTCATTTACTTTATTTAAAACTGTGTATAATTTTTATTTACTTTATTTATAAATATTACAGTAGTAACAGATAGAAAAATACTATACACACTTTAATAGGTTAAGTCAAACTTAGAGCCTCCTGTTTTCATTCTATGACACCAAACAACCTCCCTGTGCAAAAGGATTACAGATGCCTCAAGTGTCCACCAGTTGTACCATTCGAAATTATTCGGTTTTAAGCATTTCAGTTTAGACTTCAATATGGTGGTCATGTTTGTTTTTACTCTAAAGTGGCCTTCTGAGGGCGATAGGTCTGGAACACACTGACAGTCATGCAAGTTGGCTTTTATGTCATTAGATTCATGTAAACAGCTGGCTATGAGCACATGTAACTTACTTAAACCTTTGCTAACTTTATTAATGATTGTTTTTATGTTCTAGTGGTATTTGTAGGGAATAGAATGCTAAAAAAGTATGGCTGTTTGTGAAGCATACAGTGCAATCTGCTGCTAAAAACTAAGCTTTGAATCAATTCAGGAGAGAATAGAAAAGGATCTCCACAATCTCACAATTGATGCAGAATTGGTTTCTCAAACCATCTCTACAATTAAATAGACATTCCATATTTTCCTTTTGTTGTATTAATGTTAATATTATGATACGTATCTGTATTTTTCCCTCAACTGTTTAGAATCACTTAATAGATGACTGGCGATTTAAGATATTCTCAATTAATTCTTAGTGCATCTGACTCTTTGAGCGCAACAAGCCACATTCACATAAAGACATGACTGCCATCTCAATATACTGCAATTTAGAAAGTGAAAAGTGAAATTACATCTATTTTCAAAATAAATCTTGGCAGTAAACCCGTCTTTCACCCTGTTATTATTAAATTTGGCAGATAATCTACAAGATGAAGGAAAGGTGCAATCTACGAATCGTTTCTGATCTGTGTATCATTCTGATGCGTGTAGCAGCTGCAATCCATTTACCACTATCATAAACCTCTGCTAGAGCAGGTGTTACCTTGTAGTTCTCTAGCTCCATGCGGAGTCTGTTGTTGGCTGTAAGGAGTTCCCGGTTGCGGGCGTCACACTGCTTCAGCTCGGTCTCTAGCTCCACCTCATAGTCTCGACTCATCTGCTGAAACTCCTGCAGCTCCTCTAGTGCCTCATCAGCCCTGAACATACAGAGATCCCATACAAATCATCCAATGTTGGTTGTATAGCCAGATCTTATACTTGATTTTGTCTGATGTGTCTATAAGCAAACCTGTGTCATGAAAACTACTTGTCGTGCCTTTCTACTCCTAAATTTTCATTATGTCCAATGTACATTTAATGCGATTTGAATGGAAAAACAAGACGGAAGTACCTCTGCTTGCATTTGTCAGCCTGTTCCTTCCAGTAATCTCTCTCTTGTTCGACAGAATCAAACGATGCTGGCTCTGGGTCACTCATTGCTGTTCAGTTAAGCTTAAAGGGAAAATTACAAACATTAAGACATACAGTTGAATACAGTTGAAACCAGTCTGCTTTCTACAGGGTTTCTGCAAGTTTTTTTTTTTTTATGTAGGTAAACATAAGACTTGAAATTGAAATACTTTTTTGGGAAGAAAATGTGGAACAAATCAAGCAAGTTTATGATTTGACCAAAAGCAAATATATGCCAACAGGCTCAGAAAAATCATAATAATTCACTAAGAAAAGTACTTTCTATTCACCATTTATAGATACATGTCTGTGTATATTATAGATACATTATGGAATTTCTTCATTTTGCCTTTCAGGTAACAAAACTACTTTTTTTTCAGGTGCATTAAACATTCGATGCCACGACTTGACATACATTTAAGACTCTCTGCTCTGATAAAACAGCTTCTTATGACGTTAAATTGTGGAAAGGCAAATCAATACTTTTAAAAACTCTGAAGTCTATATCAAAAACTACATATATAACAAAAGTCTACAATAACAAAAACCTGTTTACACAAACTGTGCACACTGAAAAGGACTAGCTAGTTTGCCATTGAAACACTGTCTTGTATGGCCTCACAGTTTATTGTAATACGGACAAACAGAAGAGGAAGGGTGTGTCTTGCGATGATTTTGACCAACTAAAAAATATTTACCCTCAGGCGTACAAATCACAATTACACTGTTTTTTAACAACGGCAATATTTAAGAACAGTGTAAAAGACACTTGTAAAGGATTTACAACTCAAGCTAAGCTAAAGACAAAAAGAAATCCTTAAAATGTAAAATGAAGTATACAGTTCTGCTTCCGTCCGAATTATAAATTAGCCACGCCAGAGCAAAATAATAATAATATTAATAGACGTAAAGCTATCATCGTCAACTCATATAAACACTTCTGTGCTGAATCTGCTAACTGGCTAACAGCAAACCGCACACAAAGTTTTATCTACAGTCGGCGGATTCAAGAATTTTGAGAAACGAAGTCACTTCAACGACGGATGCAGTAAGTGTTTACGTGTGATTTGAAGTCAATACTAGTACATTACAGTATTTATATGATTAAAAGCATGTTGATGAGAGTTTCAGAGGACTAACACGTCTCGTAACTCAACAGGACTGATGAAACTCTGCCATTATCAAAAGCCTTCGCGCTAGCTAGCGACTTACCTCCGGGTAATGCTCAAGGTTGCTTTCTTCCGAATATCTTTCTATTTCCTGTGAGAGATAATTTTCCGTTAAATACTATGGTTATGCTTCTTGAGGATTCAATTAAAACAATACATTAAATTATTTTCTGGCACGTCACACTCCTGACAATAGAATTCTTCCTTCTGTTGTGTAAAAACTCTCAGCTCGTGGTTTGATTCATGCCTGCTTCTGATTGGCTGATTTGTAATGATGCCATCATTTTACTGGCCTTCGGTTGGTTGTTCCGTTACGTTTGTTTAAAGCGATCAGCCTTTATATTCATCGAACACTAGAAGGCGCTGAAAAAATCTGCTCGACGTCTGTAAAATATTAATATTATTTGTTTAATGTAGCTTTGTAAAGTTCTTTGTAAAAAAAAAAAAAAACTTTTACGGTGTTTATTATATCTATTTTAAACCTTTTTGAATAAAAAGTAGAGTGTACTTCATTATTAGTATATATATGTAAGAATATTTCATTATTTTTTACTTATTTTTGAATTTTGTGATTATCTTAATAAACGGCTTTATTTATTTATTATTTTAAAGTGAATTATTTATATAAATTATTATGCTTTTTTCATAGTTTCCACGGATCCCCTTCCTGCTCAAAATACGTTCCATGTAGGCACACGCTGAAATACATTTAGACCCTAAATATTTGCATGAGATTAAATTAAATGAATTTGCTGGAAAATATGAGTGTGTCTCTCAGTAATTATTTAGCAACCCTGCCCCTCGTCAGAGTAAAATATAGTGAATATTACTGCTTTAGTCTCAACACCTGCATTAAGGAGGATGAAGTTGAAACCAGGGTGGACATTTCAGCAAAACAATGACCCTAAACACAGCCAAGGAAATTCTCAACTGCTTTCAGAAAAGAAAATAAAGCTGCTAAAAATGGCCCATCAATCACCTGACCGGAATCCAACAGAAAATAAGAACTAAAGATCAGAGGTGATAGAAGAGACTCACAGAAATGTCGAGATTTGAAGAATTTGAAGCTTGAGAAGAAAGAAATTCACACTTGAGCAATGCATATGACTCCACTCTCCATACAAGAGGTGTCTTTAAGCTGTCATATTCAAAAACAAAAGCCTTTTATACAAAATATTAAATACATTTCAGTAGTTCAGTACTTTCTCCTTGAGTCATTCCATTGTTATTACATATACATAATTGTTCTGAATTTTCCAACAAAATTTGCGTCAATTCACGTCAACAGCTCCTTCAGAAATATATGTATCCGGAAAAATATAAATATACAGGGAGCGAAATTCTGAGTTGCTCAGTGAGTCTGTGAATCATTAACCACTCAGACCAGTTCAAATCAAATATTTTTGGAAACCGGTTATTTTATAACCAAAGATTTACTCAGAAACCCACAAACCAATATTTGTAATTAGTCAGACATTTTTTAGAACTACTCCCTAAATTTACATGAGAAAATAAACATTAGTCTTTATGATAAAGATTAATATAGGGGAAATAGGCATGCATGTAAGAGTGCAAAACCAAATGGCAGTAGTCACTGTACACTTAATAGAATTCTACGCATGTGTTTTTACAAGATGGATGTTCAATAACTAAATACATTTAATGATAAGAAATAAATATACGGGTCAAAGACAGACGTCCCATTTGGGTTCCACATCAATCTAAATTTGCAAATAGGTAATGTTTCTAATAATATTTTATTTGTAATGTCAAAATACAGTAGTCAACATTTGTGATTCAACACCTTTCATCAAAGTTGTAATAAAACTATTTAAACACCCATTCACCAATTTTTTATAACTTTTTTTGATCCACTTTAAATGTTGACTACTGTATCGGTGAAATAATGCTCTGTCCTTTTATGTAACAAATATATTTATGTAAAAATGGAACAACATACTTATTCTGACCTGTACTTATAAAAAATATATAATAAAAACGTTATCATAATTTTGTTTTAGTATAAAGTATAAAGATTTAAAACATAAGAATTATTTGATGACATTTTACATTTTTTGTTAAGGCATTTTATCTGACAAAATTATCAGGTGTGTAAACTATTATTACACAGAATGACATTTTAGTCAGTGTCTAATGCAAATCATGCTAAAAAATATATATTTCACAGCCATATACCATAAAATAAATAAAACTGTAAAGCTGTAATACATTTTATATTGCTTTAATGCCCCAAACCCTCTTTTTGATCCACAACCAGTAACTTAACAGCACACAAAACCAGTGCATCCTGTTTCCAATCTAAAGGTTGACCTAGATATTACTGCTTTTTCAGTATTCAGTGTGACCCTCCTGTTCACTATGAGCTGAATTAATTCTGACCTCTGATGACATCAGCGATGAGCATTTGAAGCCATTTTAATCCAGTTGTAGGGATTTGCCAGGAACAAAACAATAAAAAAAAAAGAACAACAAGGAGACACATCTACAGATTGCACACATGAAAAAAAGTGACATTTCTCATTTCACAGGATAAAAGACACACAAAATAAACACCGTCCCATAAATAGAAGCTCAAATCGGAGTCCTTATGAAATAGTAACGCAGGACTGCGAATGATTCTTTTGCTCAGGCAGCAGAGGTTTGACTTGGTTCATTTGGGTCATGGCCGCGTGGACCATCTTCTGCTTGATAACGGGCACCCAAACAAGTCCAGTCACCAGAAACATCAGCCCCACCGACAGGAAGATCGGTCCTACTAAATAGGGCACATTGCCCACCTGGGTGAAGTACAGTAAGGATAAAGCAGTGCCTGTCCCGAAGAGAAGACCTCCAATGAAGATGGCCAGAGCTGGCTTTTGAAAATGACTCCAACTGCATTTCACTCCTTTGCAGGACGTCATTCTAGGGCACGAAGCAGCTTCAACCGTCTCCGTCCGGACTGCAGATATGTTGGCTTGCATGTTGATCTGCTGAAATATAAGAGGAGTGATATGAGCTCAAAATATATACTAATAGTCAAGAGACTTTTTAAAAGTAGCCTATTCTGCAAAAATATGAAATATTATTATTTTAAATAATAATTTCTTATTGGATAGTTTCAAATGAGTTTCTTTGATTTAAAGCTGCATGACTTATCAGAATTATTTATCAGTGCCACTTGATCCTTCAGAAATCAGTCCAATATGATGATCTGCTGTTATTGAAACATTTATTGCTATTGTTATCGGTGCTGAAAACTGTTGGGCTGCTTCATATTTTTTGTAGAAACTGTGATAGAGTACCATAAGTGTCATTACACATTAAACTTTATAATGAACATATACATGTATGATATTTCACATAAATGTTATTTTTATCTTTCTGTTCATCAAATAACTTATCTACAAAGTAAAGTGCATCAGTTTCCACAAAAGTATGAAGCAGGAAAAAAGGTTTTCAACACTGATAATTGTAGGAATCATTTAGAAAACTGTTCATTTTTATAATAATATCATTTTTTAAATCAAATAAATACTGCCTTGGTGATAACAAAATGCTTCTTTTAAAGACATCAAAAATCGTATTGATCCCAAATTTCTTACTAAAGCCAGTATACTAGTAAAATAATCTCATATTTCAATAACTTGTCACATAACTACAAACATGTCAATCAATCAAAAAAAAAAAAAAAAGTAAACTTACTGTGAAAGCTCAAAGCCCATCAATAGTTATAAGGAAGCTGTTGTTCAACTTTGGTCTGCCGGTTACTGTATTTATCCACAAAATACAGTGAAGGAAAAGACACTCCCTGTGGGTGTGACCATATGAACATCTGGAGCAAGACCGCACTGTCCTATTTGTGTCCGTGTCTTTCCACTCAAATACAAAAATCACACTGCTACCGGTTTAAGCAGAGGGATAAACATAGCTTGTAACAAGCCTGTGTTTTACAAAGCGTAGGATTTATGTCATTTGCAAACACTGAAAATATCATTTCAGCTTGCACACACACAAAGTATTAAGAGATAGGGTTTATTAGTAAATGGATATTTCCGTTGCTTGATGCTGATTGGTCTGTAATAGTTTTATCATTAATGATAAAAGCAAAGATTGAGTATAGGTTATCTTTAGGGCAGTTTTAGCCCAACGGTTGTGGATGCATGTTCATTTTTTTCTAACAAATTTTCATATATTTTACTATTGTTTTAATATATAATATTATTTTTACTACTTTATTATTTTAAATAGTTTATAGATGTTTTTTTTTTTTTTAAAGAATGTATCTTTATATATTATTATAATAAAAAATATCTTAATAAAATGCTTTTGTAATGTATTTTTAATTGAATGATTTACATTTTTAATGCTTTCTTAATTTCACAAATCCCTTTGCACTTCCTTTTTGTATATACAAACATTTTCTGGAATAAGGTGGTTAGATTTCATTTATATATTGTCCTTCTACACGACCAATCACTCTATATATAACCTGATCACCATGGTGAAAAATGTAACTTGTTTAAGTATATTGTCCCTATATTCTAGACAGAATACCTATATGAACATCTATAACTCATTACCCAGTCTTGTTTAGTTTGATGCTTCAAGTCTGTTGTGTGACCTAATAGAGAAGTAAACAACAGAATTTTCATACTGAATCTTAAGTGTGCATGCAAGTGCGCATGTGAGGATATAAGAGCTACTTTAAGCACAATAAATGAAAGGTAAAGACTTTCTTTTTTGGGTGGAAGTACTTGCATTTTCAGCTTTTATGTTCATATACTGTGGTAAGACATGCTGTTCTGTGAACTAAAGGAATTTGACTTCTACAGAACTTTTAGAATGTCATGCATTTTAAGTGGCATGCAAGAAGTGTATTTTTTTACAGATACACATTCTATAAAAGTCATTTAAAAAAAGTATCTTTAAAACATCTTCAGTCACGGAGCACAAAAAAATCCAACAAAGTAGTATTTTTTTCCCCAATTTTACATTTTATTGTCATAGAAGATGCTTTAATAACGTGAACACGCTCATGCACTTTGCAAGAACGTCATGTGAACAGAAACCAAAATGGGAATAAGCAATGGGAGACATGTACAACCAAGATATTAACATTTTGGTTTCAATTGGTTAATCATTCAAACTTTACTGCTCATAAATCATTTTGTTAACAAGCAAATCTTGGTCCACATACGTTTACTGTATCTGCTGCCATTATATTTCTCTGATGGAAGCAAAAAAGAAAACAAATTATAAAAATAAAAAGGTTTGCAAGAGAGCTAAATTTCTTGCCATTAAACGTGTGCAGTTTGATGAGGAACAGGTCATGGGGGAGAACCTAAAACAATGGCATCGCTGAGCTCTCAATATGAGAAAGCTGACACATGTGGACTTGATTTCATTTTCATTTGCTTAAAAACAGGTTTCTGTAAGAGAAGTTTTTTTTAAGCTGGTCTTCTGGGAAGTGGAGGGGAGAAAGGACAGGGAGGGCTATGAAGTGAGCTGCGGCTCAAGCAGCATCTACCCCTGCCTTGGTCAGTCGATTCACAACCATCAGTCCATCCTTTCAGTCCTTCTCCGCAACAAGTTTCAACACTTTTCCAATGGCAATGGTTTTCCCTGCAAGACAAGAAAGCACAATTTCAACTCAAAAAATTCACTTGATTTCAGGTTTTCACCCTCATTTTTTAAAGCAATGTAAAACATGAGTGTTTAATGTTAAATCCCTGCCAATTCAACCAGTGATAAAGCAAATAGAGGTGACTGATGCACTAAAATCACAATTCAGGTCAAAATAGTGATTTAAATTATGGCTCATTTCCACTGAGTGGTATGGTTCGGTACAGTACTGTCGCATTTATTTCCTTTTCCACAGTCAGAGGTTGAAAAAATAGCAAACCATACCACTTTTTGGGACCCCTTTTGTAAAGGTATCTAGCACAACAGGTACCAAAGAATTGAGCTAGAATCACTGCTGATCTGGGTGACAAACCGAACACTTAGTGCAAACGAGTTATTAGAATGCATAGTATATATCTATATATATCTATATATATATATCTATATATATATATATATATAGATATATATATAT